>ML675649.1:10806401-10925084 GCA_007922155.1 Mesoclemmys tuberculata
TGAAGCCGGGGGCAGACTGGGGACTCCAGGTTGACTAAGACGCAACACATATTGTATGACATCTTCAGCTAATATAAATTGGCATATCTCTGTTGAAGTCCCTGCCTATTTACACCAGCTGAAAATCTCACCCTGTCTACAGACCTGGGGTTTGCTTTCAAATTCATTCTGAGGCATGTTAGTTCCATTTTTTACATGAGAGAGGCAGAGCAGCCCAAACCTGCCACCCTCTGCCTCTTATATCTATTCCTTCTACCATTTCTAGACCATCATCCTGTTCAGGGATGAGAAATACAGAACTGCTGTTGTCACCAGAACCTAGCAGTAAATCTCCACTAGCTTAACAGTGTTTACTTATCGTACGGTTGCTTTCAGCTACATTGACAATGGGCTCTATGTCCTTCACCAATGACTGGCTCTGAATAGTGGGAATTCTGAATGAGTGACTTGCTTTGTAGTACACATGGCACCTTTCTGTGATAAGGCTGCTGGTGTTAGTACTATTCCAGATTATACAGGGGTGGCCAAATTTACTGACCCTCCAAACCGCACGCAGCAATCTTCAGAAGTTTGAGAGCAGGGGCACACTTGCAGGGCCTCAGGGCTTCAGCACTGTGGCAGAGTGGTGGTGGGACTGGGGGCTTTTGCCCCAGGGGCGGGGGTATGTCTGCTGAAGCCCTGATCCACAGGAAGCGTGCGCACGCACGCACGCACGCACGCACACACACACACACACAGAGTGTTAAAAGAACATTATTAAGGTGTCAGATCAAGCTCTCAGAAGTTAGGAAATGCCAAAATTAGGGAGGCCCGTGCAATCTTAATTCAACCCCCTCATGTGTGCGCATTATGATGAAATCTTTAATTATGTGATCATGTATTACTTTTTCCTGAGAACTCCTGCCTCACTCAGTGCCCGGATGAACCTGCTCTCGGGATGAAGCAGGGTTCTGTAATCAAGAAGGCTGTTGTCTGTAGGATCCCTGCCTCTCTTGTTGCAGATTTTGGAAGGTGTGTACTGAAGGAGGCAGGGGATTGCAGGAAGACCAAGAATGGTCTTATGGCTAAGGCAGTAGAAAGCCTTAATATAATTCCCAGTCCCTCTTCTCAGAAGGGTGTTGCGAAGATAAACGAATGTTTGTGAAACACTCAGACACTGTATTGCCGCAATCCATAGAAAAACCTATGAGGAAATTAATAACTCTGTCTTCAGAGCAGGGTTTGAATTGTGTGCAGTAAATAAATCATGGGGTCACACACTGAGCAACGAAGATAAAGAAAAATATTGGATAGCTGCTTGTTGAGTGAGCACTGTCCACCCTGTGCACTGAATGAGACAGGCAGGGGTCTGATGAAAAAAAACCAGGATGTGGTCATCTAATTAAATGAAATAAGGCATATCCACAATGGTGCTGAATTAAGGTTGCATAGGCACCTTAATTCAGGCATTTGCTAACTTTTGAGTGCTAATCACACTGAAGTCCATGAGAGTCTTTCCACTGATTTCAGTGGGAGTTAGATCAGGCCCTAGGAGATGACTGAATGAAATGGTATAGTTGATTATTTATTATGGGTTAGACTGGGAACCTCTTACTTTTTCCGGTGAATAGTTTTTCACAGGCTCAGTCCTTCTCGGGTCAGTTGTAACTGCTCATCTGTGTGATGAAGGGCTTCGCAACCTGACCAGAAACTTTCTGGTTTACTTTGAACCTCACCTTCCTAATTAGGCCTAGATAGTCTTGGCACAGAGAATGTTATACCTGCACTAGAACCAGCTGGGTGTGGTACAAGAAGTATCGTTTTAGACAAGGAGTTTCTTAGCTTCCCATTGAATAATAAGATCAAGAATCAAGTTTTCTTCTGCAGCAAACATCATACAATAGATATGGAAACTGAAAATATGTCACTTTGATTTGTAACTAGAAGGCGCTGGAATGCTGATGCTCAGCCAACATAACTGAAAGCTTCAATAGCACATATACCCTTGAAGCTGCTCAGCTAAGGGCATTCCTATTGTCCTGTTGTGAAGGCCATGCAGCTGAACAGAGGAGCAATGATTCAGTGCTGAAGTGGCTGAATATCCTCTAATCATCTTCTCTCCTCATAACTGCAACCTGAGGAAATCATCACCGCTCGGCTTTTGTTTGCTCCTCTCTGCTATTTATTAAAGATTAATGTACGGTAAGCAAGTTTGAGGCTTTGTTTAGCTGGAGTGCTGAAAATGCTGGCTCCTCTTGTCTAACCTCATCTGTCCCTTTGTACCACAGATGCCAGTTGCACTTCTCCTTGACAGGGCCCAACTCATTATTTTATCTGGCTGCCCATGTCCCTCCACCCAGTTTTTAATTCTCCATTGTCTTTAGCTTTGTCTTTTAAATTTGTCCATGTTGGAGCCCCACCACATTGAAGTCCTCGTTCAGCAAAGTATATAAGCGCATGCCTAGTTTTAAGCATGTGAGTCGCCTCCTTGGCTTCAACTTGCCTTAATGAGCTTTTCAGGAGTGGCAAGCTTGCTTTTAAAAGACTTTTGCAGAAGGTCACCCTCCTTTTTGATTTTCCCATCCAATTCTGACTCGCCCTAAGGCATACAGTCGTATCTTCTTTCTTGGCATTTGGCGATGGGTAGCATTTTGTTTCTGGTGTTTTTATTTAATGAATTATTGATCTCTAGTCTTTTCAGACTTCTGTGTAAACTGCCCCTTCTCCTAATCAGCCTGTTGGAAAGATTGGCTGCCCAGTGAGTGTGTGCCAATGCAGGTCTTCTACCATAGTTAAAAATTCCATTTCACAATAGCTAGTAGACGCTCCATGAGGTACACTTCCAAGGGATTATGGTACATCCGAAATGGCCTTCACCTCAGACTTCCAGCAAGTGTGAGCAATGACCAGCCAGAACTGCAATCCCTGTTGTGCTGTGTGACTTAATTGTAAACTGTCTTAATTGCTCCTTAGGGAAAAAAAAGGAAAAAAAAAGCTGGTCTAGTTGGAAATTAGTAAAACAACCACCACAAGGTTCCACGTGCCTTAGGAGTGTGTCTACTCTTTGGTGTTGGGAGGTATTAAAATCATATGCCCAATCTTACCTTCAAAATATGAAAATATTTGACATTAGTGGCTGAAGTGGAATGAACCCTGGGTACCTGAAGTTCTAGGACAATATGTAAGATGGAATGAAAAACAAATGAGTTTCAGATGGTCTGCAGTCACGCAAAAAGCTGCGTAACAGTCTCAGTACAATAATATTCTTTAATGTGGCTGAACTTTTCATGCTTTTCATGTAGTTGCCTCTAATTGTAGTACTTAAAGAGTGAGCTAATTCTGCTATTGCCTTCCTTTGAGGGAAATGGTGATTCAACAGTTGAATAACATCACAAGTGCTCATTAATTAATTCTTAACTAATGCAGAATGAAAATTAAAATTCTATGGAGTATATATATCATTACCCTGAATACCGTACATTCATTATGATCATCTCTATTGAGATGAATGCACATTAATATTAAATGGGCAAAACCTTAACATATTAGCAAGAGCTAATTACGTAAGTTAATATAAATACATACATATCCATACAAATGTACATTATGATTCTGTATGAGAAGGACATTTAATTTATATTTATACTATATTATGTAGTTCAGGAGTTGGGAGCAGTTTTGATAATTTAGAATTAACATATTCATTTAATTGTAAACAAGTGGGAATATGCTATTCCAAAAAAGCTTGGTTTTTTTCCTCTATCTTAAGGAGGGAGGGGTGTGTGTGTGTGTATATCTATATATCCATCCTAAAATAAACTTTTTCCTCAATAATCCTTAAGGAACATAGAGAACTTTGATACTAAAGCTATGTGATGTTGAAGCTATATTCTCATAATGTAGTAAGTCGTGCAGCATTGGTTTCACAGGTTCCAAGATATAGGCCTTGTCTACGTTGCACCAATTGAACTAAAAAACAGATTCCGTTAAACAGTGCAATTTTGGGTGTATGCCAGACCATAGTGACGCAGATGGTAATAGCCTCACTCGTGGTGAGTACTCCAGTTCTAGTCACTGGAACTAATTGTGGGATAAAGCACTATTTCCCTTCTAAGGGGGTACCGCGCTCAATATCTTAGTGGAATTCCTTGCATTGGCGTCTATGTATCTTTTCTATGAATTACTTGGTTGATTCTGGGAAAATCCAGAATTGTACAATATGAAACTGAACTTCACTAAGTGACATATTTACTGCACTATGTGATTGTTAAAGCGAGCTAGAATTTTTTCCCACTGTAACCTACTCCTTTATGGAGCTATACTTGATAAACTGTAGGGTCAGACTGATAATTCAAGAGCTCATTTGGCTAAAGAACCAAGTATATTTCACGTTGGTCACTGTGCCCCAAAAAAACTAAGTCTGTCAATTCAAGAATGTTAAACCAGGATTTTTCCCTCAGTCTCATGTGACTGATTTCACATTCCTCCTGTAGGCCTTCCCATCCCAGGAAAAGCTACAAGATGAACTGACCAAGCAAATGTGTCTGTTCCCTAAATAATAAAAGCCAAAATCCTGTTTCATTAAGCTAGGCCTATATGCTGAACCAGACTGAAAGGTGGCACAAGTTCCAGAATTATTTCTGTATAGATTGCTGATTTATGGTTAGCTTAGCTCAGTTATCTTAGGGTATGTCTACATTGCCATCAGTGCAGACTTCAGGGTATGAATAGCAGTATGCACCACAACACTGTGTTGTAAGTACCCTGCGTGGATGCTGCGGGTATGAACATAAAGGTCCCTGGTTCTCTAATGTAGTCCTCTTCAACAAGGAAAAAAAATAATTTCATCAACTTCTACTCTTCATTATTTCAATGACGACCAGAGGCAGAAGTGCCAAAATAATGAGAATTCTCATGTCTCTACACTCACCCAGACTCAAGATAAGAAATACTGGAAATTTCACAAGGGCAAATGATAACACAAATGTGCAACATGTGACTAGAGCAAAACTGCATCTGTAACAATGTATTTGGCATAAGAACTGCAAATTTGAGTAACCATTATCCATGACCCATTTTGATTTCTTTCTTGGTGAAATTCAGAAGGCCAGCACAAGACCTATGCATCACTTTCAGGGTTACTAGGAAAGCATTATGGAGGCCCTCTTAATAGGAGTGAATTTAATGCATTCCTATGAGCAAATTTTTGTTTGCAAAAATGTCATTGGAAAGCAAAAGTATCACGAATGCTTGTGCAAATAATCATGCGAATATGCACACATTCTAGTATCTGCACCAGAATTGTTCTTGGGGACACCTTGAATCTCTTTTTAAGGGATTCTCATTTGGAGTGTTATTCCGTCAGAGAGCAGAAACATTACCATATGACTTCATTGACCAACCACACACTAGAAGTAGTGAACAATGAATATCAAACCAGTGAATACTCAGAACTGATCAGTTTTCATACAGGCTGAAAAGTTGTTCATCCAAACGGAGGTGCAAAAAATAATAATATATAAGAAAAAAACCACACTATGTTTCACAAATTATCTTCAGACAGAAAAAGGAGTGACGTTGACTGGGTAATTCATTTGCAACCAGTATTCAGTGGACTCTAACCAATAGTCATTGTTTTATGCACAATTCCTTGGGCTTAGGAAGACGAATGTGGACTTTGAGAATGTGAAGAAAGATTTCACAGTGAATTCTATCAACTAACACAAATACATTGCAACCAACTGGCTAGGGCTGGGGGAAAATATATTGAGAGAGAGCAGGTGCTTTATAGGAGGTTGGCATAGGCTGTACATCTAGGACAGCCCTCTCACTATAAGTCTTAAGGAGGCAACTCCCTTTTGGGCATAAAACAGTGCTCCAATATGAAAAAGGCAAACAACATAATTCTACAGTCCACAAGCAACCAGTATTCTACCATAATTCTACAGTCCACAAGCAAGGCAAAAGGTAAATAGTGTCTGTGAAGGGGGTCTGGGTTTCTAATTCCCCATGAGTTTTGAGGGACTGAAGAGGAGCATCCCCGGCTCTTAAAAAAGAAAAAAAAAGTAAACCAGGTCTCTCTACCTCTCCAGGGGATCCAGGCAGCAGTGACTCCTCAGCAGCTTTCCTGATAAGCAGCCCTTGCTGTGGGAGACTAGGGCATTCACATTCTGCTTCCCCCCCTGCACTGAGCTTAGATCTTCTCATTTAAGGAGCTGCCCCTCTTCAGGTTTGACAGGCCTTGCAGATGTGCCAGCGTGGGGCTAACGGGGCCTAGCCACCCTCTTTAACCCCTTCCTGACTGAGGTGGGAACCTGTCTCACCACAGAGCTCCTGATTGTGTCTTAGCCTTTCTGGAAAGTTGAAGTATGGAGAGACTAGATTTATGATGATGTTGTCCTCGAAATAACATCTTAACATCTCTTGCCCAATATAAAGACCTTTCCTTAGGTCTACAGTCGAGCTCACTGTTAATTCTTTCTTGACATTCTTAAAAGTCTGGGTAAATTTAGATTTTTAAATGTATTAATTTTCGTTTGCTGCACCTCCGATCATCTCTTTGAGCAACTGTGTCCCTGTTAGTCTGCTCCCCTTCCCTTTTTTTTAGTTCCTTCTTCTCTTGTTGCCATGACCGGATATTTTTTCTCTCACAGATAGTGGCCACCTAAAGTGGCTTTCCCGACCCCCTGAGATAACGGACAGCGAAGCTTCCTAATGAGAGAATCACCTGAAAGTAAACCTCTTAATAAAGAGCATAGAGGGGATCTGAGCAACTATTTCCTATCTGTTACACATACCCTACCATATCAAAGTTGGTAGCTAGCAGTGCCAGCATATCACGGGGGAAAAAACTAAAGGCAACTTGCCCCTAAGCTCCCAGCCCCATTTTGCTCAACTTCAGAAATTTTTTTCCCCTTACATTCCATATACCAGTAAGAAGACACCTGAATGTAAGTCTATAATTTCCATGCAGTTCTAGTGTCTGTGCTTGTAATCAAAACACATTCTGTTGATGAGGAGGCACACAGCATTATGCAATTCATTCAGATTGTAATTATGGCTAATTTCCCCCTTCTATTGTAGCAGAATGGCTACAGAAATTAATGTGACCGCTCCAGACTGTCACTTCCAGTGTTCGTAATTGCTTTGCTGAATAACAAGTTGCGTTGATGGTTGTAGGGAGGGACTCAGTGGATGTATATTTTGCTTAAAGGTAGGTTTAATTACTGTCAAGATCCTGGAGGATCTGTCACATCCCCAAATTCCAACAGCACAGAGGCAGCATTGTACAGCAAAGGGGTTATACAAAGAATACATTTTTTCCTAGCTGTAAGCACAAAAATACAAACCCCTCTTCCCTGCTCTCTCAGTATAGATTGGCTAAGGCTAATGACTCCAACATCTGTACATTTGGGGAAGTTTAGAGGCCCGTGGGCAAGGATGGCTTAAAGTGAAAACTCTCTTATATCGATCAAAATTACATGGTATGTCTAGGAGGAAGGAAAAAATATATACCCAGGCAGGTACTGCTGGAGTAGCTTTTTTAAAGCATGGGGATGGAACCTCTTAGTATCATGGTACAGATTGGCCAGTCCATTCCATTTTGCCTTAATCCACCCCTGCCTGTTGAGTCTGTAAATTAATTATTGACCTCAGCAGTCTTGCTTGAGTGCGGGCTGGGCAATGACTTCACACTTTGGTCTGTGGAAGAAACTGATGTTCCCTAGAGTATCCAGAGCTTTAACTGCAGAATATCATGGTAACTAGTGACCACACTGATGAAACAACAGCTTATACACTTTACTACCTTTGCGGCTATTGTACTTTCGCCGTCCATTTTTTAACCAGAATTTTTCAACCCCAAAAGGGTGGAAACAAACACAACAGGAATTTCAACATGGTGAAGTTTTATCAAAACGGAAGTGATATCATAGTGGTTATTAACCAGAACTCATCTGCTTCAGTTGAAAAGTAATAAAAGAGAGGCCATCATTTGCAAGTAACGGAGGATTAGGCAAGCTAGTGTACCACTAATTCCTGATAAACAAATGCAATAAGATGTTGTTGTAAAGTAAAATAATTAAGTGTCTGAAGAAACCAAAAAGCATTAAAATAAACTTACTGAGATATATGTACACTCTTGTTTTAGAGGTAATTACATTACCGCAAAGAGGCTTAGCCAGAAATGAAGCTATGGAAGAGATGATTCAGAAGAAGAAATTTATATTACTACATACCCTGTAATCTTCTACAGTGCAGACATAGTCTGATTTATCTGCATTTTTGTATGATCTCACATCCCTAGTTGTGATGGATGTCTGTAGTAACACAGGGCCCAATTGTGCCCCAGAGATATGGAGAAATGGAACATGATCCCAAACCCGGTGAAGTCAATGGAAAGATTTCCATGGGTTTCATTAGAGTTTGAATCAGGCCCATATAGAGCCAGATGGAGGCATGGGGGATCCATGCTGATTATCCTGGCATCCTGCTGACCCTTGAGACAATGGGATTTATGGGAGGACCCCTAGACTATTTTTGAACTTTGCAGAGATGTCTTCCCTCTTGGTTCTTTTCTGTAGCTTTTCTGCAGGAGGGAACAATTGGAACCAGCCTTTATCGTCACATTGGCCAAAGAATCAGCCTACACAGGCAAATCAGCCCTTCTCCCAAACAGAAGTTTACACTTAAGAAAAAGTAAAACTCCAGAATAAACCTGTGTTGGGAGAACACAAACCATATTTTGTGGCTTTTCATTATAATTTAAGACCATTTTTGAGTAAAAACCCACAAGTTTTGCAAAATTTCTACTTTGAAACTTAGTAGAGCTGCACTCAGTTTCACCAGCTGAGGATATGGCCCAATATTCTTTCTAGACAAGAATCAATTTGCATTGGAAACATGCCAAAATTCATATTTCCTCTATGAAAAATGGCCATTTTGTGTAAATTGCTGGTATTTACATCAGTTGGTATTTCCTAAGTTGCAAAATGGCCTGGAAAGAAATGACCAAGATTTCTCTGTGAAAATAGAAGAGAATTCAGTCACTTTCACAGAGTTCTGCCTCCCCCCCTATAACCAGGCACCACCTGCTATTAGACAAATGCTTTAATTGCTGGACAAACTCATTGTGATCATTGTCTGCAGAGCTGTAAATACAGTAGCGGGGCTGGGGGTTGGTGCATGGAAGCAGGTTTCTGAAAGGGTTCAGTATGTACAGCATGGTACAGAATGCACATTTTCATTTGGCTTTTTTATTATGTAAATAGGCCTAAGAATTGCTGAATTTTCTGAAAACGTCTATGCAGGGATCCTCAGCTGGTGAATAGATGCAACTCCAGTTAATGATTGATGTACAACAGCTGAAAATCTGGCCCATCATGCTCTTGGCTTCAGGCAGAAGGGCCTGGTTCTCCTCTCACCTAAACCAGTTTTTCATCATTTTTGTAACTCCCCTGTTGGCAGTGGAGTTATGGCTGGTTTGTATCACTTTAAAATTAAGACGAGAGCACCTCCAATGTTTAGAGAGATGTGCAGAATGGTCTGAAAATTACTAGGTACCTTTCTACTTTGTGTTGTAAGCATGTAAAAAAAAAAAAAAGGCAAGTCAAAGGAGAAAATGTGGTTGTTCCTGTGACGGACTGACAATATCCTGCAATACCCTAATGAACGTTATCGGCCTGAAGAAATGCTCGTTGAGGCTCAAAAGCTTGTCTCTTTCACTAATAGAAGTAGGTCCAATAAAAGATATTACCTCACCCACCTGTTCTCTTCATTAAATTAAATTTACCGTCTTTGGAGTCCGTTGTATTAAAAGTGCAATTTTGCATGGGTTACTGTGAAACTATATGTATGTACGTTCTCTAATGCAATTTCTGGAAGATATTAGGAACTTCAAAGGACTTTTTGAAATAATACCTGTGAAGTGGATTTCCTAGGAAGTACCTGAGGAATGCAAAATGATCCACTTTGAATCCACCTTTTTGAAGCTATGTCCTGGAAGGAAAACCCGTTGTCTACTAAGTCTGCTTCTGCAAACTCCAGATCAGAAACTCCTGAGCCATACAAAGAGTGGACTAAACATATTATCATTGTGGTTGTCCTGAGGTGAAGGTGTGATGAACTTGTAACTACAAGGCACCCTCTTTGGGTGGGGGTTTGAAGGACTGCTTCTGCTAGCATCTTTGTTAAGGTTGGAGTTAACTCTGGTAAACTTGTTCGTAAGTGTATAGTTTGGTTTTTTTATTGTTTCCAGTGTAGTGTTTTTTATCTGAAGTATTAAGTAGGCTTGCATAGGCAATGCTATGTGATACCTTATGACTGTAGCAATTACACCTGTTAACCATTTTTGGAGAGAAAGAAAACAGGTGCCCTTGGGCAACCTATCTGTGATAGGAATAACACAGGGAGGCAGCGAACTGTGCAGCCTAAAAATACTCTGGTCAGAAGGGAGAGAAATGGGGGTTTCCACCCAGAAGGGCAACAGCTAGAGTGCTGTAAGCCTGAGTGGGCGCCTTTGCTGGACCACTGAGGGAAATACAGGTGCAGTTGCCCTGTGACAGGTCCTAACCAAGCACTCCTCAGTGCATCTACCTGTGGCGAAGGCTGGTTGTCTATGATTAGAGGAAGTGCCAGGGAGTGAAAGTTTGGGGTTCAATTCCTGGCTATGCTGCTGACTCATTGGATGCCCTTGAGTAATTCGTTTTACTTTTCTGTGTCTCAAGTTACTCATCTGTGAAATAGGGGTAACCTCTCAGGGGTTTGAGATCCTTAGATTGAAGGTGCTATGGAAGTTCAATGTCTAGCTTGATATCTGGGGCAGGAGAGACAGTGAGTCCCAGGAGGAGAAGAAAAACTGGCCCTCAAATTTGAGATTGCTACCACTATTTTTAAAGGAAAAGGGAAAATATAGAATAGCCCTGGATAACTGATATACTCTGTTTCTTTTCTAAAATTATCAGTACACGGAAACTCAAACCAGTCTGGCTAAAGTGTGCATGCCTCTGACCGAGGAGTGCAGAGGAAGCTCATGCAGTTATTATAATTACATTATTTAACTTTTAAACCTGTACATGTGCCAGCAAGAAGACGACTTTACTACTAAAAGGAGAGAACTCTGATGCTGCTTGGCAAAGATGAAATTTATACTTTAAAATTGTGCTTTTATGTTACACCTAATAAAAGATGACAGGACTTGCTTTAAATTTTAATCCATTTGTAACACTATAATCTGTCCAGGTGAAGCACATTTTCCTCCTTACGCAGACAAATAGCCTTAAAAACACAAAACAAAACATGATCATTCTGAGAGACTTTGGAGCAAAGATGTAGGTGTAATCATTCTATACATTGGTTTGTACTTATCCTCTCTAGCTAGTATTTTTTTAATCAGAAATTTCAGGCTATTGCCCTAGCATTATTTCAGTTTGAATAGAGGCTTTTTATTTATTTTTTTCACCTGAGAGAGGAAGGGTGAGTCAGTGGGTAGTGGATAGGGGATTCCCACTCTACCACTCACATGGTGTGTGTGACTTTAGGCAAGTCACATTATTGTCTGTTTTCCCTCGGCATTAGAAGAACACATCAGAGAGGATGATTAATTTATCTAAACTTTTGGTTTGAAATACTTAGTCACTGGAACTTCAGAATCTAATCTTGTCAGCACTGGCTGGAATTCAGCCCTTTGGCAAATGTGCACAATCACATTGATGTCTATAGACATACAATGGGGCTAAATTTGGTTTAGAGCGTCATCCCTTCCAAGGCTGATAAATTGAACTTTCATGTGCTGCAGTATGTGTGTCTTTTGGACAAGACCTTATGAACTGATGTCCCTTTTCCTTAGCATGGGCATTACTACTCCCATGTCACTTCTTGTAGGACTGCTGCTTACTCTAATGCTTTTGACCTATGTGTTCCATCTACTTACTGTTACAAAGTAGAGTTTACTGAAAAAATTTATCTGCCATAAAACTAAACTAAACTAAACCAAAAAATATTTTGTGGGAAAATCCTTAGACAATTTATTCCAGTGTTTAACTACTGTGCCAGTTAGGAAGTTTTTCCTAATATCCAATCTAAACCGCCCTTCCTGCAATTTAAGCCCTTTGCTTCTTGTCCTGTCTACAGAGTTTAAGTTGAACATTTTTTCTCTCTCCTCCATGTAACAATCTTTTATGTATTTGAAAACTGTTATGTCTCCCCTCAGTCTTTTCTTCTCCAGACTAAATAAAACCAGTTTTTTCACTCTTCCCTCATAGGTTATGTTTTCTAGATCTTTAATCATTTCTGTTGCTCTTCTCTGGACTTTCTCCAGTTTGTCCACATCTTTCCTGAAATGTGGTGCCCATGGACCACATGAAATGGATACAATACTCGAGCTGAGGCCAAATCATTGTGGAGTAGAGCGGAAGAATTACTTCTCGTGTCATGCTTGCAACATTCTTCCTAATACTTCCCAGTGTTTTTTTTGTTTTTTTTTTTTTTTTTTTGCAGCAGTGTTACACTGTAGACTCATATTTAGCTTGTGATCCATTATGAGCCCCAGAGCCCTTTCTGCAGAGCTCTTTCCTAGGCAGTCATTTCCCATTTTTGCAAATGATTATTCCTTCCAAAGTGGAGTACTTTGCATTTCTCATTATTAAATTTCATCCTATATACCATTCATCCTATAGACCATTTCTCCAGTTTGTCCAGATCATTTTGAATTGTAATCCTATCCCCCAAAGCACTTACAACCCCATCCAGCTTGGTATCATCCACTAGCTTTATAAGTGTTCTCTCTATGCCATTATCTAAATTACTAATGAAGAGATGGAACAGACCGGATCCAGAACTGATCCCTGTGGGACTGCACTCGATATGCCCTGATACATCAATTACAAAGAACATTTTCAGTTTTCCTGTGAGAAATTTTTAAATGACAATTTTTATTTTCATTTTAAAATCAACTTAAAATGTCATTTTGTTTCCAGTTTTTGAGAGTGAAATTGTCAATTAAAACAAACTTTATTTTTTGGTTTCAAATCCATTCGAATCTTCCCATGTGAAAACCAATCTTTTATGACTGAGCCTTTTCAAATGAAGATTTTTTGCTTGAAGCGTCTTGTGCAAAAATGTTGGTTTTCGGACCAGCTCTGTTAAGAAAGTGTTCTTTGGCTAGCATTTGCCCGTTTCCCCAGAGTTGGCTGCATTTCAGTGAAGTGATTTCCCTACACAACTAATGTGTGAAATACTTTAGGATGGATTGGGATGTAAATGCTGCTGTACATAAAGTTATTGGGCCAGACCCTCTGTTGCCTGTCAGCTCTGTGTTGTTGGGGAACCAGGGCACAAAACCCCTACTCTCTCTGGCTCACCTGAACCCCTCTCCCCCAGTCTCTGCTTGAACCAGAAACCAAAAGCAATGAAAAGGCAATGGGAGACACCTAAATCCCTCCAAGGGATGATAGGATTAAGGCAAGTCCCCTAGCTTCATCTATATCAAAGATGTAAAAAGAAGGCATCTCGATTAGCACATCCAATGGAGAACAGAAGCCTCATCTACACTGAAGATGGAAGAAGAATTAGCATACCAAATGGAGAACCAAGCTCCAAAGCAGGAACCGCATTGAACTCTGGGATTGGCAAAGCAGGGACACACTGCATGATGGGAGATCTCTGCTCCTGATGTAAAAAAACCCACCCCTGCACACACCCAGCTCCATAGTTATCAGACCATTCTAGTTATTGATATGCAAAACACTGAATCTACCTGATTACATCGGGAGCTTCCTCAAGGAACACTGCCCATAGCCAGGAATGATCAGCTCCTATTGTCCAGCATAAAGAAAACCACTTTGGGATACTTCCTTGAGACATTGTTTACCCATAGACAAACCTGGTGTTCTACAAAAACCCCTACCCAAGTTCAAACCCCTGTTCTGATGCCTGGATTCAAATGCTGCATGAACTCCACTGGAACTTCCCCTTTTCCTGACTGATCATGTTGGGGGCTCTGTCTGTCTCAAGCGCTCTGGACCCTAAGCTGAACAGCCTGTCTTCTGGGAACCTTTGAGCTGTACGGGGTGGTGAGACTCCCCCACCCCACCATCTTCCCCCAACACTCTCTCTCTTTCACTCCAGGTCTATCTTTCTACTTTTGTAATCAAGCCTGGGCTAGCCTTACTATTAGTATCATAAGTTTTATATACCTGGCAATAAACTAAATGTTATAATCACGCTGGTTGCCGGCCTCTCTCTCCAAACTTCATTGACTCCTTTGTGTTCTTGGCTTCCCTATCTTGCTCTGCAGCAACGCTTCTTTTACCTAAGCCAAAGATCCCTGGAGTGCCCAAAAATCCTATGGGGTTTGCTCATCAAGGGGGTTACTGCTAGAACAATTGTAGAGGGAGGGGCGAGGCAGCTGAGAGGTGCTGTTCTGCCTAGCCTACGGAGTCCAGGGCATATAAGGGTGGCTGCTGAAAATGCTGTGTCACCCAGTCTGCTGAGTTCAGGGACATATAAGGGGTCAGCTGAGAGTGCTGATAGCCCGGTCTGCTCAGATGCACTTGGTTAATCTGGAATGTGTGTGCCTATGTGGGGGGTTTATTTGAATCTGGGGCTGGAGGACCCCAGCCGTGAAAAGCTTAGGTCTTGTAGGAGAGCTCCATTGGGAGGGGACTTGTAGCCATATGAACACACAAGTAACACAAGTAGTACATTAATAGAATCACACACCCCTTCCAGGAAGGTAACCCTAATAAATGAGCATACCCCAAGGTGACGGACAAATCTGGTAACACCTCAGCTGGGGTAAAGGCAGTGGAACTGTCAAATTTACATCAGCTAAGCATCTGGTTCATTACCCTGCCATCAGTTTTTCCATGAAAACTCCTATTGGGTTCAAGTGAGGGTTATGATCAGAATGATGACAGGGTATATAATTAAACTTTTTTGCATTTTTTAGTGTAGTTCCTACCCTTTTTCGAACACATTCATGAGAAACTTAGTGTTCTCTGTCCTCCAGATTTATTTTAATATTTTAATCCATTCTCCAGTGACTCACTTTTAAATTGAAGTGAGACATTGTGTTTATTTATAGCTATGTTATGTTCCGTGATGGATTTAAAACCTGGATAAGACCGGCATTTTCCTTTTGTAATAACCGGTCTCTTTCTTTCATCATTTATTTTAAGTTCATCAAAATACCATTTGGTCAGTCAAGTCATTAAATTCATTACTATAACCCTTCTCCTATTAATATGTTCTTCTGAAAATTGGGTGATTCATTAAATTATTTTCTCCACGAAGCTGAGTCACGAACAAGAATGGGAACTGCTCACCTGCATAACTTCAATACTGGTTTTCCCCTTCACTTCCCTCACTGACCACAAAACCAACTCTATTAGCAGAGCAATGGAGAATCCTCCAAAATTTACACTCAAGTTACTGGTAAAAGTTGTATTATATTTTTCATTTACAGATATTTATGCTTTACTACTACAATGCACACACCACACATGTGGGTCTTCTCTCTCTCACACACACACACACAAACAACACATGCATACACACAAGTCTCATTGCAAACTCAATCAGAAAAAGAAATGGAATAGCAAACTCTAAATCCATACAGTTTTCATCATCATTTTCCAGAAGTTTTAAGTAGGTCTGCTCAATTTATTCTTTTCTCTTTCTTTCTTTTTTTAATGTTTTAATTTCTGAAATCCTTTAAATACTTTCAAACACTTTAATTTTTCCTGTTTTATAATACATGGTCACCCTTTGAATTGAATCTCTCAAATAAAGATTTCATTTACATTTAATAAGGCATTTATTTTACGTGTTAGCCAAATGCCACACGATTATTGACAAAAAAAGTTTAATGACATTTGTTGGCCAAGGAATTATTACAGTTTGTTGTAGAACCTGAGTAAATGTTCTCAATGAATAATATTTAATATATGATAACTGTTATCATTAGGTGCATTGCTTTAGTTTTAATAAAATGGAATTACACCTTAATTAAATACCAGGTGGATAAAAGTATATTTGCTTTGCTCCATTTTTAATATAGCAAAGTACTTATCTATTATACAGTTGTAAACCTCAAAATGTACACTCGACAGTCATATAGGATTTATTTAAATTAATGGAGAACTACAGTTTGTGCAGCTGAGCAAAACTAAATTAAATGGGGAGTTTTATGGGGGTAGGACATGGGGCAAAATTTTCAAAGGACCTAAGAACTCTGAGGGGGGACTTCTGGGTGAGGAAAGTGGCCAGTGGAAGCATGTGACAACAAGAACCAGGCAGAGGAAAAGGGCTAGTGAAGGAGAAATAGAGCTCAGGAACAGGTTTGTGGAGTTGAAAAATGAAGAAGGGGTACAGCAGGCAGTAACTGACGGTGGAAGGGCAAAGAAGAAAAGAAGAGCAGCTAGTCTTATACAAAGAGTGAACAAGCCAATAGAGATACCACCAAATAGGAACCCCAAGAGGGTACAAGATACGTAGCAAAAGATTGCAAAGGAGAATAGAAGATGAGAGGACTTGCAGCCAGAAAGAACAGGGAATAGGCTGGAGAATTGCACCGTCACCAGGAAAAGGCAGGTCTGTGTGATTGGGGACTCCCTTCTTAGAAGGGCAGACAGGCCTGTAACCAAAGCTGATCTGGAGAACAGAAGGGCGTGCTGTTTGCCAGGTGCTAAGACGTGGGATGTGGACCTGAGGATGAAGAAGATCTTAGCGGGAGCGGGAAAGAATCCACTGATCGTCCTTCATGTGGGAACAAATGATATGCCTAGATTCTCGCTGGAACATATCAAGGAGTACTATGCCAGGCTGGGGAAGACTCTTAAGGAAATGGAGGATCAGGTGATCTTCAGTGGGATTCTGTCTGTCCTTAGAGGAGGACAACAAAGGTGTGACAAGTTTCTGAGGACTTCAATAACTCAATCATAGGTTAGGAGTGTATTAGAAGAGTGAGTGGGTGAGGTTCTTTGGCCTATGTTGTGCAGGAGGCCAGATTAGATGATCATATTGGTCCCTTCTCAATTTAAAGTCTATGAGTCTGTGACTTAGGTGCCTAAATCTCATTTTAAAGAGTTATTTAGGCCCTAGGGAGTCCAAGTTCCATTAACTTTTAATGAGAGGATCCTCTTAAGTACCCAAGGACCAGATTTTCAAAGGTATTTCGGCATCTAAAGATGCAAACAGGTGCCAAGAGGGATTTTTAAAAGGAACTAAGCAGGTTAGGCACCTAACTCCCTCTTATTTCAAACACTTTCTTTTCCAAGGCTATTCTCGCCAGTGTCTCCTTCTCTCTCATTTTTTTTTAATGTACCTTGAACAACTTATACTACTTTGGCCAAAGTCCTTCCTGGTGTAACTGCATTGACTTCAATAGATTACACCCTGGAGTAAATCTGACCCTTTCACTCTCTATTCCCAAAGAGTGTGTGAATACACACACACACAAAACAGGTTTGCCTTTCAGAGTTTTAAGATGCACAGAGAATACAAGACACTTAAAAGTCCTCATTACTCTCTGTCGTCAGCCCTGAACTGTCTTTGTCATTAGCTTCTAAATGATCTGTCTTTCTGTATCTGACTGGAGTGTTCCTCATTTACTATTCATCAAGCTATGATAATAATCAATTTAAAAGCATTTTTAAATTTGTTTCCTTTTTCAAGGTCTTGCATTATGAACTGGTTTTCCATTTGTGCCTTGCCTCTTGTAATGTTAAGGATATTTGTCCTTGACCTTGAATGAGAGTTTTATTAAAAAAACACTAAGTAAAAAGAAAGTGTGGTCCTTATTATAACATTGGAACAGCCATACATTGCATAATCGTCAAGCCTCTGGCATTTTTTTGCCATTAAACTTCTGATGTCCGAGTGGAGGAGAAAATAATTTCCTCCTAGCAACAGCCCTGACACTGGTGCTCTGGGGTAGAAAGCCAGATCAAATGTGCCTACCCATCTTCTACTTGTTAATCACTATCTCAGCAGTGAAGTAATGACATTTGTCTGGCATGCATCTCATGTCCTTCACAATGTGGTTAACTGGCTAACAGTAGCTCAAGTATTCTAGGTATAAATTACCAGCTCTCTTCTGTGAATTTGCAGCAAAGATTTTTAGTCCTTATGAAAAGTGCTGAATTAACGGCTCTGGAGACTGGCTCCTTCTAGAAACAGGGACTAGATGGACCTCTGGTCTGATCTAGTACATCAGATCCTATGTTATCATAATCATTTTACATGAAGTACTTTATCAATGCACAGAACAGACAGAGCATGGGCAGTGGGAGCAAGAACTTCTTCTAACACAGTGTCCCAATTTCCCTCACCCTGGACCTGAAGGGTCCATCCTCTGGGGAGAAGAAAATAATTCAGATCCGTCAGTCCCTGGCCGCTCCTCTGAAGCTGCCAATAAGAGGTAGCGCTCAGGAAAATTGTCCTTTAGAAACTAGACTGACATCATCGTTTCATATAGGCCAACATGCTGCCACATAGTAATACCATTTTATCAATACTGGCCTAGGCTGGTCGGAGTTCCTAAGGCAGGCCTCTTGTAGATCTATCATGATACATAGGCAGATGGTGAGCAATGACTACTGCTAACTCCATTATGCCATGGTTCTCTTATCATCCTCTGCTTTGTCCTCCCCGTTCTCATCTTATTCCCCTATTGTTTCTTGGCCTGAGATAGTAAGCTCTTTTGGGAAGGAAATGTCTCTACAGCACCTTGAATAGTTAATCTCCCGATCCTCCCGGTTGGTGTTTTTTAGGCACTGCTGTGATCCACATAATAAATAAGGCCCCAACCTTGCAAAGAGAACCTCGGGCTTCACAGGATTCTGCCTATGTGGTTCTCCATGCAGGATTAGGGCCCAAATAAATTATAGTAACTAGCAATCCATACCTCAGACCACAAGATATTGAGTTAAATGCAGGGGTAACTGGGTGAAATGTAATGGCCTGTGATATACAGGAGATCTGATTACATGCTCTAATGGTCCCTCCTGCTCTTAAATGATATGAATCTATGAACCACTACTGGATTCTAGATGAGGTAATGGTGAATGTTCAGTTGTGATAAACACTTTTGTTATCAGTTTGGGTAGTATTAGGGTAAATGTTTTGCTGCATATTATTCACTCAGATGCAGTGTTGTTTTATTTAGTTTTATTTAGTTAGTTAGTTTATTTAGTTTCATTACTATATCATTTATTATATATATTACAGTAGTTTCCAGGTACAAAGTTTAGGACACCATTGTGTTAGGCAATGCACAGACAGGCAACAAAGAGTACAGTCTCTGCCCCAGAGAGTTCACAGTATAAATTATGGACGGAATGTAACTGGACAAAGGAGAGAAATCAGGGGGGAGGGGTGGGAGGCTAAAATAAAAACAAACAGTTGATCTGAAAAGCAGAACTGACAGCTAATTACTTGCTTAACTAATGGCATGAGAGTCATTTGTAGGTATCACAGCAGAGAAGGAATGTTTCCATTACTCTTCTCATCTCAATTAGTCTGACTGTTTTAACTGCTGACCCAGAGGTTTCAGGATGTTTAGAAAATTAATAAGGCAGGTGCATGATGATTAGAAGTAATGTATGTTAAATACTCTTTAGGGCTGGCTTCCCTTTTGGAGCTAGCCTGCAAACACCACCAGGAAACCAGTTTACAGTTTAAATAATCTTCCTGAAACAAAAAAATAAATTAAATACACATTTTTTTCAAATAGCCCCCTGAGAAATTTATCTTCTATGACGGTATGGAAAACACCGAGCTGCATAGACTGTAGTTCTCCACTAATTCTTAAGTGCCTGCAGTTCGTTGACAAGCTTCTGATTAAAGTTTCCTTCTTCCTCCCTTTCAGACAAATTGAAATCAAAATATCGACAGAAACAATTTCGGTAGGAAAAATGGAAAAGTGCAGAGGATATGGAAGTTGCACAGACTTTCCTGTTACAGTGCCAGCGGACTCCGAGTAGTAATGCTCTCTATTTTGCTTCTGAACTATAAAATGAATAAAGTCGGAGAGACATTTTTTAGCAGTGTCTTTGGACAGTGCTGTAGTACTATAGTTATGGTGTTATAGTAGAGACAGACAAAGTGCCAAGTAAAATCAGATTTTGCACATCAGTTTATCCACGATATAACAGCATACATTACACAAAAAGTAATCTTTTTAAAAGAGTATTATTTCCATTCATGGAAAAGCTGCTCTCTATTTGAGAGGCAGCCTGGTTCAATGGAGAGAGTCTCAGTAGGCCTGGCTTTTGTTTCCGGTTCAGCCGATGACTTTGTGGTTGACCTTGGACAAGTTACTTCACCTTTCTAGTGCCAACATTTGCTCTTCCGCTGTTTGTCTATCTTGGATGGTAAGCTCCTCAGCACAGGGACTGTCTCTTACTATGTGCTTCTGCAATACCTATCACTCTGGGTATGTCTACATGGCACCTGGAAGCGAGCCTCACAGCCGAGGTAGACAGATTTGTGCTAGTGGGGCTCCTGGTAGTGTTAAAAATAGCTTTGTAGACTTTGCGGGTCAGGCTGGAGCTTGGGCTCTGAAGCCTCGGGTGTCTCCAAAACCAAAAAAGTACTTAAACAGGCATGCCTGTGAGTGCAATTGCTAAAAGCATTGCTAAGCAGGCAATCCACTCCAGCTAGGAACACTGACCTATGTTCATTCAGTCTTTGGCTATGCCTGCTCCTATCAGCGTAAGCCACAGCTGCAGATCCTCTCCATAGTAAAGGGTTTGTTGGAGGCTGGGGCCCCAACAACATGAGGTACCTGCAACCCTATAGTGGGTCTGAAGCCAGCTGATGTGGTTCAGGAAGCAAGTGAGGGTTGTGGAAGAGATATGAAGCTGCTAAAGGCTGAGTAATCCAGGTACAAGCTCCCTTTCCCTCAGCTGAGATTGACTCTTGACATGGAAACAGCTATCTATGTTGGTGCAGGGGAGGGCAATTTGCACCCTGCTAGGGTGATTATCTGCTTACCGAAACAATGGAAGAAAGGCTCCCTCTGTGGGTGATTCCTATGGACGGCACTCTACTTACTCCGCCTGGAATCAGATCCACAGTAAAAAAAAAATATATATGTATTTATTCTGGCAAATGAGCCAGGATTTCAAAACGATAAGACAAAGACATAGATGAGTCAGGCACATATGATGCCAACTAACAATAACTGCAGTCTGACAATAGCTGGGGCAAATACTGCTCTGAGTTACACTGAAGTAACTCCATTAGAGCCAACTGGATTACTCTGGATTTATGCCAATGTACCTAATAGCATGCTATGTTTTTCAATCATCCCTTCAGGACGACTGCTGCAGTAACACAGAGCTCATAAAAAGGATAAAATGTAAATGATATTGAAGCCTAACACAGTAGAGACATCAATGAGATATTAGAGGTGTTTTTTTTATCAATAGCCTTTCCAAAGATTTATATCTGTTTAACAATGGATTTGCTAAATTAAACCCATCAAATCTTTATGTCTTGAGACATAACAAAAGTAGTGAACAAAATCAGCATTCAGACAGCATTAGTGACATTCAACATGACAAACTGCGTAGGAAGCGGGTTGTCAAAGCCCTGTGATAATGAAAATGGCTCTGTTCGCATTACAAAGATATTACTTTTCTCTTATGGTTTGAAATGCTGTAAAAATCCTTTATATATTTCATATTTACATTATAGGCATCAGCATACCAGTTAAGTGCGTGACATTTTGTTTCTGCTGTTCTTGCTAGAATACGAGAGCATTTTTTTCCCTAAAAGAAGCAAATGAAAACATGTGTGACTAAAACGTCATTCTTTAAAGTAACGGGAACCACAACAAAACAAGTGTTAAGTATATTTTTAAGCATTCCGAAGCCCGTGGTAATAAATTCAAGGTGTTTACTCTGGTGCTGACACGGAAGGCTTCAGCTAATTAACTGCAGTGGAAGCACAATCTCTCCAGGAGTCCAACGCTGAAAATACTTCTGCTGTTTTATTCAAAAGTAACCATAATAAAGAAAAAAAACTTATGCAGTGTTTTAAAGTAAGGGCTAGTAAAAGCCCATAAGAGGCTTAACGTTTGCTTATTTCAATACACTTTGGGGTTAGAATGCCAGCGGAATTGTGTGAGCCAACCTGCCTATGTGACCTAGCTACAGAACTGCTACGCCAGTATTCTCCCCACCCCCCATGCAAGAAGTGGTAGACCTCATGAGCTCATGGAAGAAAAGACAGCCATGCTTTCTCCTGCTTACTGGCTGTATACACACAGCCCATTGTAGGTCAGAACCCTGCATCAGTTCTGCAGCTGGGCCATGGTCAGGCGGAGCTGGAATCAGGGAACATTCTCCATAGCATATTACCGGTGCAAATCCTGAGGATGTCCTAGTGGTATATCTACACTGCAAATAGACACCTGCAGC
Organism: Mesoclemmys tuberculata; assembly: GCA_007922155.1. NCBI lineage: Eukaryota > Metazoa > Chordata > Testudines > Chelidae > Mesoclemmys > Mesoclemmys tuberculata. The sequence goes on from ML675649.1 coordinate 10,828,805, forward strand.
TGGCCCGTGCTAGCTGGCTTGGGTTAAGGGGCTATTTCATTGCAGTGTCCACTTCCAGGCGTGGGCTGGAGCCCAGGCGCGGGGATCCTGTGAAGCGGGAGGGTGTACCCTGCATTGAAACAGCTCTGCAACCCGAGCCCCGCAAGCCCAAAGCAACTGGAACAGACCAGCCGGGTTTTTTTAATTTCAGTGTAGATATACCGACTGGGAGTTTGTGCTTCTCCAAGCAGCAAGGATGGAACTCTTTCATTAGCAGCAGGGAGGCTGGATAGAGAGAATAATAATAATAAAGATATTTGTGAATAATTGATTTTAATTTTGAGTACATTTGCAAATATTCACCCGTTATTCGCCTGGTTCGATAAGCTGTTGCACATTTGGGCTGGTCAAAATTTTTCTATTAAAATAAAGTTTTAATGGAAAATTTGGTTTTTGATAAAGTGAAAACATTCATGGAAAGTATCTGCTAACCCCCAAAGGCTTCTGTTTTTCATCAAAAAACCAAACCCCCACTAAACATTTTTGCAGTTTTTGGCCAAAATCTGCTGCATTTTCTCTGCTTTTTGGCTGACAATTTTTCAGGTGTGTTTTGTTTTTGAACTAAAAGTTGAAATTTACTGCTTCTTTTCTTCATTTTCATGAACATTTTGTGCAGAAAAATAAATCTGTCTTTAGTGCCCACGATAGCTCAATTGATAGAGAGACTATCTATCTTAGGGTTTCATTCTGCGTCTATCACTGTTGCATATGAATGCCTTACATGTAATATCAATAGCAACACTGGCACAGCAGTGCACTTCAGGGCAGCACGTACCCCCAGGGCAGTTGTGCCACCCTCTCCCTTCAGTTCCAACTTGATTCTACAAGCAAACAGGGCACTGGCATACTGCTAGCAGCACTAGAGCCCGTTAAAGGGACTGGGAGGAGACCGTCCATAGTTCTGCCCCTCTCTACAGAGCTCTGAACTCTACTGCATTGGAGAGGAGTCAGACTTCCTGTGTCTGCACTCTACATGTTAACATGCTCACTATGACTCCTCTAAGGGGAGGAGAGGTCCCTGAGGAGCTGACACATGGGGATGGGGGGAAGGAGGGAGCAGAGCAGGTCCTCTCAGCAGCTGCACTCCTTCTATTTCCTCTGTTATGCCAGGCACCGCTGCTCACAGCTGCCTGCAAGGTTCGGGATACCAGGTGAGGAATAAAAGCACGCCCACACCAGTTAGGTGCACTTATCTTTAATCACGGCTCACGCTCCAAAACGGCAACGGGGGACTCTAGGGTGCACTGCGAAGCGGGCTGCCGGGGGATTTTGCCACACGATCCGAGTGGATTCATGGCCGCGTCTCATTGCGCAGCTTTATTTCAGCTTGTATGTACAGCACAACGCATCAGCTCTGAGGTTCCAAATTTACAGCGTGTGACTTTGCTTCCTAGCTTTCCTCCTTCTTTGGCAGCGCAGCCACTTTCACACGGCCTTGCACAGCCTGTTTACCAGGCTGAGCAGCGCCGCTTATCAAACCGGTTCTGACCAGACCCGTCAAGCCCCTATCTCTGTCCAACGCATTACAAATCTCTTCCGCAACCCTACACCCTCCTCCCCCATAAAAATGCTTTGAATGGAGTTTATCATCACTGCTTGTATTACAGTATTGCCTTGAGGTGCCCTTTTGTGTTGGGCACCACACACACCCACATCCAGTGCTTAAGAGAGTCCATTAGTAACAGAGAAACGACAGGAGGGGAAACAGCCAACAGAGATGTGACATGACTTGCCCACAGTCACACAGCTGGTCAGTGGCCAAAATGCAAATAGAACTCACGTCTCCTGGCTCCTAGCCTAGTGCCCTATCTACTAGCCCACAGGGTCTCTCAGGTCAAGTGATTTGGCTCATGGTCTCAAGTGAGTCAGCAGCAGATTGAGGTAGGGAAGATGGATCTGGCAGCTCTCAGTCTTTGGATTTGACTCATAGGTAGCAATTCCTCTGTAAAGCTACTAGCATATCAGCCTTATAAAAATCAGCTGTTTCTTTGAGCCATATTTCAGGAGATTTTTACTCAAAGTCAGAATGTGACTCATGTTTGGAATCAAGTTCCTTTAAGTCTCTCTTTGGATCATCATCGTTTCATATGTTTTTGATTTTTGCTTCCCAAGCCCTGTACAGTGTGCCCATCAAATCATAAAGTCAGAGATGGACAGTGGGGCAGAAGGGGAAGAAAAATACTGCTCTGTACTTTGCCAGGTTTGCAGCTGTGACCTCCCTGGGTTTTTTGTAACATTTGCTAAAGGAATGAAGCAGTAAATCACCAACAATAACAGGAGGATCAATACCCGCCTCTGCCTCTTTTGTGAGATCTGGAGCATGGCCTGAATCTGTCAGACTGAATTAGAGGGATTGTGGGTGTCAGTGAGGGCTCAAACAAATAGACCTGCCACTCTGTTCATTGATAAAAGGCTTAGATCCATGCCATTGTCATGTTATTACCCCCCAAAAGGCACAGATGGGAACGCTGACCTTTCAGATAAAAGCCAGGTTGCCTAGCAGTGGATGTGTTTACTTGCACTTTGCATGTGAGAGTGCACTGATCTCAGTAAAAAGGGGTAAATAAACTGTTTGAAAAATACAGAGCTCCACCGTGGTACCTTGCTAATGGAAATTAAATCAAATGGCTGCATTTGAATGGCATATAATATAGGAACACAAGAAACAACACCCCGCGGCAGAACCTCGGGCTGCACAGTCCAGGATCCTGCCTTTGACAATGGGGCCGAAGTCTCAGAGAGAGGCAACGACCACCCCCACATCCAGTATTTGCCTAGGCAATTGTGAAAGGCTCTTCCGGTAGGAAACCTCCTTCCTGACTCCCGATGGTAAATACTTCATGCCCTGAAACATGAAGATTAAAAGATCTCTCTTATGTCAGTCTAGCTGGTGAAACTGCGGCTACTTCACTGGCTTGTATCCGTTTTGAATCCTTAATTTAGTATCTTTGTACCATTGGGGTTATACTGTTGCAGTAGAAAGGAGCCTGGGCTAAAGGGCAGTGGGAGCTCTTGCGAATGGGCTGCTGAAAGGGGGCATCAGTGTGTGTCTCCCCAGAAGAATTTTGCATCAGCAGGAGCACGAGGCTCCAGCATTCGCTATCCAGGAGGATGAGGAGGTTGCCACAGTAGGGCATACAGGCACAAAAACATGCCCTTGAGAAGCTGAGCAGAACTTTATAGAAATAGGATGGGAACAATCAGATACAGTAAATTCTCCTGGTGACTCTAACTCCCCCAGACGCTGCTCTCCCCAACCCTGGTTTGCTCCCAGTCCCCTTTGGATTGTATTCCTGACTGTCCCACAGTCTAAGCAAGAAAGGGGGGGGACAGTCCCCCAGGAACGTTGAGAGGTCCCGTGCATCTCATTACTTTTTTTCTTCCTGGGTCAGCTTGCCTGCACCATCTGCTTTTTTAGGATCTCAAAGCCCATGTAGCTTTCTTCCCAGCATTGCTGGCCTGCCAGGTTAGGAACCACAGTGAACAGTTTTCTCCATGGCATCTACCTCCCGTCTCCACTGTCCTTTTGAACAAAACACTCCCATGTAATGTTATTTTAAACATGCTTTTAGGATATGAATATCACCATACCACACATAAAAACACCAGTGCTGAACATATGTCCTCATTCTTCCACCGCTGTGCACATGCCGTCATTGACTCCACAGTTTGATCAGAAACTGTTAAATGAGACAAAGGACTTCCTTCAGTCTATATCAATTTTGCAGTCTTTCTGTATTTATCCGATTTCTCCACATTCTTGTGCTATATGTGAAGAAGAGGAACATGCAGCGGGCCTTCACTAGATCCTTATTCTACATATCTTTGTCATAGCCATATGGAGAGATGTAGGAGGAAATATTGTTAATAACAGAGCATTGCAGTGGAAGAGGAGCTGATTGCAATAAACGCATAACTATTAATGTATATGGTTAAGATGGAGTGTAGTTTCAACTGAGTAAGAAGTAGCTATAAGCCATTGTTACAGATGACAGATACAACGCAATGATTATGCTGGTAGGTAAAGTTCCTGATTAGTCCTCTCTCAAAAAGACAGAGATTAAGGACAATAAGAAAAAAGAATCCTCCTCCCTGCAACCTTTATCTATTTCTACACCCAAAACTGATTTTTTTCTGTTTCCAGTTACTATCTCAGGCTGGCAGTGCTGGAGCAGCCTAAGAAAGGCTGTTCTTGCAGTATTCACAGTTTTGTTAGGAAATAATAGTGGCAGAAAATTGAGGAAAGCCTGATCTTGCAAAATACAATACCCAGGCCAATTTTGCAGATTCAAGAGATCTGAATTGTTTGGAGAACTTTTGGATGGCTGAGCCAAACCTGAAGCCAGCCTGCCCCTGCTCCTACTCAAGTCAGTTGGAGTTTTTCTATTCACGTTAGTGGGACTTGGGTTGGGACCAGGTAGAACCTGAAATGCTTGTATAGATATGTATTAACTGGCATTTGTGGTAGCCCATCAGACATATGGCTGCACAGATTCAGACTGAAGAGCTTGCAGGAATATGTGTCAAATGAGAAGTAGAGAGTCCACAAGCTTTTAGATTTACCTAGAAAGCTATGGATAAAATAGGAGAGGACCCATAAAGGAAATTACATTTGAAATACAATTCCGGGATCCAGGTTCCAAATAAAGTAATATATATGTAAATGATGTGCCTGCGTTAAGGCTCAGGACGCCTATCTAGGCTTTTCACCAAGCCAAGCCAACAGTTAGCTTTGGCTCTTCATCTTCATCTTTTGAGTAGAGCAGGCAGTAAACTGGAATTCCTGTTGCACAGGAAATTCCAACATTACAAATAATACAAATCCTTCTGAAACAGAACCAAAAAAAAGACATTCCCGCTGGAACTGGAATTCCAAAATTTTGTTTAGAAAAAAGTCAAAACGACATTTTGATTTCACTTTTTGGAAAGATTTTTTTTGAGGGTCTCTGGCCTGCCTGGAGTCATGGCATCCATCCAGGCAGGGAGCTAGGGGAGCCATGGCTCCTGGCTATTGAGAAGCCAGGAGCCTGGGAGTATGGGAGCCCCAACTCCAGTATAGTCCCCCTGGCTAGCTGAAAGGATCCTGGGACTCTGGAAGCCAAGGGAGAACGCACGTCCTGCTGAACAGCTGTGTGCCTGGGAGATTGGGAGCCAGGGCTCCAGCAGCTCACCAGTGAAGTGAGGTGGCAGGAAACCAGGCAGGTTTTGGACTCCTTTGTGGTTTTTCTTACTATTTAATTGAAATAATCATCGTCCCGTGGAAGGGTCCGATTTCCACAAATGGACATTTTCCAATGGAAAAATGTTTAATTGGAATGTTTCTGACCAGTTCTACCTTCCAGGTTTGTGCATCACTCCTTTAAGGTAATGAAACATCCTGCTTAGGTCGTATGAGATGCTACTGGCTTTCTACTGAAGGCAAGAGAAAGGAAGTTTTAGTCAGGAGAAGACTCACTTGGGTATATCATTGCCTTGCCATTCACATGCCAATGTCACATCCATAATTATCTCGGTAGAGAGGTGGAGGTATGTAGATGGATTTTCAGCCTGCTGGTTCAGTAAAGGCCAGCTTCTGAAGCACATTATACTTAATTTTCTTTTCTTCTCCTTTTATTACTGAAACTAATAGGCTCACTTGGCTGCGATAGATGGGATGCATCATGCATTTTCCCAGAGGGGAAACCTTGCCAGCCCTTGCATGGAATGTATACAATGTCAGTCTCCAAGAAAATGTAAATCTCCTTCTTTTGACCAGCTAGAAAAGCATAGCAGCTATGGTCACAACAAACTGGGAAAAAAGATTGCATGGAGAATGAAGCTACTACAAATCAAAGATGAGGGAATATATATAGCTCCGACTTGCTTGGGAAAAAACTGGACACACAGCAGATCCTTTTGTGTGAAACACACAAATAACACACCTTGCCAATATGACTTCATTTCCTTTTGAAATATTTGATTAGTATAGTTTCTATGGGCAAGAAGCCCACATTTTACAATGCATAATCAATCAGTTTTACAAGACCATGCAGTTTTGCACAGTGATGGTAAGGTGTATTTATGAACCAGGCGTTCGGTCTATAGTTGTACAATGCTACATGGCATTTATGTAGCATATCAATAGCTCAAAAATAGCAAACAAAATCAATGATTCATCAGCTACAATGCTCTGAATAATTCACACTCCAATCTATTTAGCTCTTTATATCAGGTATGTTAATAAACAGAGTGATCAAAAATGTCACCTGTTGGAAATCTAACTGGATGGCTGGGATGCACAGAGGCCATGCTATTTAATTACTCCTCTGTACATTACCTAGCAGGAAGAGGAGGATTAAATGGAGAGCAGTGACCTGCCTTTCCACCCGTGTGGATCTTTTAAATCAAGCAACTACTGTATAATATTCTGGAGAATCATTGAGGTTTGCGGGATAGAGCATTACCTTTAGTTCAGGATATCTGCATCCTGCCCTTGACTCTGCTGCTGACCTTCTGTGTGATCTTGGGGAAATCACTTCATCTCCCTGTACCCTGGTTTTACCTTCCACACTTTGTCTGGCTGGTGTATTCAGATACCAAAATCCTTCAGGCCAAGGAATGTCTTTCATTATGTGCATGTACAGTGCCTAAGAGAATGGGGCACTGATCTCATTTAGGGACTCTAGGTGCTACCATAATACATATAAATAAATAATATTTTGCAGACTGATAGACATTAAACTGTCACAGCACAGCTAATCTTAACTGCCAAGCAAGTATTTGTGTTGTGCTTTCATTGCTAACTAGCCAGGTGTTAACCAGATTTGTTTATCTGTGGCTGATAAGATAGGAAGGAAACAAACAGATTGTCCAGAGCTGTTCCACAAAACACAAACAAAACCAGCCTTGTGATCATGTTCATGCCCCTTATTGTGAACTGTATTAATTACCTTTCTCCATAACAATCTCAGAGCTTTATCCAGGTGCACTTACACTTTCCATTCTGAGCCAAGATCAGATTCTTTAGCCTCCAGTACAGTACCCAACTGATAGTTTAGAATAGAATTAGACCAGCAAGATAAGTAGCATTGTCTACTGCATTTTCTTTATTTGTATGTGTCATTTGGCCATGCGTCTTTAACAATTCATCCAGTGGAGATGGGAGACTTGCATCTTATGCCAGATTTAGAGCTGGCCAATGATAGGAATGGTTGTGTCATATATTGGCAGTCAACACTAGTTGTCCCAGAGGACATGTTTTAGTGCAGTGGCTCCCAAACTCTACCACCTTGCGTACCACCAACATAAAATATCACCGTCTATAGTATCAGCACCTGTAGGGGAGGGAGGGAAAGAGGTGAGGCCAGGAGGGGGGGGAGTAGCCACTGCACTGCTTGGGGGCAGGGCCTGCGCTGGAAAACTCCTGGCCAGCCACTGTGGTTCCTGGCCAGCTGCTGTGTGTCCAGGGGGAGGGGAAGGGGACAGAACAGCCTGGTCACCATATTACTTGGAGCAAGGGCTGGTGCTGGAGCAGTTCCTGGACTGCTGCTGTGTGTCCGGGGGCGAAGGAAGGCAGAACAGCCGGGCCATCGTGCTGCTTTGGTGGGGCTGGCACTGGAGCGGCTCCTGGCCAGCCCTCCGGCAGCAGGTGGACACATACCATTGGGAGGTGGCCTACGTCCTACAGTTTGGGAACCGCTGTTGTAGTGGAAACACTGGACTTTGGACAACTTTCTCACCTGTGGTTCTCTGTGTTTCAAGTAATGCTTGACACGGATGAGGCTAAGCACAGCTACTTCATATTAGCCTGTGGCATGGAAAATGAACAGAAGACCTGATTCGCCTCTGCATGGCATTAGAGTAGCTCAGTCAGTGGATTTATACCTGTGTAAGGCTGGGCTAATGCAGTGGTCAATCAGATCGTCAGGCTCTATATTTATTATATATAGAGAGCTATAGAACATCTCTCCCCTCCCCCCCAATTCTCTTGAGAAAGTCTGACTACATGATTTACAAGCTTTTGTTGGAAGTTGATTGTTGCGTTGGTTGTCATTGGTTTTTGCACTGTTATTGTAAGTTACCTAAGTTACCGTAGCATGTGGAGGTGGCAGTAATACCCAGAATGGTCACATACAAAGATCCTTTTGTTCAACTTCATTATTGATTTAAAACAACAAATGACTTAGCTGTCAGTGCTGGGTAACGAAATTCCATTCCCCACAAATGGTAACCCAGAGCCTGGTGGATCTAACCCTAGTTACTAGGGAAGTAACATAAACGTAAGTTTCCCTTTTCTTTAATTCCCTCCAACCCAGGAGATTTTGGAGAGTCGCTGTAGCAACTGATAAATGATGGATGAAGTAAATGTCACTGGCTACTCAGTGCACAGGGAGGGAGAACTCAGACAGTGCTTTGCAATCACAGCAATTTGCTGTAATATTTAATGCAGGGAAGATCTTGCCAGGCAGATAGAGCAAGTGTCAGCCAAACAAGACTCGAAGACACAAATAACACTTTTAAGAGACATATTTTAACAATCCATTTGCTCTCCCATTTTTCTCTATGATAGTCTTCAAATATATTAAGGGCTGTTATAAAGAGGATGGGGATCAATTGTTCTCCATTCCCACTGAAGGTAGGACAAAAAGTCATTGGCTTACCCTGTAGCAAGGGAGATTTATTTTAGGTATTATGAAAAAGTTAAGCACTGGAATAAGATTCCAAGGAAGGTTGTAGAATCCCCATTAGAACGGGTTGGACAAACACCTGTGAGGGACGATCTGGGTATACTTGGCCCTGCCTCAGTGCAGTACACTGGGCTAGATGACTTCTCAAGGTCCCTTCCAGCCCTACATTTCTATGATAAATGGGCAACTGGAGGCGAGCATCAACAGCTCAACAGCAAATGAAAGATGATAAGTAGGGTGGGGATTTACTGTGAAGGGCCTCGTCCCAATTCTGGTGGTATTCCTCATTTTAAATGTAATGAGTATCTGAAGTAGGATTTATCACACACTTGTAATATTGGATTTATTTTTGTATAGTTTGGAAAAGTGAAATGCAGTAACTGTCCTGTTGGGACTTTCAGACTGCTGCCATTCTGGTTTTGCAAATGCTGTCAGTTATGATATCACAGCAGGTTTACTGTAAATCTTCATCTCACCCTGTAGATAACTGATGACAGTTCATGGTCAGGTAACCCTTCTCATATATAGATTCTCTATCTAACTACAAATTCACCTTGCAATAGTTCAGCACTCTCCAGCAGGTCATGGCTTGATATGGATTCTTCACACTGAAGAAATATTGCTTCTATCAGTTTTGCATAAGGAGAAGAGTTAGCATCCATTAGATCATAGGGTATAGTCAATCCATTGCAAGCAGAAGGGACTAGAGCTTGGAAAAGCTTTTCACTAGTCAAAGAAAATTGATACTGGCTTTTTTAAATTGCTAAGGCCTGGCCCACACTAAAAGGTTAGGTCGATCCAGGTACAGTGCTCAGGGATGTGAAAAATCTACACCCCTGGTGATGTACTTAAGCCAACCTACCCCCTGGTATAGACAGTACTAGGACAATGGAAGAAGTCTTCTGTGAATCTAACTATTGCTTCTCAGGGAGGTGGATTGCCTATGTCCATGGCATAGGTAGTAACTACACTGGAGTGCTACAGCTTCAAGTGTAGACAAGCTTTTAATCGAACTTTTTGTTCATGCAATTTGCTATAGATACTGTGTGGTTGTCTTTTTCCACTGCTTTTTCTACTTATTTGTTTTGATTTAGAAATCATGCCTCTCTCACATGCTAGGTGTATGTTTTCCAGAACCCATATAACAGTAACTTTTCTTCCAAAAACTTGCAATATCTCATGCACATAATCAATGCCTATGCAAAATATAATGTAAAAACACTAAAGGCATCTAAAACACAATGGTCGTTCAAGACTGACATCACATAGTCAATGTCTCCTCATCTAAAAAAGATCATTTATAACCTTTTGGCATCAGTGCACTCTGCTTTTATCTCTGGGCTCTTTGTGTCACATGGAATTGTTAGATATTGGTATGAAAACTTTGTCTCCAGTAATTTGATGTGGACTCTTAATGAGGTCTCTTGATCACAGCATTTCATGTATCTGTATTGGCCAATGTTTGTTATTACAGACAAAGGATCTAACCAACAAGTTACATACCCAATGTATGGTACAACTAAAAAGGAAAAAGGAACAGGATTGCAGTTCGACAGGAAGAACACCAAAATGCAACATCTTTGTGGTAGAGTTTCATGAGACAGCAGGGACAAATCAGTGCTAAGTCAAATTTGCTACCATAAATCATTACCGTACTTTACTTCAATGACTGAGGGTAATAAAGAAGCCAATGATGTTAGATGGATGGATGCATGGATTGGTGAATGATAGCATTATACCATAGCCAAATTTAACCAATACAGACTAACAGTGGATCACTGCTCACTGGTTTTCCTATGGCTAGAAGGCTTCCTCTGCACCAGCTCGGATCCCTGTTTATTATTATCTGGGGAATCTTTTCAGTTAGAGACCTCAGCCACATGATGTATTCTGATGACTTCTATACATTCTCTCTTTTTTCCTAGAGAATCCTTTGCTTGTGAGGACATACTAGTAGTAGCTGCGAACTCCTGTGGTGTGAGGATAAATACATTAAAGATTGTTAGGTGCTCAAACATGATGGTAATGGAGACCATAGAAGTAGCACAGACAGGCAGAAGATATGGCAATCCTAGTTTCCCAGCCAAATTCCATTTCTGGTAACTATTGCATTCCTGTTATCTATATTATCTATGCAATTTCAATTGGATGTGGCACTATGTCTTTAATATTTCCATCCCCCAAACAACTTCATAATAATTTCATTCCTGGATCCACATCCCCTCCCACTCCTGCACAGCTTGGTCCTCAAAATGTTTAATTCTGTAAACCTCCAGGAAGTGTTCCAAGAACTACTGTTGGAGGCACTTCCTGTCCTGAACTGTTGTTGGTTTTGCCATCTACCTATAAGGCCTGATCCTGTCTACCTATGCGGTCCAATAGTTTTGGTGTCATCCTATAAGTCCTGCTCCTACAACTATTGAAGTCAATGGAAAGGTTCCCATTGATATCAATGTGTATGGCTCTTAAAGAGATGTATCATACCATCTCAAGGTAGCCATGTTTCAGTAGCAGGTGAAGAGATTCCAACATAATCAGTAAGTACTAGCTTTGGGATCCAAATTACTTCTGTAACCCTTGTTCTCCCTTGTCTCAATTCTCCCTGCAGTTTGTTACTCTTACTGACCGTCTATCTTTCTGTCTATCTGTATATGTATATTAGGGTCCTCAACACCACAATATAGGAGCATCATGAATAAAATGAAATTGTAATCTCTTCCAAGCATTAGTCCTGTAAATCTTCTAGCACACTTTTGGTTGTTATATAAATGACAATCCATCTAGAAGAAAGGTGCTATACAAATATGAGGCTATTACAATCACTTTTATAATACTGAGCCCAATATTGGTACAATGGCCTAAATACAGTTTAAGAGGTCCTTTATCATACAGCTCTAGAACAATTCTTTCCTGTGTTTCTTCCCTCCCTTATGCATCTCTCTACTGGCCTTTTTGATCACAGTCATACATTATGCTGTCAGCTTTATGGTTCTTTGCTACTATCACTCATAGGAAGTGTTATGCTTAGTCATAAATAGCATCTAGGAGAAAATTAGTACATCTACCATTATTGGGAAGCCTTCATAATGTCAACATCTATTTGTTCAGCATTTCCTCTTGATTTCTCATGTATGATGTACAAGAAGCCTCGCTTATTATGTGAAATGATCATTCTAAAGGAGTGGATTTTCATATTCGGCTTATGTGATTATGAGGGGGAGGACGAGGAAGGGGAGGAAAAAGATTTGCCCTAATTATTTTCCTTTTGTTTGCCTAACTTTTTTCCCTGGAAAGTGATAAGTGATGCTTTTAAGGCAGAGGTAGCAAAAGAAAGATTGTATAACGAATAGCGCCCTGGACTCGGACTCAGGAAACTTCAGCTCAGGTGTGCCACTTACTTCCTGTGTGAATACAATCCTGATTGAATCTACGGACAAATGGAGAGGGCAGGAGTGTGTCTGGTCTGCTAATAAGCCAGACACATCAAAGACTCCTGCAAGGTAACAGGACTGGGGGAAGGATGTCTCTTTGACAGTCTGAGTGGGTCAGAAAAGACACAGTACTCTAGAAACCTGAGGACTTGTTCTGCGGGAGTGCACACCAGTGGGGATGTGAACTCTAATGAAGACCAACATGTCACATGCTACCTGCCCCATGTGGACCCTACTGGCAAGCATTAAAATTTCCTACTGCGTACTAACATAGTCCTGTTTCACACAGTACTACATTAATGTACACTAAGAAACTTTTGATGCATGCCAGCAGGGTTCATGTAGGCCAGGCACTGTGTGACATATTGGTGAGTTAGAATTCATGTCCCCTCTTGTATGGACTCCTGCACCCTTTGGACAAGCCCGAAGACTAGGACTTTACTACAAGTAACCCAAGATGAATCCAGGCAGCTTTTTCCTCACTGAGGATAAAATAAGACAGGTTATACAGAGTATTTCTTTGGTTTTAGCTTATTCCAGGCTTTTACTTCCTAATAAATCTTGCTGTTTTTGGTGAGACTATTTGAGTCTTAGACTGTGTTGAGGTAAAGTCGTGATGTGGCTTTGAAAGGAAGGACACCCTTTGTAAGTAGAGCTGGTTTAAATGTTTTTTAAAAAAGAGTTTTCCATTGAAAAATGCCATTTCATTGACACCAAACTCTCTGTAGGAATGTATCAATTTTGACAAAATTTCTTTTATGAAAAAAAAAGAAAGCAAGTAATGTTTCAACGAGGTTGAGACATTGTTTCAACATTTTCAGAATGAAACATGATTTGTCAGTTGAAAATGACTCTGAATTTTGTAATTTTTTTATAAGTTTTTAAAAAGTCCAAATCTAAACAAGATGGTCTGATTTTATTAAACCAAACATTTTAATGAAATAAACTGTTTTTTCTCCCAAACAATTCATTCTGTGGGAAATTTCAAAAAAAAATTTTTTTTGCCCATTTCATATTGGAACAAAATATTTTTTTCAAAATTACAGAATTTTTCATAAAACAGAAATTCTGGTGCCCACATAGTTCTACTCATGACCCTTTCGGATGTTCTCTCAGGAAGAAAAGTGGTGTCTACCCAGAAAAACTTGATTGGGGAGTCCCCTAGGAAACAACATCTAGATAAGGGCAGAGGCTAGTAGGATCACAAAGGAAGCAGGAATGGCAGGGAAAGGGGACTGAAGATTACAATGACCAAACTGAAAAGTTGAAGCACATCTTCCTCTGAACAATGGGGCCTGCTCTAGAGCTTGTTGAAGGCAATGGGAGCCTGTCTGTTGACTTTGGCAAGACCTGTAGGAAAACGGAATGTGCTTGGATTTACAGACGCTGTCTTATGAAGACAGAAAAAATAAACAGCAAAATTTTAAGGAAAAGTCTGTTGAAGAGCCAATATACTGGAAAGGACAAAGCAGAGAAGATGAAGACATTGGATCCAGTCCTATACCACTGAATTCCACAAGCATTTTGCCATTGGCACCAATGGCAGTAGAACGTGGCCCATGAAAGGGTGACAATTTATTAAATAAACAAATGCACATTACATGCAGAGCCAATACACGGCACAGAAAAATACGTACACAGATTTCAAAGAGTGAAGTGTAGCTGAATAACAAGAACATGTATTTAAAAGATGTATATTCTTACTGATAATCTTGAATCATTTAAATCAGGGGAAAGGTCTCTGACATTAATCTTCCATGAGAAAACAGCCCATTTAAATGAATGGGAGGAGGAAGGCAATATGAGCGAGGATAGAGGTTATGTTTAAGGGAAGAAATTAAATCTGCAGAATGACTTCAGTGCAGATAGTTTTGATTGAAGTGAAGTGGTAAACAAAGCAAGTGAGAGAAATGTCTTTAACAGCAGACAGGTTTTAGAAAAAAATGTTTGGGCATATCAGAGAGACTTCTAACATGGTCAAGCCTGCAGAGGTGTCTTAATATAGAGGGAATAATAAATACAGGAGGACTAAAAAAGGTTCATGCTCAAGTCCACAAGTTTATTTACACAGGCAGACAACTAAAATTTGAGTGTGGCTTTAGGCAAACTAAATGACAAATAGAAGGATTCTTCTTAAGGCTGGAGGCCAGCTTAGATTACTAGGCTTGGACAAATAAATGCAGCAGTGACATTCAGGGTATGTCTACACTGCACGCTAAGCTGGGGCTTCTGATTTAGGTTTGAGCCCAAGTCCCAGTTCTGTCCACACACGAAGCAGTCTGACGCATGTCAGCAAGCACTCCAAACCTGGGTCCTAGAATCTTGCTAGGGGGTTGGGTCAGAACTAGAGTCCTGTAGTGATTTGGGACCAAGCCCTGACATTTTTCAATGTGGACACAGCTCAAGCCCCAGACCCAAGTCAGAATGTCTGTGTGGTGTGGTATGGACACATTAGTACAGCTATGGGCAATCGTAAGCCCAAGTTTACAATGTGGTGTGAATGCTCAAGGGCAGGCTTGGAAACATAGAGTCCACACAGGTAAGTCTCACAGACCCGGTTTATGATGTAATGTAGACATTACATGCCACAGCACACATCTGTAACTCGCTACAGCCTCCTGATCTCTAAGGTACGTTTGAGAGGAACAATAGAAGCGTATATAGTTTCTGGGAAATAAATGCGATCATCCCACAGTGTTTGTGTTCTGAGAGGTGTGCGGGAAACAGAGGGTGAAAGCGCACCTTGTTATCTTTGTGAGAAACTGCTGCCAAATTGTTAATCCTGAGGATGATCACTTACATGTATGTAACCTTGCTATGGAGACCTACTGGCATCACACCTCAGTTCTAGCTTTTCTTACCAGCTCACTTTCTTAGAACAGACTATCTTCTGTCCTAGCCCTGACCTTCTCTCAAAACGATCAGACACTTTGGTCGGAAGATCATGGAACTAGAAAGTGACTTCTCCCTGCAGCAGGAGTATGTCTCTACTGCCTCTCTGCAGGAGCTCTTGGGTGAGACCTTGATTGCAAGAAGGGGCATCCAACCATCAAGAAGCTAACTTTTCTGTGATCTTATGCTTGTCTGCCATTTCAAAAAGAAAAAATTCTTGCCGTTGCTAGAAAGACCATCTTTAATAGGCAGAAAGTCCTTCTATTCCCAGGCGCATGTCCCTAGGCACAGACAAAAGGATGCGGTTTTCTCCCATTAAAGCATTCTTTTGGACACACACATACAAAAGGGAGGCATCACTCCACAGCCTTGCAAAATTTATAGTGACATGCACAGGGGAGAATTTTATTTCTTCTGTGATAAACTTACTGAGAATTGGACAAATGAGAAAAAAATGGAAAGACTGATCTCAGAGACACAGAGTCATCGACTTAAATATCTGAAGGGACCATTATGATCACCTAGTCAGACCTCCTGCACAACGCAGGCTACAGAAACTCACCCACTACTGTAATAGACCCCTAACAGCTGACTAAGTTACTGAAGTCCTCTAATCATGATTTAAAGACTTAAGTTACAGAGAATCCACCATTTACACTAATTTAACCCTGCAAGTGATCCATGCCCAAAAAATCCTCAGGGGCTCTGCCAATCTGATACATTATCTTCTTTAGAGACATTAGAATTCTGTTTAGCTGAAAGGTATACAACTGCTTAGCCTGGCCAGAATAGTCAGCTGATGAAGTTATTTCTGTGTCTTTAAAGATTATGGATTTCTAGATGTTTTTGGATTAGAGAGACTATTTTATCTGAAACTAATAGCACAGTATGTATTTCTTAAGAGATTGTTTTTGTTCTGTGCTTACGCTCCTTTCACAGGAGGAGATACTAAGGTCTAGGGTTGATCGTGTTATTCTTTCTAAATAAATCATGTGACAGATTTAACCGCTGTTTTTCTGAGATGAAATGATCCGATCATTGCAAATTCATTTCCCCTCAAGCATTTGCCAAAATCTGTATGGGAACAAATTTCAGCCTATGCATTGTTCTTTATGACACTTCACTATTTGTGATGTGTGAGTGGGTGTCTAAATCACATGGTATTGTTTTTGCTCCCTGGCTGGATGACAAACCATTTTAAACAGGAGAACAAACAGCAAATGACAAATGTTACTAGACCAACTGCACCTTTGTCCCCTGTTGGTCTCTCCAATTCAGCTCCCTTCGGGCCTGTCTGTCATCTCTTTCTTGCTGTGGAATCAAGAGATTCTCAATCTTAGGTTGGGCTTTGGACTGTAGACCTCAGGTGCCAACTGTGATTACCTCAGGAGGCCTGATTTCTGTTCAGTATTTGCAGTTCTGTTCATTTTGGGAGCTTTGGCTGTCTCTTGCAGGCCTTTCAATCACAACAGAGATAAAGCAGGTGCTAAGAGCAGCCCCACCTGGAGCTGGTTTAACAACAGTAATGGTTGAAACAATCCTTAGAGTTCCGAAAATAAAATTTCATCACCAGAACACAAAATTTTACACTAAACACTGGTTCTCCTAGAGCTTTCCCTCTATCCCAGTCTTGCTCTACCTAAAGTCACCAGTCCCAGCCTTTTCTGGCTGGAGCTCAGCACCAGCACCCTTTATCCCATTATTGCGTCCTTTCTTCTGAGAAAGAAGGCAGTCTATATACTGCCATCCTCCAGGCAGCAGCTCCCAATTTGCTGGGAGAGAGGGGAGCCCTGCCCTACCTTAAACTAAAAGGGTCCTGGGATTTCCCCACATCCAACTCCGAACTCCCCAGGACCACTTCTTCTCTTCCACTGCCAGGCCATTTCCTAGGCCTTTGTTTATTCCAACTCTCTCTAGCCCCCTCTACTCTTCAGGAGCCACTATACCCTGTTACAGCTCTGCTGAGACAAAATGCTGAGCTGTGTTGTTTGGAGCACCATGCTTTGACAAGTGTAGAATATAAGCTTAATCAAGAAATCAAAACTTTGTCCAGAACTTGAGCTCTAGGTTTCAGTGACACCCCTGATTAGATGCAGAATAGTTGCCTGTCAAAACATCCACAATTACTATAGTGGATCACTCTATGACCAAATGTCTGGCTTCATGCTCAAGTCACAGTTATTGATTTAATTACTTTCAAAAGCACCTGTCACCAGGATAGCTGAACCCTTCAGTTACAAAAAGTGAAACATATCCATTGCCTCTGCTCATTCCCAGTAAGAGGCAAAAACTGTATCTTCCATCATTATTAACATCACTAACTTCACTCCCCTCCTCCTTTTATGTCAGGTGGCCCTATTTTCAGAGTTTGAGAAGGTAATTCTCACCTTCTGCTTGCATTGATTCTGCAGCTGTTTTTAGCCCACACCTCCATTATAAATGTTGATGTTTCTTGATTCCAGATTTTTGGATCATTTTATCTGGTATTCACTCTTGCTTGCTTGACTTCTTGCACTGTCTTAGAGCTAGCTAAGTTCCTTTTCCATCTAGTGCTCCTCCTGAACAGCTAGGTAGCCGATACACTATTCCATCTCAGATTCATCAGACCCTTCTATTGGGCTTTGGCTCAAGACAATGATTAGCTTAGATGAACGCTAAAGATGGCATTGTAAGTGAATTCTCCCCTATAATAATGCTGCTGCAACCAGTTTCCTGGCCACTAATAATTGATTGTACTTACGTGTGTACAGTAACTAATATGTGTGTCAGTGACTAATAACTTTATTCTACTGCCCCCTTTTCAACCCGCATGACTACTAGACATTGTGTACCTAACAAATTAGATAAATAATTAAGAACACAAATCCTGTGACGTGTTGGGAGCAAAAAGCATCTCGGTATTGTACAGGAGATTTGAAAAACCATCTATTCCTGACAAGAATCCTGCTATTAGACAAGCTTGATACATTTTCTCCATCAAGGGGCACTAGACGACCCTAAGCAATAAAACAGAAAAAGCCTTTCTTTTGTAGCAGGTGGATTCAAGTCTACTTCAAACTGATAGTAAAGAAATCATTATTATCCAATAACTATTTGGTGGGTCTCAGTCCATTTCATAGTGAGCAAGTGTCCACACTAATAAAGCCATCCCTATAGAGAGTGTTAATAGATACTCTTAGCAGAGGCTAAAAAACTCAAGAGGCACAAATACCAACTTACTCTTCTCTGTGATGCAAGGTAGATTAATAGTCCTAAAGCTACATCCGTTGTTTACAGAGGAGTTTCTTCCTTTCAGATATAGGATATATTTTTAAAATATCTCAACCATTATACAACAAAGGATCCTCTACTGGAGGAATTACTCTCTAGATAGTACTCTCAAGTAGAAAAAATATTTATAGACCAGACCGCTTAGAAAATACTTTTTCTAACAAAGCCCCCAGACAATATCTGTCTTAAAGCACTCTAACTGAGACTTCTGTAGTTACAGAGAGAGTCATAGGTGAACTCAGTTCTCCCATTACCCCCAGCCCCACCCCAATTAGGTTCAACAAGAGCCTTTATAACTGGATCCAGCTGCCTTCTCCTCACCTCCTCCTCCCCCACCTCGCTTATATATATATATATATAGCTGCTTTGTTCTTTTGTGCATCTAGGGTGAAGCAGACTGAGAGGGAAGCAAAGTTTACTGTGCCTCCTCTTTATAGGGAGCATCTGTCTCCAGGCTTGTCAGTTCAATATATGCCCTTTTTTAATTAAAAAGGAGGCTATTTTATAATGTTGAATAGCTTTTCCACTGGGGAGTGTAGATTAGATCTAAGAACACAAGATGTGCATAGAAAGAGAAGATAGGTAGAACACTTCTATTGATGGGGCAGTGATATTTTGAAGTACACTCCCAAAGTTAGCAGCAGGAAACACATAGCAAAGTGAGGTTCAGAACCAACTCTAGGTACTTTAGATACTTAACTAGAGTGAGACCAAACCAGAATGTTCAAATTGGGATGGAACTTCATAGAATATTCGTGCCCATTGACCTTCACTTATAATGTCTGCTGTGTCTTACTGGTCTTACTTATTAATTATGATAGAATCATAACTTAATTACTTCATACTTAGTTCCAGCTTTCCTTTCTCTTGAGAAATGCATGTGCTAAACTTGATTTAATTTAAATACCCTAGAGGCCTGTAACTTCCATAGCACAAAAATATGATTCTTTGCAGGTGGCATAGAAAAAGCCAACAATCATTAAAAAGTTATGTAACTTTTACATCTAAACTGAAATGCTCTTGCTGCCTAGTGTATTTCTGCAATCCCACAGCATCACCCAGGGACTAAGCAACGCTGCACAAAATAACAAAAAACACTTCTAGGAATATACTAAACGTTACAATAAAAAAAATCATCAAAAATGATCCCTCTCCCCATTTTACTATTCTCCTTGAAACTGTTTCCCAGATCATAGCTCTTCCCTGCACTTATCTTTCAGAAATGCAAAATCTGCTTGAGAAGAATATTTTCCAGTACAGAGGGCAGCACTGTGAAATGCCCTGTGGAAATTGTACTGGTTCATGCTATTCTTTGCTGCATTTGTTCAACCATTCTCCAACTACATTCTATGAGGTTAATTCATGTGGGATAAATTAGCAATTCCCAAATAGGAAATGTTTTAGGCACACAACAGAGCAGGCCTCAGTCTGATGCTGCTTTTACTGCTATAAAGTGAGAGTAATTCCACTGAAGCCAAAGGACTGGTAAAACAAGTGCCAGTGAGATCAGAATCATGCTCAGAAGCTGTAAAATTCACCACTGCCATAACAATATAGTGGAATGAAAGACGTATGCGATCAAAATTGTAGCTAGAGAGGAATATAACATTGAATCTAATTATATTTGCTAATGATGAAGAGTACATGTACATGTAGCTTATTCAAACGCTGATGTTCCTGCAGATCCCTGGGAGATTTGGATGTGGCTTATCACTTTGAGTGGGTAGGCAGGCTCATACAAATGCTGAAGGGAGCTGTTAAATGTGACGGGGTGGGGGGTGACTGAATTTTAACCTTAACCCTGTCTACATGTGTCACATTTTATATATTTTCATACAGCACAGCGGGCAATAGTACCATTCTTTTTTCTCTATTTAATCCATTGGTCTAGGTATTGTGTGCCCATCACCATGGTATCTGGATACTAACAAACTTACATAACCATGCAAGCTGTCAGAATTAATATATTCTTAACCCTTCCTGTTATGTGCTGTTGCTGTGTACTCTCGAATCTTTTTCTCTCTTCAGCCCTTCCTGCAAAAAAAGTTGTACTTCTCGCTCAGCAGATGGCAATCTCATTTGTCATACTGATGGCTGGTGGCACAATCCTGAGCTGATTTGACTTCGTCTGACATGTTTCCATAATGAGCAGCATCTGAGTTTGTCGAGTACAGAATCCCTGCCTAACGAGAACATCACCGCTACCTCTTATTGCAGCACTACTAGTTGCAGTTTTGGTTGGGGGGAAATAAAACCTTTTGTTTCTGTGCAGCGCTCTGAGCAATATCACGGAATTCTCCACAAATCAGTCATCCCTTCCCTGCTATTAAGAGCTGAAAACCTGATTCTTTGCGAAGCACTTCACAAATTTAATATAAAATATACGGACTCATAGTTACCTCTTGAAGCCATTTAATGTGACACATGATAGGGCGATCACAGCAGCTCGGCTGCTTAATGAAAGTCTAATTACTATACTAAAAGAAGGAGCTGTACTTGTTACATATAAATATTGTTTCAAATCTTATGAAAATGCAATCCTAGTGGCAACTCCACCTCTGTTAGTATCCCATGAACATAAAATAATTGTGGATGAGCAATCTTTTGAAATACATGTTTAAGTTCTGTACTTAACCCAATCGCTCATAACAAATTAGATTTATTGAGACCAAATCTGAAGACTGGAATCCAATGCAGAGTATTTTACTGATGAGAGATTTCTACAAGAGGTCACCTCAAACTATATTCATATTTTGCCTGAAGCCTAATGCACTCAATTTAGATTTTTCTTTCTCTCGTTACAAAAACTTCAATACACTTAGGGTACATCTACACTGGAATGAATGACCCCCTGGCTGGCCCAAGTCAGCTGACACAAACTCACAGGGCTCAGGTTTAGAGGCTAAAAATTGTTGTGTGGACACCTGGACATGGGCTGGAGCTTGGGTTCATAACCTTTCCCCGCTCCTAGGGTCCCAGAGTTCAGGCTGCAGCCCACACCCAAATGTCTACATAGTAAGTTTACCGTTCCACAACCCTTAGTCAGATGACCCGGGCCAGCCACAGGTGTTTGATTGCTGTGTAGACATATCCTTAAACACTGATACTATAATTGCATCTCCATGGGAGGCTGGCATCCCATTGACTACCATGGGGTGCCAGCGGGTGTAAAGCTTTCTTGTACTTATCGGATTGCAGGACTGGGCCTTCGTTTTCTCTTTATTTCAGAATACAGCCTTCACAATTTACACAAATTCTTAGTCAGCAAAAGCCCAACACACCTTCTGGACTGTTTATTTTCTCCTGATGCCTAAAGCTCACAATTGTAAATCCATATTGCAATGATTTTATCTGTCTGCACTTACGTTGCTAAACTTGTAGTGACTTACATTGGTGTTATCTTAGAGGAGCGCCAGACTAATCATGATTTTTCCCAGGTAGAGGATTAAGGGCACAAGACAGAACGTCAGGAAGCACTTAACTGCAGGAAAGCACGCGATTCATTTGACATTACATGCACGTAATTCATGATATTATTTACATTCTTCTTCTCTTAGATTTTAGGTTCTTCTATTCCATTTCCTTTTGTCATCATTTTCCTTTGTATGTCTTTCTGAGGCTGGGTTGGCCAAGAATCCTCTCTCCAACTCTCTACATCTCACTGTAAAATATCTGGTGATGCTTTTATTTGAAGGTGCAGATTCAAAATTCAATTTCTGTGAATATTCTGCAGGATTCATTTCAAATCCATTGACTCCATAAACAATTATGCCAGCAAACTTATTTTTAGACTATTTGTAGAAACTGAACATGAAAGACTAGGACTCATGAGATCTGTGTTCAATTTCGGGCTCTGACACAGGCTTCCTGTCTAGCCCTGGAAAACTTTCTGCACTTAATTCTGTATCTTGAAAGTAAGGATAATGAAAATTCCTTTTTCTCATGCTTTTCCTGTCTTGTCTATTTTGATTGTAAGCACTTAAGGGTAGGGAGTGTCTCTGACTATGTGTATCTACCGTGCCTTGCACATTAAGGTCCTGATCTCATTTTGAGCTTGCAATTGTTACTCTATTATAAAAAACCAAACAATACAAGTTGCAAACACAGCCAAAGCAAATCTGTTAAAAAATTTGAAACAATGTTTTCAGATATTGATGATTTGCAATTTTTACCCAGTTCTAATTACTATATAACTAGGTGACTTTTTGCTGCATTACATAGGTGGCATTAAGGCGTCCTAAATAAATTTTGCCTTGCCATGATAACTGTGGCAAAGCTACATAACAATTTCAGTCTTTGGTGCTACTGTAAAACACCTCTTCAGTGGCCTTAGTAATAATAATGTCACAGTGTGCATTGATAGGGAGGAGAGGGTGTGAGGTTCTGAGAACCTCTGGGGGTTGGAACGACTGGAGCTTCCCGCTGGGCAAGGTGGATGAACCAGGAGGATAATCATTGAGCACTAAAAATGTTGAGGTCAGACGAGCCCTTTTCCTACCATTTCCTCACACTGCTGCTGACAGAATGGTGCAATATCGTGTGACAGCACTGAAGCCCCGTAACTGAGCAGATGCTCACTAGTTGCTCCTGCATAGCTTTCGTCTTTATTGTGCTTTAATGTATGGAACACCCTTGGACTATACTGCATCTCATCTTAACATCCTTCAGTTTCCTCGGAGAGGGATAGAACTTCCTGTGGGACATTCTTGGAACTAAAATTCTCAGAGCCCTGATTGCCAGGAATGTCTGCTCAGAGACTGGAGAAGTATAGATACGAGAAGTATAAGCCATTATCGTTTCTATTTTAGTGGTTGCTAGCTTGGTTGACTGACATATTAAGTGTCTTGCATTCCACTAACATAACAAATCTATGGGTACCTATGATTTTACATGTATCCTTATGCTATATAAAGTCATCAATTTCAATTTCATGGTGGCAAATAGAACTCATATTCTCCTCCTGTAAAAGTAGAGGCACCTATCTCTTGGACTAAAGGAGAATCTCCTTTCCCTTTCAGCAGCATAAGGCCCATGCCACACAGCTGAGCAGTACTGGTTGTACCCAGCAAAGAACACGGGTACACGAAGTAGCACGTTTCTTTGTTTTAATTAGCCTTCTTAAGGTAGTACAGTTACATACCCAATAATGGTAGAATAAGATGTTGATAGTAGATTTAGCATCTATTCTAAAAAAAAAGGCCTTAAAACACAGCGAGGAGACAATAGCAATATAATTTGCTCTTCTCAATGATTTTAGGGTGAAATAGTGCAGCATATTTGGATATCCAAGTGATTTGTTTCACTTATTGCATTTTTCGAGTAAGCATTCCCCAAAGCCAAAGGTACTCTAGTCAAGCCTGGGTAAACCCTGGGATTAATTTCACTCCCTGGAATGATGGTTTGTTATTTATCACATTATCACAAGATGAAGTAGTAACATTGCCACAAGATAACTATGCAGTTACTCTTGTTTTCCAGGGATGAGTTGTGTAGATACCACATTGGCATTGTGCTGAAAATTACTATGCAATGTTTTTAAGTAATAAGCCAGTAAATAACCTGTCACCACTGTACAAAGGGTTCCAATCTGCTGGTCGCTCTCCCCTGCAGAGATATTCAGTAAATAGGAACTGATACCTCCTCCAGTATTTGAATGTTCATGAAATCTTGTGATCTCACAGTGGGAACAGCAGGAAATGCTTTTTGAAATTGCCTTTTATCCTTTTATAATCCTACTTTTAATTCTTCACTCCATCGGTAGAGGAAATGGACATTTATAGCTGCTATCTCTCACCTGTCAAAAAACTGACAGCTGAATTAATAGCTCTGGTAATTAGTAGTAGACGGTCCCTGCTAGGCACAAGATGCAGAATGTGATCTAGAGGACTGTTTTTTCCCCTGTAGGGCGAGATCATAAGAGATGAATTGCTCATGAACTAAAGAGAAGGTGCCGCTGGTGTAATATATGTTATCTCATCAGTGTGTAGATAAGTTATTCCATAAAGACTTCAGTAAAACTACTGTATCATGAGATCCTGTACATTTTCATGAGGTCCATATTCTATTTTTTTGGTGCAAGTACTCTTTTTTTCTTTATTTTCTTTATTTTTTTTACTAAGGGCTAAAACACTGTTAGATTGCTTTATTAACATTAATTAAACAAGTCTCACAAAAACCTTAGCAAGGTAGCTATTACTGCAAATGGTTAATGGACTCCCAGGAAGACTAAGTGACTACTCACGGTTTACGGAGCTTTTAGCGTAGCTGGAATAGAACTCAAGATTCTTGATTTCCATCACTCTGCTCCAATAATACTCTGTCCCAAAAGTACATAACACAAGAGTCTGTATTTTTCAGGGAAAAGAGAACACTGGCTATATTGTTAAAGTTAAAAATGGCATCTCAAATACACACACTTGAGGCAAAAATGCATTTGAAAAGATATTTGAGAAATCGATGTTCATATTTCTGCTGTGAGCTGCTTTGTGTAATGATGACATAGTTGTTGGGGCAATGATGTAATCTGACATGATGCACCAGAATATGAAGATATGAGGAAAGGAGGAATTAGTGAAAATGGAAAAAATAGCGTTTGTTCAATGTTTGTTCTCTTTTTACAAATTTTAATTTAAAGAAGATAAAAATGGCCATACTGGGTCAAACCAATAGTCCACCTAGCCCAGTATCCTGTCTTCTAACAGTGGCCAGTGGCAGATGCTTCAAAGGGAATGAACACAAGAGGATAATTATCAAATGATCCATCTCCTGTTGTCTATTCCAGCTTCTAGGAGTCAGAGGTTAGGGACATGCAGAGCATAGGATTGTGCTCCTGACCATCTTGGCTAAAAGCCATTGATGGACCTATCCTCTTTGAATTTTTCTAATTATTTTTTTAACCCAATTATACTTTTGGCCTTCATAACGTCCCCTGGCAACAAGTTCCCCAGGCTGACTGTGAATTCTGTGAAGAAGCATTCCTTATCTTAGTTTTAAATGTGTGGCCTATTAATTTTGTGTGTTATGTGAAGGGGTAACTATTCACTTTCTCCACACCATTCATGATTTTATAGACCTCTATCCTATTCCCCTTTAGTTGCCTCTTTTTTCTAAGATGATCAGTCCCAATCTCTTTTTAAGCTCTCCTCATGTGGAAGCTGTTCCATACCCCTAATGGTTTTTGTTGTCCTTCTCTGTACTTTTTCCAATTATAATATGTCTTTTCCGATGGGGTGGGCAAATCTGCATGCAGTTTTCAAGGTATGGATGTACCATGGATTTATATAGTGGCATTATGATATTTACTGTCTTATTATTTATTCCCTTTCCTAATGGTTCTTAACATTGTTAGCTTTTTTGACTGCTGCTGCACATTGAGTGAGTGTTTTCAGAGAATATCCATGATGTCAAGATTTTTCTTAAATGGTAACAGCTAATTTAGACCCCTTCATTTTGTATGTGTAGTTGGGATTATGTTTCCAATGTGCATTGCTTTACATTTATCAACGCTGAATTTCAGCTGCCATTTTATTGCACACTTACCCAATTTTGTGAGATGCTTTTGTAACTCTTCACAGTCTGCTTTGGACTTAACTATCTTGAGTTCTATTACATCTTCTGCAAACTTTACCACCTTATTGTGTACCCCTTTTCCCAGATCATTTATAAATACATTGTACAGCATTGGTTGCAGTACAGATCCTTGGAGGATCCAGCTATTTACCTCTCTCCACTGTGAAAACTGATCATTTATTCCTATTCTTTGTTTCCTGTCTTTTAATGAGTTACTGATCCATGAGTGGACTTTCCCTCTTAACCCATCATGCTTAAGAGCCTTCATTGAGAGATCTTGTCAAAGGCATTCTGAAAGTCCAGTTACACTAGATTCACTAGATCACCCTTGTCCACATGTTTCTTGACACGCTCAAAGAATTCCAATAGATGAGTGAAGCATGATGTCCCTTTACAGAAATCGTGTTGACTTTTCCCCAACATATTGTGTTCATCTATGTGTCTGATAATTCTGTCCTTTGCTATAGTTTCAATCAATTTGTCTGGCACAGAAGTTAGGCTTACTGGGTTGTAATTGCCAGGATTGTGTCTGGAGCCTTTTAAAAATATTGGCATTACATTAGCTATCCCCCAGTCATCGCATTCATATTTTGAAATTCTATTTTAAAGAAGAAGTCAAGCTTTACAAAATTCAGTGTAAATTCAACTTGATATAATTTGACTGCAGCAATCATAAAGGTGGTTAAAATGATTTTGCAATGGAAAATAGCTTTAATGACAGAATGGAGTTTTGACCAAAAATACTTTGGAAAATTTTTCAGGTTTTGCCAATCCAAAACCAAATATTTTGGTTTTAAACTAAAACCCAGAAAAATATCATAGCAAATTATGAGAATAAAAAAGGCTTTATTTAATTTTTTCAAGGAGAAAAAAAACATGATTTTCCAGTTAATCCAAATTTGTAAATATCATAAGCACCACCAATCACTATAGGAGATGTCTGGTTAGAAACTAATCTAATTATGTAGTCCTCTGATTCAAAACCTTTTCCATATTGTGACTGAATGTTGCAACAGAAAAAAGTTTGGGGACCCTCCTTCCTAACAGCCATAAAGAAAGGGATGATTGCCACGACTCCCTGAAATATGTTTGTAACCCTTCAGTTGGTCATGATCCCGTAAGAACCTACGATCTAAAGGAACCTAGCATTCTTTACAGATATAGAGTGGCGTCTGATTGGTTTTGTAAACTTCAGGTTCTTCTGAACTCAGACACTGAGCAGTTTTATGGTACTTCTGACCTGGAAACTGCCACCATTTTGAATGCTATTATTTATATAGAAACAGCATATCTGGGAATGGCATCAAAAACAATAATACACTTAGGCAGCGAGGGTCCATAATACCAAATGTCCATGGTCACACTGTAGGGCATCTAAAATCTCCACAGGATTACTACTGATGTGGAGAAATCAGGTTAATTGTGGATGACCATGTGGCTGCTGACAGCAGGCAACTTCCTCTCCTGATCTCAAGTCTGATCTTCAGGGCTTGATGTGCAGGTCTTTATCTTTGAAGGTGGACTGTATGACCAAATGTGCCAGCCAACAGTGACTGGCATTGACTTCAGTTCTCTTGAGGTCAGTTCTTAATAATACATTCCTATTACTGATGATATCAAACCATCTTATGCCCAGTAGTCGCCGCTGGCATTGCATACAAAATGCCTCCAGTCTCCTAATGTCTTGTTTAAGCAACATCCATGTTTCAGATCTGCATAAGTGCATTGAAAGTACACAGGTTTGATAAAGCCATACTTTTATACAGAGTTTAACCTTCTTTTGGCTCCAGACCCCATGCAGATCCTTCATGGCTGAGGCTGCTAAGTCAATTCTCCTTCGGATGTCTGGCTGGTTGCACCCATTTGATGACAATTTACATCTAAATAGATGAAATCATCCACTACTTCCACAGTTTTTCCAGCAGCAGAGATGTCTTGTATCACAACTTTTGCACCAGCACTGTGGTTTTTTGTTTTTGCCCAAGAAATTCTTAGCCCAAGGGCAGCTGCTGCATGCTGGAAGCTCTCTAATGCATCTTTAAGGTCGTTTGAATCTGGCCAAAGAGGACAACATCATCCACGTAATCCAACTGGTAAAAAGTTGAAACAACAGTTATGCTGGTAGTTGCAAAGACATGTTTAAGGAGCCAGTTCATTGTGTGGAAGAACAGGGCTGGGATCAGGACACATTCCTGCTTCACCCCTGATCTAGTATAAAACCTGTTGGACTATGGGTTTCCCATTTTCACTTGTACCCCTGAGTCATTATGCAGATTTGGAATTAACCTCAGGAGGACGTTGGGAATACCAGTGCCTTGTAGGGCTGTTCTATAAACAGAATTGAAGGCTGCATTTAGGTCTACATATGCTGTGTCAATGGATGATTCAATTTGTGATGGATCTCAGATGAAAGATAGAGCAAACATAGCATCCATTGTAGATTGCACAGCAGTGAGTCTTGATTGTGAGTCTTGATTGATGAAGTTACACAAGGAGAGGCAGGAGCTGGGAAAGTAGATATGTATAGTTTTTTTCCAGGGATAGAAAAAATTATTAGCTTATAGCTGCTGCAATTAGTGAGTGGACCTTTCTCCTTATAAAACAGGATAGTGATCCTTCTTTTCACACTGCTGATGCCTTCCCAGTAGTTCAAGCCTGGACAAAAAGTTAGTGTAATGCTACATTTATGGGCTCTATTGTGCACCTGAGCAGTCTGCAGGTTATGCTGTTGGGTCCAGCAGCACAGCCCTTTGCTGTTTCTTTACAGCAGAATAGACCTCTTCTGATGTAAATATGACTACACAGGTTTTGGATTCAGGGATTGCATCTACTACTAACACATCTGGATCAAGATATAGAGTTGCTTCTGGATAGTTAAATGCAATCTCATAATCTTCCTTCCATCTTTGCAGAACTTCTTGGGTGGAGCATGTTTTACCATCAGCCTTATTTGTCTGCATAAACCTGGAGCAAAGTCAAGTTTTGGATTGAAGTGAGTAAACAGCTTAGAGAGCAGGTTGTAATTTATTAATCTTACTCTATCCTTTGCCAATTTTCCAAAGTAATGATCTACTTTTGCTCTCACCTGAAAAATCCCCTGTAAACATTGACAATCAGCAGCACCGTGGTGCTGTCTGGCCTTGGATTTCTTTTGCAAAATTTGAAATCTCATTGGATAGCCAAGGGCATTGCTGGTAACATTCTGATTTTGGGATGGCACCTACCACTTCTCAGGTGACTGTCTAAACTGATTCATCTGGGGGAGAGCCAAGTGTGTTGAATTTGTTATTCACTGTAACAGAGTATTTATCAGCAAGTGCTGACTTTTCAAAGGTGCATGGTGCCTTGTATGTCAGAACAGGCATGTTCTTGTGGTGAAATAGGAGGGTAATTGCTATTTTAGCCACTAGGAGATGATGGTCAGTATTTGTTGGGACTTCTGCACCTTGGTAAACCCAAAGTGACCTTATTATACTATGATTCAGGACCAATAGATGGTCCAGCTCCTTTCTTGTCTTGCCATCATTGGATATCCTGGTATGGATATTGGGTATCTATGCACCTGAGACAACTGCCATTGATGATAACATTATAAGAAGTGCAAAAGCATAGAAATCTCCCAGAATTGTCATTTATTGTTCCACAGCAAAATGACCCAAGAATAGCCTCGGAGCCATTTCTCGGGCTACTTGGTGCAACATTAATATCGCCAGGGATAATAAATTAATCGTGCAGCAGAACTGATTGTGTCACTGTTGCTAATGGCTGATAGAATTAATCTTTATTAGTGTCTGTAACTTCCTCAATGGGAGTGCAGGCTACAACAGTGGATAGCTGCCCATGGCGATGCATCAACTTGGCGGATAGCAGTCTATCAGAAATACGCTGCTCCATTGTGAGTCATTTATTAAAGGGTGGATGGAATGGCATCACACAGATGAATTGATATGCATACATTATAAATTCCCAAAGTATAAGGCAACAAGGGACCAATGTGATCATCTAGTGTGATCTCCTGTGTAACAGTTCTATATTGTAATGTCATTTTCCGACTTCCTATTTCAAATAGTCAAATGGCCTTCTATGTTTTAAATATGAGGAACTCACATGAGTAAGGATCAGGATCTAAATACAGTACATAGTGTATTATTTAGGGGATCTGCTTGCCAGTTATGTGAGAGGGAAACATTTTGCCTACCATCATCTAACATTGTTTGCTTGTATCCCAGAAAAGTAATAGTTCCTCTATTGGTGAAAGTGCATGTTCTGTGTCTTGATGCCCATTGATGTTTCAGACTCATAATTTACAGGTATGGTTGTTGAGACTGTTCCTATAGACAGTTGTGGATCAAAGTATCTCTTGTCCTCCTTTATAAAAATTAAACATTGCTTTTCTACTTTCCCTCAAAAGTGCTGATCTTTGAAGTTAAAAGTCTTCTCAGGCACTTTATGTGCCATAGAGAGCTCATCAGAAAGTTGGTGAGGAGGCTTTCATCTTAAAGGACTGTGTTGAACTTTTAGCTTATCATCAAAAAGCTTAACTGGGCCCTCCTCAAGAACTTGAGTACCTTCAAACATCTTTAAAATATCCCAAGTATTTCTTTTCCAGTCAGAAAAGGTGCTCATCTGAATGCATCAGGTTTCAAGCCTGTGTACCAACCCTGGGGGGTTTGGAATTTTCTTCCAGGGTCTTTTTCCAATAGATTTTCAGGATATATTCTCGGCGTGGATTACTAACTACAATGAATTTTTCATCCTACCATTGTTAGTTGTTTCTATATATGCTTTAGCGTTTAGCTCCCAAACATTAGTTAATGTGGAGCATAGACCCAAAGAGCCAATGGTAGAGCTAGTTAAAATGTTTTCACAGAAACATTTTTGTCAATGAAAAATGGCTTTTTGACCAAAATGAACAAAAAATGATATTTTGATTTCAAAAAAAGTTTTTTTGATTCCAAAAACTGAAAATTTACCAAAACCAACATTTTTTTCCTTCAAATGATTCACAAAACTTTTTTTCAGCTTTCATTTTCATTTTGGATTCTATGCTTGGCACTGCTACTTATGTCCTAGAGCAAGTGACATCACCTCTTTGTGCCTCTTTTTCTGCTCCCACTTATTTTCTGTCTTGCCTGTTTAGATTTCAAGCTCTTCAGTGCAAGGACTGTCTCTTGCTATGCGTTTGTAGGCAATCTAGCAAAATGGGGCCTTCATCTATGTCAGGGTCTCTATATGCTATTCTACAATTTTTCATCAAAATCCTGTGAAACTTCTTGTGCTTTCTCCAGAGAACAGGATGAAAAGCTTCCTCTTCAATGGAGTTCCACTTCGAGCCTGTGTCTGGATCTCAGACTAACAGCAAAACCCAAGGAGCCGGATTTGAACTGTGATGATTCATATCCAAAGGAAAGGCTGCTGTGAACCACTCTGACCCATACCCACTGCAACTGACACAATCCTACTACGGGAATACTTTCCCTGTGCAGCAGAGAACCAGGATCATTCTCCTGTTTCCTCTGCCGCCTGTGGGCATATCTGAATTTTGCTGAAATTGTTAGCTTATCTTTGTAAAACAGACAGTGCTGCAGGTTTGTTTTTTAACTAAAGTAGTTCATTTCTTTACTTAAGTATTCTATTTCATTACCAATAGTTGGAATAACAAGGTCTGCAGATGTTGTCTCTCTCTCTCTCGTGTGCGTGTGTGTGTGTAATTACATTTGGACCTGCTTGTCATATTCTGGGCATTTCTGCCTGTGTGTTTTAACAGGATTGTGCAGGAAACACATATAATGAAATATATATAGGGCATGCCTAGATACCAGTGGATTTATACAACTCCATGACATGACAGCTTTAAGAATTTGATGACTCTTTTTTTACTCTGTTACCTTAATATAGACCATGGCAGGTTTGGACCCATTTAAAAATCACCAGCGGTCTTGCTAGTTAGCTTCCCTTTCAAGTAATAGAAAAAAAGCCTGAATGAGTCATGTGAAACCAGCCATGAGATGAATATAGACATAGATGTCAGATCCTCATGTATGCAGCTGTGAATCACATATCTACTTTGCAATCTACAGATTTAATGGACACAGTTTCTCAGTGGCTGCTGCAGGGCTCATTATAACCCAGTTATCAGAGTTCCTGTTGCCAAATACCCAAATACAATAGTTGTGTAGCGTCAGACTTTGGTCTCTGGAGTAGTTTCAAAACCTGCCAGCCACTGTGTAATTTTCTAACACCACCACTGTTAGCTAATCGCCCTCTCCCAGAGTTGCAAAACCTGGGAGGGTAATGCATTTGGTGCATTATGAGTATTTGTGAATTTTTCATAGGCAGTTTATATTTTAGTTTGATATTTAACATGAGACTCTTTTCACATGGATCTGTTTGCTTCATTTCTTTCCTCCTGGGTAATTTTGTACTTTCTTTCCTGACAATTATGAAAACAACATTCTCTTTAATTACAATATTTACAGAGATTACATTTTTCATGTTGAATAATTTTACTGTGGCTATGAGGTCACTGAAATGTCCACTGACTTCTAGATTTCCAAGCTGAAATCCTCACTGAGCTTTAGGCATTCCCTTGCTCGACATTTTGGCTAGCATGTTTGAATGCAAGGGCATTCAGTTGAATGCATTATAATCTGATTTATAAAAGCACGTAAGCACATACTTAATTTTAAGTGATACTTAATGGAGATGAGAAAGTACCTGTGGACCTCCAAAATCACTCCTGTGTTTCTGAGGTAGTTGATGATTGAATATGTTCACCTTTATACAGTTTTTTTTCTTAGACAATGATAAATTATTGTATACTCATTCCATACGGCCAAAAGTAAAAGGAAGAGGCTAAGCACTTAGCAGTGTATTTTCTTTGATGCAGGGGTGCAATTCCCATTAATTTTAATGAAAGTTAACCCATGTGAATGGAGATGAGGATCTTGCCCCTTTATGGTTTTAAAGTTTTCCATGAGAGTGTGCTTTCTGGAGTATTTTATTTTCTGCTTTGTTATAGTAAGATAATATTTGTTGACATTTTACTGATCACAAAGCAGCTGGCCCCCTTTTAAAAACAAAACAAAACAAAATCAAATACATAAAAACCCACACAAAGAAACAAGTGGCTGAATGACTGGAGGAAAACATTAGTTCTCTGTCTAGAGCTGCAACAGATTGTCATCTTTAAAACAAAGCATCTGAAAATGCCAGAATGATGGACATTAAAAAGCTGAATCATTTTCTCAGGTTGAATGCCAAAAGAAAGGTGGCACTACATATTCCTTTAATTAGACTGTGTTCACTGAACTGCATGGCTCATTTGTTTTTCTTTTTTAAAGAAAAATATTTAAATGGTATTCCACTCAGAAAAAGAGGTAAGACTTTCTTGATTTAATCATACAATTCATCTCCCTTCCATTACAGATACAAATTTACGGCTATTCTGCACAGTCTTGCTATGATTGGAGCAGGATAAAATACCCCACCATTATTGGCTAAATAATGGAGGGTTTCAGTTGCGGGAGGGTTGATGCATATTTGCAATTTTGGAAAATTTCAACTAGCTTTAGCTATGATCTTCCCTTTTTTATCACTGTAATTGATTTATCTCAGAAAGGGATAATTACACCACTGTAATTCTGCTTCTCTGAAGTCATCACGACTGAATTCCTCCTGCTCGGCTTCTATGAGACAAGCCAGTATGATAACGAATCCAGCTCAAGATTTTTGGCCCCTTTGAGGGCCCATTTGGAGACCATGTATCAGTACCTCTGTGAACTCGCTGGAATATCCTGTTCCATCGCCTTGATGAATGGGAAGGAGAGAGCTCATTTTAACGGTGGCTTCGATGGTACTGCACAAGGCCATTTTAAATTTTAAATTGACAACAATTAATTAAACTCTCCTGGAGCCTCTGAACGTGAAGGGCCTGTGTCTCAAGCTCAGCAGAAGTCTTCCAAGTCTTGTGTCTTTATCCAAAGCCAGTTATGCAGTACAGGGCTTAGAAAGATATATTTTTTTCCACCTGATTTTCCTTTCATTTGTGCCTTTCCTTTCCCCCCACCCCTTAGTCTTAAGTTTTCCTTTTCACTGAAGAGAAGAAATGGTAAAGAAGTATTTGGGATAGTTGAAATATTGAGACATTTAACACCAACAGCTCACCAAAGACATAAACCACAATTTATTTCTGTTTACAGAACATTTGCTGGAAGAATCCTGCTGCCCTATTTAACAGATGGAAGAAAATGCAGATTGTACCAAAGTTTGTTTTATGATGACTTTCAGACTTCACTACAATATTATGAAGTAACAAGAAAAAGGGTTGCCTAGGATCTAAATGTACTACTTACTCCTCTCATTGCCTCAGTTTATCTGTCAAAGCCCTGTACTGTGCAGTGGGCAGCCTTTTTTGGAGAAACTCATGTGTGTAACATAATTCCACTACAGTCTGAAATTCTAGGGTTTTAATCACTAATCTGTATAACGTGGCTCGAGAGTAGCTGTTTTTCCTTGGGCACATTTTTTTCCCTTTCTTACCTTTGTGTAAAAGTGCCATGGTCCTGTCTTCTTCTGTCATGCTTTGGGGTGAGTTGGACCTTTTGGGGGCACCAGGAAGGAGTACCATCTGTGCTCCAAGGCGGATACTGCTAGCAGACCTGTTCCTTGTGCAGGCTGGAGTCTCCTTGGGTGGGATTTTAAAATGGTAGTACTGACCTAACTTCTCCCATTGACAATGGGATCAGAATTGGACCAGAGTTGAAAGTCCCCCTCCTCATGTCAATTCCCTCAGGCCATTATTTATGTAGTAGTAAACTACAATTTGGCTCTACATACCCCTTTTATTACAATTTGTTATAATTAATCATAATGCTCAATAATGTCTCCCATCCTTTTTGATAAGAGAGACATCCATACAAGAACTTTGCATGTTGGGAACTGTGTTCATATGCTGCCATACAACTGACAACATGGATCAGAAATGTATACACATGGCCCTGAATGGCTCGACTGATTGGTAATGGGCTTTTGAGCTGTTCACCTGTAGGCTGCTGATATTCTTCCAGATGTGTAGAAACTGAAAGTCATCACTATCTGAGAGGTGGTCTTTGAAATGGAGTGCTAGTCTCACAATGCCTGTTGGGTGGGTTGGCGATCTCTGCAGAGAGACACAGGATTGAATGGACATGGAGACCAGATTACGCTTTCTTCTAGAAGGGATCCTTTCCTGTTAAGTCTGAGGCACATGTGTGGAAGCTTGCACTAATGCCACGTGTTGCACTTGTCCTGTTGATAAAGACATGATGTTAACTTCCAGGGCTGTCAGGATAGCACCTTCCATGAGCACCGAATTCACTTTGCATTTACAAAATATGTTTTTTTTTCTCATTTGATACAAAGCATGGCCTTGCTTAATCCTAACGATGCCCTAATATTATTCCTTTGAAAAAAAAAACCCAGATTATCCTGATGACACTGAAAACAAAGTGATTTACTGATCCTGAAATATCCGAGCAGCCAGAACCCCCTGTGACACCAAAAAGGGGATTGAGGGAATTCTGCATCCTCATTAGCTCACATTCTGGGGCAGAACAAGGTTTGGACCCAGGAGTCCCAACAGTCTCCTGCTCCATGCACTAGGGAAAGTGACATAAATTACACATATGTATAATAGCCCTAAGAATATCAGACTACTTCATTTAGCCTAATGCTATTACAGTGAATGGGGAATGAATTCATGATACAGGAAGTTTTATTCTCTTCTGACTTACACTTCCTTTACATTAATTTAACTCCACTGACTTCAAAGAACTTACTCCTCTTTAATTCTGGTGTAAGTCAGGAGCATCAGGCACAGGAAGTGTAAATAGTCAGATCAGGTGAAACATATAATACCCCTTGTCATATTAAATTCACATTAATGGCAAATGTGTTCCTTCTGCTTGATTCTATTGTATTATACATAATGCCAGGTATGACAGTAGTAAATGATTAGCCTTTTGTTTCAATGTGTATCCTTAATAACAAATAATGTGAAAACATGAACATAAATATAGACAAAAAAATTGAAGTCATATTTATGGTATCCTTAAAACACTCTGCAGAGCTTGGGAATTGACCATTTACAGATTGAGCTAATTTCAATCCTCCCGACACTGAAATATATTGAAGTAGAGAACGCCTCAGGTAACATATTGAAGTCATTTTTTTCCCTTGTAAAGTGCCTTCTTATTGCAGCAGTGAGTGAAAAATTAATGGGCCTACTTTCTTTTACTTTTCTGATGAGAAGGAAGTACTTCCATTAGCGACACTAAGAATAGGATTTACTGTAACTTGGCCTCAGATGGTATTTGTGGTTCCCACACATCCTGTAACAATATGCTTTCTGAATTTAAACGGATATTGCTGCACTGACTGTTAGAGAAAAGCTGAAGGAAGATGATGAACAGGAGCTTTTTTTTTTTCTTTTTCCTCAGAGAAAGCAGCTTCACCAGACTAATGTTTGTTCTAAGGAGAATGACTGACCTATGTTCAACACCTTGGAGAGAAAAACAAAAACAAAAACCAAGGCCAAAGTGATGCTGGTTTGGGATGTATTTCACCAGAGTGTCTGCAGAGAGGGTGCTTGTGGTGTTAATTACTGAAGCAAAAGACCAGAAAAAAGCAGCTTTTTGTGACTAGCTTTCCATACTAGCAAGATATACTTTTCTAAAATAGTTACAAATACTAAATTTAGATGTCTATCCTATCTCTCTATCTGTCATTTAGAGGCTGCCCATCAATACATTTTAGAACTACCTAGGTGCCCAAATATTCATTTTGGACACAAACCTCCCTAATCAATATCTTTCTAGAGTAGATAAGTTGCCAATCAATGTATTGATAGAGGTTGGCTCCATCCTGATGACCAGGCACATCCTGATTCTTGACCTCTTTACCGAGGCTGCCATTAACACTGTCAATCCTGACCATTTCTGTGATACTTTGACTCATTTAGGCAATCAAAGAATACACCTTGTGTAACCATCTTTTGTCCTTGCCATCCTAAATGACATTTCAACCCATGAACTAAAGGCCACTCTGCTGACCCACTACAAACCCTTTGAGTGAGCCAGTCATGTGTGACACAGCCATTCAGCATTCTATTATATGATTTAGGAGTGTAATTTCATGATCTGTGTGTGTGGGAGCGAGTTGTGAGAAGATGCTGTGTCAGTGTGTGGGCTGCTAAAAGGGAGAAAGAGGTCATTTTAAATTCATGCTGGAAATAGAGCAGAGAGTTAGTCATGGAATTTTTCTTCAGAAGAGATGCATGAGGGAAAGAGCAGTAAATCAAAGACTACAGCACCCAGTGGAAAGAAAGCAGAGGTGTTAGCATGCACACATGCAAAATATAGTTCTGAACAGGTGCATATAATAGAGTAAAATAGCACAAGGGGGGGCGGTATGAGGAAGCATGTGGCATGACCATTCTGGAAGTAGAAAGGTCTTTATGCACTTGCTATCTTTGTATCTTTCTTTCATTCTATGGCACTATGTAAAATATTTATTTACTATAACAAGTGCAGAGCAGGCCAGATGGGAACATGAGGAAATTAAGACCAGACATTTTGAAATAGTCTCAGATGACTTCAAACAGCATACAGGATATAAATCCTGTTGGATTGTGGGGAAGTAATCTGGATTTTGCTGCTGGGACCTTTAATAGAGGTAAGATGATAGGATGGGTTCCTCCTAAATCAAAATGGAACTGGGTTGCTGGCACATAAAATTAAAAAGGTCATAGAGCAGTTTTTAAACTAAGGGCTGAGGGAAAGCCAACAGGTGCAGAGGAACATGTGGCTCTGAGAGAGACATCCCTTAGGGGAGGATCCATTAATGGAGATTCTCTATATCCCAGAAAGGAGGAGAGGATGGAAGTGGATAAAATATGGGTAGAGGTTGCTGAGCAATAGTCAAATGAAAAAGAGCCCCATTCAATTACATCACATAATGGCAGACAGCTAAAAAGTGACAATTTTTAAGTGCTTATATACAAATACAAAAAGTCTAGATACTAAGATGGGGGAAATCGAGTGCCTTATATGAAACGAGGCTATTGCTATAACAGCCATCACAGAAATGTGATGGAATGAAGATAATCAATGTGACACAGTAGTATCAAGGTACACAATACATCAGAGGGACAGAATAAGTTGTACTCATGGGACAGTGGCACTATGAGAAAGAAAGCATAGAGTCAAATTAAGTAAAAATCTTAAAAGGACCAAACTGTGCCATAGAATCTTTATGGATAGTAATTCCATGTTTGAATAATAAGAATATAGTGATTGCCTCTTGAAGCAGCTAGTCCTGGAACCCAGAGGAAGAAAGGCAATTCTTGATTTAATCCTAAGTGGACCACAGGTTCTGGTCCAAGAGGTGAATATAGTTAAACCATTTGGTAATTGTGACCATAAAATAATAAAATTTAACATTCCTGTAGGGGTGAAAACATCAAAGCAGCCCACCATGGTAGCATTTAATTTAAAAAAGGGAACTCCTTGCAAGCTGCACGGAAACTTTTTAAAGACCCCATAATACAGGCTCAATTTAAATGAATACCCCAAATTAAAAAACATAGTAAGAAGACTAGAAAAGTGCCACCATGACTAAAAATGAAATAAAAGAAGGCGTTAGAGGCAAAAAGGTATCCTTTTAAAAGTAGAAGTTAAATCCTATTGAGGAAAATAGAAAGGAGCATACACTCTGGCAACTGAAGTGCAAAAATAGAATTAGGAAGGCTGAAAAAGAATTCGAAGAACTAGTCAAAGACTCAAAAACATAACAGCAACATTTTTTTAAGTATATCAGAAACAAGAAGCTAGTGAAACTATCAGTGGGGCCACTGGATGATCTAGATCCTAAAGGAGCACTCAAGGAAGATAAAGGCATTGCGGAGAAACTAAATGAATTCTTTGCATTGGTCTTCATGGATGTGGAAATGAAGGAGCTTCCCAAACTTGAGCCGTTCTTTTTAGGTGACAAATCTAAGGAACTGTCCCAGATTGAGGTGTCACTGGAGGAGTTTTGTAACAAATTGATAAATTAAACAGTAATAAGTCACCAGCACCAGATGGTATATATGCAAGAATTCTGAAAGAACTTAAATGTGAAATTGAAGAACTACTAATTGTGGTATGTAACTGATCATTTAAATAAGCTTCTGTACCAGATGACTGGAGAATAGCTAATGTGATGCCAAGTTTTAAAAAGGCTCTGGAGGCGATCCCGGCCTAATTTCAGTACCAGGCAAATTGGAATAGAACAGAAGTATCAGACACATAGATGAATACGATTTGTTGGGGAATAGTCAACATGGTATTTGTAAAGGGAAATCATGCCTCACCAATCTACTAGAATTCTCTGAGGTGGTCAATAAGCAGGTAGACACAGGTGATCCAGTGGATACAGTGTACTTAGATTTTCAGAAAGCCTTTGACAAGGTCTCTTTCCAAAGGCTCTTAATCAAAGTAAGTGGTCATGGGATAAGAGGGAAGGTCCTCTCCTGGTTCCATATCTGGTTAAAGGATAGAAAACAAAGGGTAGGAATAAATGGTCAGTTTTCAGAATGGAGAGGTAAGTAGTGATGTCCCCCAGGGGTCTCTACTGGGACCAGTACTGTTGAACATATTCATAAATGATCTGGAAAAAGAGGTAAACATTGAGGTGGCAAAGTTTGCAGATGATACAAAACTACTTAAGATAGTTAAGAACAAAGCAGACTGTGAAGAGGTACAAAAGGATCTCACAAAACTGACTGGGCAACAAAATAGCAGATGAAATTTAATGTAGATAAATGGAAAGTTATGCACACTAGAAAACATAATCCCAACAATAAGTAAAAATGATGATGTCTAAATTTGCTGTTACCACTCAAGAAAGAGATCTTGGAGTCATTTTGGATTGTTCTCTGAAAACACTCACTCAACATGAAGCAGCAGCAGTCAAAAAAGCTAACAGAATGTTGGGATTCATTAGGAAAGATATAATAAAACAGAATATATCATATTGCCTCTATTTAAATCCATGGTATACCCACATCTTGAATATTGCCTGCAGATCTGGTCACCCCATCTCAAAAAAGATGTTCTAGATTTGGAAAAGGTACAGAAAAGGGCAACAAACATGAATAGGATGTGGAACAACCTCCATATGAGGAGAAATTAATAAGACTGGGACTTTTGAGCTTGGAAAAGAGACAACTAAGGGGGATATGATAGAGGTCTATAAAATCATGACTGGTGTAGAGAAAGAAAATAAGGAAATGGTATTTACTCCTTCTTATAGCACATGAACTAGGGCTCACCAACTGAAATTAATAGGCAGCAGGTTTAAAGAAGTATTTTTTCACACAACACATAGTCAACCTGTGAAACCTTTTGACAGAGATGTTGTGAATGCCAAGACTATAAAAGAACTAGATAAGTTCATGAAGGATAGGTCCTTCATTAGCCAGGATGGACAGGGATGCAAAACGATGCTTTGAAGTGTCTGTAGCCTTTGTTTGGCAGTAGCTGGGACTGGGCAACTGGAGATAGATGACTTAATGATTACCTGTCCAGTTTATTCCCTTTGAAGCACCTGGCATTGGCCACCGTTGGAAGACAGGAAACTGGGTAGATGGACCATTGGTCTGACCCAGTATGGCCATTCTTATGTTCTTATCCAAGACACCACATCAGACCTCCTCAGTCTTTGGAGCCATTTAGACTTGGATTCAGATCCAAACATCACAGCTTGGGCTGCTCCTGATTAGAAAGATTTGCTATATATATTTACTATATATTTACCTGCATCTCCCATATTTTTAGATATAATATAATATAATTTAATATAATATAACAAACATAAAAGTTAAACTGGGAGCATGCCAGCTCAATCAAAGCTATCTTGTGTGGTCTATCCAAGCTGGAAATTATACCTAACACTGCAGTGTAGACCTACCATCAGACTCTAACTAGCTTTTTAACAATCAGGAATCTCCAAATAAAATCTTTCCATATGCTGATAATCTGGGGACAGCATTTCTGAAAGTCACAGTAGGATTGGTGGTGCGGAATGTAATCCTGTCTTTCATCTGCTTTCGTCCTTTTTCCTGCTTGAGATGCTCACAACTGCAAAGACAATTTGATGAAGAAACATCTTTTCTTTTTCTCTTCACTTCCTAAGTAAATAACTACTTTGAAAGGCACAGAAAAATGTTGAAAGTTATCTTTGAACGGAATAACTAAAATTCCTAAGAGACAATGCATTGTTTCAAAACAAAGCTATTTCAAGCAGTTTTATCATTGTATGTACAAAGCCATTCATCTGTGAGGCTTTTCTTCCCTAGCACGAATCTTCTTGCTCTAGGGTTTTACCTTTTTAAAACAAAACAGAATAAAAACAAGAAGAGAAAAAGGAAAAAAAAGTGTTTTGGAAGATCAGTCTCCTATTGTTACAGTGTAAAGTAAAACAAACAAAAACAGATTCTGCAAAAGTTCAACCTAGCTGATTTTATAACTGCCTATTTCTAGTAAAAAAAAACCCACCACAGACCAGCTTAATGTTTTTTAATGGTCATGGTGTGGTGGTTTTTTTCAAAGATCACAGAGAATGCTGTATCTCACGGGTCTTTTTAAAAGGGGGGATTTGTTTGATTGCATAGATCAATCTGCACACGCTACCTGTACGGCCCTGAGCATATCACATGGGCTGTTGCTGTGTGCCAATTGGGCTGCAAGTGGCCCACAGATTGAGAACAACTGGCATGGATTCTTATATTGAGCTCATCACCATGGTAACAGACTGTGAAGTTCTGCTGGGGTTCCCAGATCTGAGCCACTGTGTTACCCCTCTTAGCCTCAGCAAATAAAAGCGTTGCTGCTGCTAAGCTATGCGTGAGCTCCTTGACTCGCCAGCTTGTCTGCCTTGCCAGCAAATTCTTTAGGACTCTGCCAGGCCAAACCTTGCCTAACATGTAACCTTTGGTGAGCCCCCAGTTCCTCAATGACCTCTTTCCACAGTGCACAGTTACTTCTTACTGTGACACTCCCAAACCCTGCTCAAGATCATTGCTTCTTTAAAGAGACAATACACAACAACTTGTTACTTTAGTTCCACTTCAATCAGAGCACCGATTGGTGTATGGTAAAAGTAAAACAAGGTTATTAACAAATGGGCATGGGTTTAAGTAATACCAAGTGTAATGGATAAGGATATAAACAGTTACGAACAAACAAAAGGAAGAATACTCTTCTAAGACTCAAACTCAACTTAACAAACTAGAGTGTTTTGTTCAAAGAAATTTTTGTCACCTCATTCTTTCTTCCAGCATGGCTTGTTAGATCGTTAGCCAGGACCCAACACACAGAGCTCAAAGCATTTGGATTCTTCGACTCCTTATGTGAAGGATAACCATGAGATTCTCTCTCCTTTTTATACTCCAGTAAACCTTTGACATGTATACTTTGAAAAGTAGTCTGGATTCAGTTTCTCTCTTCTCCTTGGGGTGTAGAAACCATGCTATCTTTTCTGTTGCTTGTTAGCTTGATAGCATTTTTACCTTTTACGTAAATGGACCTTCTCTGTCAATACACATTCCTTTGTCTGGGGCAGAATGGGCTTATGCATTGCTTGTCAAACACTCTTGAAGAACATAATTCTAGTGCGTATTTATAACTGTTTGCGCACACACCCTACATATACACAACTCAATGCTTTTCAAGACCAGCATGTTCATATGTGATACCTTACATGAGACCTTTCAGATACAGATTATGACAACACTGTTGGCGGTGTAGTGAAACCTGACAAGAGTTGCTGACACACCAATGGGCCTCAGTGTCGCACAGATCCAGTCCTGAGAAGTGTTGAATGCCCTCATGATGGTTATCAATGTGAGTTTTGACTGAATAAATGGACCTTATGATTTGGCATTGCACTCGCTTCTATTGCATGTGGATGGCTGATGATATTTCCAAAACTATGGACCTATTGTAGATACTCTATTATTCTTAATACACCTGGAGCCAGAAACTCAATTGGTGTAAATCAGAGTTGATCAGTAGAGCTGCACCATTTTACACCATCTGAGGATCTGTTCCATAGATCTTCATTAACTTCAGATCACAAAATTACAGCGCTTAAGTGTTATACAGTGTTATGGTATGTGGAAAAGTTTAGTCATTTCGAAATAAATGTTTTCTGGAATGTAGGTCAGTTTTGGCCAAGCAGAGAGCTCTAGTTGCTAAGATTTATGTACTTTCCACATGCATGAATTCTTTATAGACTTATCAAGGAAAAAGGTGCCTAATGCTGCTGCAGTTAAAAGAGAAGGAGCTCAAAAGTTGATCTAGAACAATGACTGTACTCTAATTTCCTAAACTCAAAAAACATGGCCTCAGACCATTAGTGACACCTCTGCCCTCAGTACCAACCCTGCTGTTCTCAGTGAAATTACAGATAAAAAGCTATTTTATTATTCACTGCATCTTGTCTGCATTCCAAGTCATCGTTTTTATTATGGTGATGGGTGACAGCATTTAGCCATGGTAGTGCAGCTTGTGACACCATTTCTCTGAACTGTGAGGCATGTTGTTTGGGAAGTATACTTTAAATGTTCCACAAGGTAAAAGATTTTTTTAATGACCCTTTCTTCACTTAAATGCTGATGGTGCGAAGGTGCAAATTGTATGTATTAGCAGTCCTCCAAAATGAACTGATTTGCTGTGTTACCAGAAGTACAATGCAGTAAGTCTGCAAAACATCTTTGTTGATAAATATCTTTTAATCAAAACCAAGAAGGGGATGGAAGGGGGGGCAAATAAGAGCTGC
This sequence comes from Mesoclemmys tuberculata, assembly GCA_007922155.1. Lineage (NCBI taxonomy): Eukaryota > Metazoa > Chordata > Testudines > Chelidae > Mesoclemmys > Mesoclemmys tuberculata. Next base: position 10,872,531 of record ML675649.1, read on the forward strand.
CATTGTGCTAAACATTTACTTACAGAAATGACTTTCTGAAAGCCCTCATTAAGTTAAAATTAAAATATAGCAGAGGTTTTTGAATAAGATTGTCGAAAACGAAGTTTACATTGAAAGTAAAGCAAATTATTTTTTCCACTGTGACGTTTTGTACTGACTTTATTTAAGAGTGGGGAGGTGTGTAGAGTGGCCACAGTGTGCACGAGTCAGCTCTACCGCCGGGAGCCCTGGCTGATGAGGGAGGGCTCAGAAAGGGGAGCTGGACTGCAATGAAAACCCACACCTGGCTCCCTGCTGCTAGCCCTCCTCCCTACTGGAGGCAAGGAATGTCACTCTAGCACGAGGAAAGGGGATTGACTGCAGGACATCTTATTGGCTCTGGGCCAATTGGCTGGCACATGGCTGGTGCTAGAGAAGAAAGCACATATGCCAAGGTCTGAGCGGAAGCTGCGGCTACTGGCTGCTTCTGCTGGGGAGACCAGGGCCAAATGCAGTCTGAACTCAGAGCTAGGAGATTGGACCACAAAGCAGGCCTGGGGCATAGCTGCAACCAGGCTGCATGAACAGCCTAGGCCCAACACTATATCACATACCCTGGGAACAGACACTAGTCAGCAGCAGAGCCCAGGATACAACATTCTGAGTTTGCACTGTGCCCAAGCACCAGAGCCTGGGAAGGGAACCAAGGGCATTTGGGCCTCGCTGGAGGCAAGCTGGACTTTTCCTCAGGCACATGGCATAGAATTTAGGAACACTTAGCCAGCCTCAGGGTTCCCCCTGATGTGTAAGTGCTCATTTCTGTGTGCAGTTAACCAATTTGTATGTGCAAATGCAAGCATTGCTCATATAACGATGCACATTTTTTTCCCCACTGAAGTACTAGGAGTTAAGGCTGCTCATCTCCTTTGAAAATCAGGCCATGAAAGCTTGGAAAATCTTGCCCTCAGAGTCATCGCTAGACGTACCCACTTCATCATCTCACCTTATTGTACACTCTTCTTCTCTGAAGACATTGTCCCTGGTATGAATTTCAGAAGTCCTGGAGAGCTACAGCCTTTCAGTGCAGCTGCCAAGTGGACCTCAGTTGTGCAAGCTTTGAAAAGCCCAGTGATGAGAGCAGCAGCTGTGTGATCAGGCTGGTCTCCAGTTCTCAAGTGCAAGGTCAGGATCAGTACTAGAATGTCAGGCTTGCCAAGGAGGGGTTTTGTTCGTCAGGGCTACAGTTATAACAAGGTGTTTCTAATTACTGTTAGCATGTTCAGCCAGGATTAATGTCCCAGGAATCGTGCTTCAAATAGTCAGTTGCTAGAGTGTTTCCCTGGGCAATTTACCGTCCTGGGGAGGAAGGAATTCTTATTGTTCCACCACATGAACAAGGAAGGCTCAATCTCCCAGCTGTGGTGGAGGAGCACAGAATTTTTCCAGAAGTTTGAAATTTCGAGGAAGGAGGAGCCCCATTGTGTTGAATAGTGCTGTGCTGTCCCACTGCCATGAGGGATTGCTTTGTTCCTTATGGAAAGTTCTGTACTCAGGCCAAGCCTTTGGAGATCTGTTCTCTTGGAACAAATGTACAGTGGATGATTGACTCTAAAGACTTCACCATATTATTATTATTATTTATTGTTTATTATTTTGTTACTCTGTTAAAATAATACATGGCACTTTTCACCTGAAGCTCTCCAAGTGCTTTGCAAAGAAAAAGAAAAATTTGGATGTTTGATTATTCACATTCCACAGATGAGGAAACTGTGGCATGAAGAAGCCAAAATGGTTGTCCACAGTTACTGAGGATTACATTATCACAGCCCTTACTGAAATTTGCAAGGGAAAAAGAGCCCTCACCTAGTCCCCTGAGCAGACTGTGGTTGTGGCTGCAGTAGGGAGAACAGGTCCCCTGTTGTGAACCAAGGGCCAAGTGGGAGGAGCCCTGCCCTATCTCCTACTTGCTGGCCAGATGCACAATGAGGACTAACCTGTTTCACAAAAAAGTATACAGTCAGTTACTCCCTCCACACAGCAAGTGAGTGAGCAGGGAAGAAATAGTTTGATTCTCCACTCCTGGAGTGGTACAGCTATACACTGTCCCTTACTCCTGTGATCTATACGGCTACAATCTAGTCCAAAAAGAGCTAGTAACATACTCAGGAATAGGATTTGGTACCTTGATTTCACACCGTGACCTCTGTCTCCTCTAGAAGGTTCCTCCGTTTTAAATATTCAAAGCCACCAAAAATGCAAGTCCTTTAGGGGTCTTCCAAATCCCTAGCTGTGCTGGTCTGAATTCACTTGAGTAGGTCTTGAACATTGAATTAAACTAGTTATTTCTGGAAACCAAAACAGAACACTTAGAGAAGAACAGCTAAGAGGAGCCATAGCTTTCTCCAGTATTGGGACATCTGAATAATTTACAGAGGATTTGAGAACTATGCTTTATTTTAATTAGTTTCTGAATCAATTTCTGCTCCGCCTGTTCTCCCTTCCCTCCCCACTTCTTTGTACTATTTGTTTTTGATGATATCTGCAATCCTAAAAAAAGAAAAGGAAGCAAATTAACTTGGCTCAGACCACATGAGATTATGCCTTGGAAGATCACAGCAGCCTGCTATAAAAATATGCTTATGCTGAGAGAAAACAAAGCACTCAGAGGGCTGAAAATGTACTTATCTGTTTATTAAATATGGCTATCTTTATTATTTTGTATGGCACCAGTGTGCTGGGTGCTTCACAGATGTAGACAAATAGGTCAGATTCTGCTTGCTGGAATGAGTGAAAATCCAGTGGGTGAAAATCTTTTATTGAAAAAACTCTGGATTTAGATGGAAACTAAAATCTAGCGCAAAGTTCCCCACCTGGAAAAACTTGCGCTGTAATAGACACAATACAGATGAAGGATGTCGGGAAAGGGCTGCATAGAATGAGTTACTGAGGCATTGTGTTTTACAAGCATCATGTCAGTGCCATGCTTCTTAAAAATACTGACATCACTCTTGCCCTCCCCTTCTTCATCTGTCCCACGGAGCTCAGCACCCACATGCTGCATCATGTCATCAGTCCTTTCATCTCCTTTTTCCCGCTTTCCCACTTTGCATGTGGTTTTGGAGTAATAATCGCATGTATGGCGCCAGGGCTTCAGGTGGGGTAAATGGGATCAGTTCCACTGAAGTCAGTAGGGCTGGGTCACTCACACCAGCTGAAGATCTGGCCTGTGAAGAGTGAAAGAGGATGTGGCTAATCAGATGAGCCCCACAAAGTCTGGAGTGTGCAAGGGGGAAGAGTTCTTCCAGACACAGGGCCATGTGTCAGTCTGCTCATGGCAGCACAAGATTGGGTCTTCTATGGGTGGCGACCTGGTTTCTCAGTGATAAGGCCAGGTACAGGGGATGATGAACTGGACTCTCCTGTCCCTGGTAGCATATTAGCCTCAGTTTCCACTGACCATACCCCAATAGAAGGAGGAGGGAAATTCCCTTTTTCACAAGCCTGTTGGCGAAGGTATGGTGGAAATATGTGTTCTTATGGGAACATCTATAGTTTTTTCCATACTGTTGCATGGCAACGGTCCATCATGGCCAGGATCTTGTCTCCAATACTTGATAGTGCTGAGTGTTTCACAGAATGACACAAAATCCCCACAGTGCTACATACTGCACCATATCTGGAATGGGGGTGAGTGTCTTTTTTTCTCCCTAGTTCCAGATATGGTTGCTGAAAATGCAAAGGTTCTTCATGCCGGCTCACCAGTGATGATCCCAGTTTAATAAACTGTGTGTATAAAGTAGATAATAGAGGTAATTCTGTTATGTTGTTCTGTTTTGCCCGTCCTCTCTCAAACATTATCAACTAATGTGTGACAGTTGCAGAGTGGATTACAGGCCAGTCTGCCTTGATGTAACTGAGCAAAATCCAACAAACATCTATCACATAAAATCTCAAATTGGACTTGAAACTTGGTCTGTGAAGTTGCAGATAGGTTATCACATTTTGCTAACACCTTTCCTCCTTACTCCATGTGGCCTTTGTGGTTCCATACTGCAATTCTTTCGCTCGTTTTAGCTGTGTTTCCAGAATGTAATATGAAATTACTAGGAATTATGAAAAGGTCATTTCCATTGGAATTACAGAGTAGGTACGAGGAATAGAGCTTCTCTTCACAAATTCATCATCTGTCATTGTTTAATATGACGAATAAGACAATCTTGAAAGGGTGCATTTGTGTGTGCAGGCATGGGTAAATATGCCCATGATAGATGCCATTTTTACTGGTATCCTATTTTATTTACATTCTAATTGTGTTGCTAATTGTTAATGCCTTTATCTTGTTAATTATGATTATTGTAAGAATACAATAAATGCAAACATAGTTTAATCTGTTACCTCCATTAAGGTGGGCTCAGTAGAGATGAGCCTTAAGATAAAGACAGTTATCCAGTAGTTGCACGTCTCTTATTAGTGGCAGAAACGTGTGGAAATATCTACACCCATGATTCATCAATGGAAACAAACTCCATGGATCAAGGGTTTTTTTCCAAGATTCCAGAAATCTAAAACATCATCTAGGTCAATATGAAAGGAACACATGGCATCAAAACCTATTGAGATGCTAGTCTAAAATTATATGCAATATACCACACAATAACATACACTATTTTAATCTCTAGCAAGAGTCCTGTGAACTGTTAGCCAAAAGAACCTACAATTTTTGTAAGATATTTTGCCTACAAGATATATGGATGTCTATGCACAGATGGGGCAAATGGGATGGAAGGATGGCGTCCTTCTAAAAAAGTCGTTTTTAGTTACATTCTTTCTCAACGATATATTATTGAAATTTAGGACTTGGTATTTGTCTCACACACTCAGCTGACATAAAACCGTATTGATTATTGTATCTATGCATATTGGTCTGAAATAAAAGGACCTGTCCTACAGCCCTTACACATCCATCCATCACTGTATTACCTGAGCATCCCTGAAGATCCACATGTCTAAGTTATCCTAAAGACAATGCTTTCATTATTTATGCTATCATGTCCATGAAATTACTGCAGGTTTATGGTAGTGTAATGGTGAGCATAATTTGCCCCAAAAGGAATGAAAAGCAGGATTAAGCCCAAAATAACTGTTTTGGGGATTTTTGTAACTGAAATTTTATACTTCTCAAGTCATTCCTATAGTGCCAAAGAACTAACATATTACATCAGACTTTTCAAAAACATCGCTTCAGAAAAAACACAAACCTTCTGTCATTTCAGACACACTCAGATCTGAAATAGTAGACATGGTGGGAGGAAGCACATTGGAGTTCAAGTAATGGTGTTCAAGTGTTCTATAGTAATGGTATAAAACACTACAGTTTGCAACAATAAAACTTAAGTGTTTGGGGTGACTGCAGTAGGTTTGCAAATTATAGAAGATGTATGCACAGGCTCCACCACATATAGTGTAATGCTGAAGATCACAAGAAGGAGGCAGTACCCACCCCCCAGAAATGGAAGCTAAGCACAAAGCCAGGTTTGTCTGTATTTCCCTCCTCTCTAAATGATCCTTTAAAGAAACCACTTGAGCAGAAAATAAAACAATTATTACTTAAAAAATGTAACAGTGAGGCAAATAGGAATTCAAGCTGAAACAATATCAGAAATTCACCCCTGTGTACTTATTGTGGTAAAGTCAAGCCAGATGGCTATGACAGGGTACTTCAGGGCCAATATGTGAGCCCTAGAATGCTTAAAGCCCTCTTCCCTACAGGCAGGAAAGAGGTTACAGCTGGGGCTGATTAGGCAATTAGGCCACCTGGGGCTGCTTAACTAATTAGGCCACCTGGGGCTAATCAAGGAGCCCCGCCCCCAAACACTTAAAAGCCTCCAGTGCAAGCAGGCAGTTGGAGGTAGTAGAGTGAGGAGAAGAGGAAGGAGCTGCTGGAGCATTGGAGAGAGAAGTTTGGAGATAGAATTTTGAGATAGAGGTTTCTACTGCTGGGGAAGAATAGCTAAGGGGACCCTGATCCTGGACCCCCCAGCCTACAGGGAGAACAGGTACCCTGCTGGGCCACTGGCATAAACAGGCTAGCTGCCCTCCCCAGTGAGGTTGGGGAGACAGCCCCTCAGGCCTACAGAAAGGCCTGCACCTGCTTGCTCTGTAGGGAGTGGCCAAAGAGAGGGGAAGATCCAGAGACTTACCTGGACTGGGGTGGGACTACCTCAGGCCCCACAGCCTACAGAGACTGTTGCCAGTGGGCGAGTGCCAGAAAGGGGGGCTGGTGTACCACATTATGTATTGCCTTCCATTTGAGGATCTCCTAATCATTCATATATCTGAATGAGCTAACCATCACATAACCCTGCTCTGATGGAGAAATGGAAAATATTGTCTCCATTTTACAGATGGGAATATGGAGGCGGGACAGTCACATAGTAAGTCTGGAACAAATCCTGGGTGAAATCCTGGCTCCACTGTAGTCATTAACCAGATCTTCTGTAGCTTACCTACAAAGCTCCAAACTGTAGCTTACCTACAAAGATATATGGCATGTGTTGTTGCTGTAACTGTCAGTCTGAGATGCCACAATTTTGGAGCATATTACAAATGGCATTTCAGCAATAGCTCTGATTTCTCCTTGTTTTTATGTTTTACATCATATCTGCTCTTCTGAAATAGTGTTACTCTGAGCCTTAATTTTATTGGGGATAGTATGTTTGGAGTTTTATTAAGTTTTATATATATATATATATATATATATATATATACACACACATAAGAAAACTAAAATTCAACCCAGAGGTCTGTCAGTTAAAGCTGTTGTTACAGTTCAGATCGCTGGCCAGGAAAGGTCAGCGTTGCTCTTGAGAGGCTGATCTGCCAGGGACTTCTTAGAGGGAGGCAGCGTGGTCAAGTGGCTAGGGCTGCAGCCTGCTTCTCAGGTGCATGGGCTTCAAGTCGTAGCTCTGCAACTGATCTGCTGTATGACCTTGAGCAAGTCACCTCCCCACACTGCTGTCGGCTTGCCTATTTTGACAAGGACTGTCTCTTGCTCTGTGGCTGTAGAGTGGGACCCCAAATCTAGGTATGGGTCTCTAGGGTGCTGCAGTAATACAGACACAGAGCTGCCTGTGCTAAGTCTGTACTCCTGGCTGTGCCCCAGACTTGATGCCATAGCACCACTTGTGCAGTAAAATACTGCTCAGTGTTAGGGAGAGTGGAACAAGCGGACCCTGAACCAGGAAAAGCAATACAAGCTCCTAATCCCCAGCACACCCTTGAGAAAAGGAAACGGTCCCCTTATGCACTGAAGGTCAAATCTCACCTGGTTCCTTATGTGTGTGGGCTCTTCTCCACGCGGGCACAGGTGGTGTAATGGTCAAGCAGAACTACTGCTCTGTGCTCTGGGACAACCTCTCTCCTCCATGCCAAATGGGGGGAGTAGAGAGTTGACAGGATTATGGCAACACTCCCCTGTGTATTAGGAGGAGCAGTCTGTGCACTCCACCAATTTGGGCTGTTCTGCCTCCCCCTCTTCCCACCCCCCCCCAGAATATTGTTGTCAATAGAGTGACCTGCATGAAGTGTGTGTAGTCATATGCCCAAAATGAAGGGTACGTGTGGATCTTTTTGTGCCCTGCTGGTCTGGAGTTTATCCCTTTCACCAGGCTCTGCCTCTTTCAAACCATCATTGCACCCTCCTGCTGCATGGTCAGACAGTTGGGAAATTGTTCCCCAATAGAATGTTACTGACTGACTGCAGAAAAACTCCTGAATTATTTATTTGATGACTCTGCTATCTACAGTGCTGGCCAAATAGTAGAATTTCTTTCTTTCTTTCTTTTTGCGACTAAACAATGTGTCAAATAAACTCTTCATGAATCTTTTTCATCCATCTCAAGTAGTAACTACTCCTCTGAGACCAGGAAATCTAATTAAGTACCAACGTTCCCTGAGAATGGAGGCATTTGTGTGCATTGGGGCAGATCCTCAATTGGTGTGAATCAGCACAGATCCACTGAACTCAAGTGCACTGACACCAGTGGGGTCAGGATTTCACTCTATCTTAAAATGTGCATTATTCAAATAAGCCAAGTGATAAATACATTGTTTATTCTGAAGAACCTCTCTATTCCTGTTCCACGTGATTAACAGGAATTAACCCAACATTTCTGTAAAAATCAGTATCTTTCTGTTGGAGGTGTGCCAAGCTATTCACACGTGGCTTCGACAGCTGGCAAATGTCAGGATTCCCTGCTTTGGAGGTATCTGGCACATTTTAGAGGTGTCCCTGCTTCTTTCTTCCCCACCCTTCTTACTCTCCCTCTCCCACCCCAGTCTGATGGTAAAGAATGTTCTTTGGAGTGTTAGTTGTGCTCTATGCAGGGTAAAGGCCTGTTATGGCAGTGCTGGGCAGCAGTGTGAACAGTAAAGCTGATTCCTTGTGGGGGTGATGGTGGTGGGTAAATCCCACTGTCCCGTGCTGTGTTCTATTTGGGGGCGATGATGCGAGTCAGCGTTGGCTGAAGCATGAAATCAAAGCAGGTCTATTTAGTGAATTTGGTGTTTCTGAGCCACTAGATTTACTGGGCTTGGAGAGGAGCCATGAAAGCAGATCAGAACCATAGCGACTTTGCCGTGAAATAAAACAATTTTCCATTTAATCATAGCATCCTCCTGTTTCCTTTTCTCACCGAGGGGGCTGGCTTGTTGGGTCTTCATGTAACTGGACCATGAAAACTGAGAGAGTGACCAGGAGAGGAAACTCTCTTGCAGCACTTTCCACTACCCAGCCCCCAGCTGGCTCCCCCCCCTTGCTGTCTCCCAGCCTTTACTGCAGAACACTGTGCTGCCTAGCAACAGCACCGTTGGTGATGTCATAAGGACTCAGAGGACTGCAAAAAGGGAGTAAACACTTGCAAAAATAAATAAATATCCCCACTGAAATAAGGCGGTTGGGACACAGATTTCTGAAAGTAAGGAAATAGATGGATAATTGCTTTTTCCTACAGCACCTGGGCCAGACTGTACATGCCATTGGGGAGCTGTCCAGAACAGACAGGTCCCAACAGCAAAGATGTATCTTAATTTTCCAAAAGTTTGCACGTGTTCTCTACCCAACATCCAACACCCAATTTCTTAGATCTCTATTAAATTCTGTAGGGTTTTTCCCTCGGAGTTCATTTTTCACACACGCACATCCTCCAGCAAGTTTCAAAGCCTGCAGCATCCCTTTTTAAAAACTGTTGTGTTTTGGAGCTGTCTTGAGGAATGTTATCATGGCTTATTACTATTTATTTGTACTGTTATAGCATCTAAGAGTCCTAGACTGGCACCAGAAACCCATTATGCAAGGTGTTCTACAAACACTGAACAGAAAAGCAGTCCCTGCCCCAAAGGGTAAACTTTTTAGATGAGGTTTTAGTGGATGATGACCATTTTCTTACATTCAGACCCAGCCTGTCAAGTCTTACACGTTTTATAGAATCATAGAAGATTAGGGATGGAAGGGACCTCAGGAGGTCATCTAGTCCAAACCCCTGCTCAAAACAGGACCAACCCCAACTAAATCATCCCAGCCAGGGCTTTGTCAAGCTGAATCTTGAAAACCTCTAAGGATGGAGATTCCACCTTCTCCCTAGGGTAACCCATTCCAGTGCTTCACCATCCTTCTAGTGAAAAAGCTTTTTCTAATATCCAACCTAGACCTCCCCCAGCTTGAGACCATTGATCCTTATTCTGTTATCTGCCACCACGAGAATAGCCTAGTCCCATTCTCCCTGGAAACCCCCTTCAGGTAGTTGAAGACCGCTATCAAATCCCTTCTCACTCTTCTCTTCTGCAGACTAAACAAGTCCGGTTCCCTCAGCCTCTCCTCATAAGTCATGTGCTCCAGCCCCCTAACCATTTTTGTTGCCCTCTGTTGGACTGTCTCCAATTTGTCCACATCCTTCCTGTAGTGGTGGCCCGATACTGGACAATACTTCAAATGTGGCCTCATCAGAGACGAATAGAGGGGAATAATCACTTACTCGATCTGCTGGCAACGCTCCTACTAATGCAGTCCAATATTCCATTAACCTTCTTGGCAGCAAGGGCACACTGTTGACTCATATCCAGCTTCTTGTCCACTGTAATCCCAGGTCCTTTTTTGCAGAACTGCTGCCTAGCCAGTCAGTCCCCAGTCTGTTGCAGTGCATGGGATTCTTCTGTCCTAAGTGCAGGTCTCTGCACTTGTCCTTGTAGAACCTCATCAGATTTTTTTGGCCCGATCCCCCAATTTTGTCTAAGTCACTCTGTATCCTATCCCTACCATCCAGCGTAAATACGACTCCCCCCTCCCAGCTTTGTGTCATCTGCAAACTTGCTGAAAATGCAATCCACTCCATCCTCCAGATCATTAATGAATATGTTGAACAAAACTGGCCCCAGGACCAAACCCTGGGGCTCTCCGCTTGATATCAGCTGCCAACTAGATATTGAGCTATTGAACCCAATGATATAGCCAGCTTTCTATCCACCTTATAGTCTATTCATCCAATCCATACTTCAGTAACTTGCTGGCAAGAATACTGTGGGAGACCGTATCAAAAGCCTTACTAAAGTCAAGGTATATCATGTCCACTGCCATTTGGATGGAGATTTGCACATTTTAAAATCACCGCAAGTCATGGTTTTTGGCCAATCTGGTATGGGCTTTAGTGCTAACTGCCACAATTTTATCACAGGTCTCGTCATATTTGGTGTTTTTCTTAAAGCACTAGCTCCTGGAGTTGTGTGAATATGGGAGAATCTCAGCTTCCATAAAAAGATGTCAACATTTAGCTCTCATGTTTGTGGACAAAAGATAGAAAATATGAACCCTAAAGTCTCAAAACTCAAAAGGTGAAGAAAAATACCCAGTGTTTAAAAAATTGACAATGTTTAAAATAATCTCATGATTTCTGTGCACTTGGGTGGCACTACTGCAGTAGTGAAAGTCTAGTTGTGTAGACTCCTAGGCTTCTGTCTCTTTTACACCCCTTTTGCGAATTTCCTATTTGCCTTTCTCTCACTCTAGGGATCTCAATATGTCCTTCTTGACGCCCATGAGCAAGGCAAAGAATCTCTCGTGCAACATGTGTTATACCTTCATAAACAGAATCTTGTTTTGTCCCTAACCTGGATCTGCTTCCCAGCTCACACAATAATACTAGTGATGAGAATGGGATGTCGATCACATGAGTGGCATCCAGACTCTGCTGAGAGTTGTATGGAATGGACAGCAAAGCTATTATGCTTTTCCCCAGAACATATCATTGCCATCGGTCATATTTTTGGCTGATGTAACATGCATAAACGATGGCTGGGATTTGGGGATTTAATGTAATATTGCAAGGATAGTTGTTGCAAAATGTGTTCGGTAACAGTGAGACTGAAAAATAACTAACATTGTCATTAAGCTCAGTTAATATCAGTGTGTTGATAAGTTTTACAGGAGTCTGTCCTTAGTTTGGTGTGGTTGGCAATCCGCTTTCTTATATAAATGAATGCAAAATTGGACCTGATTCTCTGGGTGTGTAGAAAGGAATGTGGGTTCTTCAGATTAGCTAAAATACAACTCTTCCATGGGCTGAAGCAGAACATAACTGTCATGCTAGGTTGGCCCAAAGGTCCATCAAGCCCAGTATCCTGTCTGTGTCCAGCACTAGAGCTTTAGGAGGTATGAACTGGGCAGCTGGAGTGATCTGCCTGTCTTCCCCACCCAGCTTCTGACAGTCAAAGGATTAAGGTTGCCTTGAGCATGGGGTTGCATCCCTGATCATCTTGATCAATAGCCACTGATGAATCTATTCTCCATGGAGGGTTAATTCCTTAATGAAGGGGTTCCCCCCCACACACACACACTCTTTCTCAATGTGGTAAAGATCACACTGGGTTAGCTGGATAAACTAGAAGTATCAGTGTTTTGCACCAGGTGACAATGTAACTGTTGAATAAATAAAAAAACAAACCAAAAAACCTAGGACTAATATCTTCCAGCAGAGGCCATCCAACATTATGAACCAAATGAATGACAGGCTGGGATATCAGCTTAGTGTATGTGCATTTTATTTACCTTGTTCTTCCTTTTTCAGAGCGCTGTTAGAAGCCAGTGCTCCCTGACCCTGCTTTAAACCTAGAAGAATACTCCTCCGCCTTGGTTTCTGTTTTCACTTAACCTATAAATGTTCTGTGTTGGGTAGGCTAGGAGCCACCAAACCAAAATAGTTTGGACTGTCTTTGTTTACCTCCCTCAGACTCTTATTTACTTATTTGTGTTATTTCGTCCTAGTGATGAATAAGTCAGGCTGAATAGCAGTCTCTGTGTAATCTGCATCTTAGCCCTCTGTAATCTGCCATGCTGTTGAAGGCATCGGATTCAGAACTGAAAGGCCATTTTGTTCCTTATTGATTTTTTGGTTTATTATATTACCCAGATGTGGGTGGCAGGAGATAAATTGTGTTCTATGTAGAGCTGGATGAAATGTTTTGGCCAAACATTGTTTTCAGTGAAAAATGCAGATTCAGCAAATTCACCAAAATATTTGCATGAATTCACATCAATTTTGTCAAATTGTTTTGGCTAGGAAAAACCCCTAAAAATAAATTCTTCCCATATCAAAATATTTTGTTTCAACATTTTCAAAACATTTTGATTTTTCTCTTCAAACCAGCATTTCCCCCCAAAATTTCCTTTAATTTTATTTTTAAACATAAATGTTTTAAAATGGTTGACAATGAAAGGAAACAAAATGTATTGTTTGCCAACAATGATGTGGGGGTTTGTTCGTTTTTGATTTGCCAAAAAGATCATTTTGGCTTTACCCAAATTAATTTTTATTTTTTGGAATTCCCAGTACATTAAAAAAGAAAAAAAAGAAAGCCATTATTCATTCAGATGTGGTGTTTTTCCCTTTTTTGCTTTCAGGTTTGAAAGTCTATGGGGTATTCTGGAGGGGGACCCAGTATTGTCTAGTCCTTTTTCACTCCAGTCCCCTCGCTGAGGAAGCAGGTTTTCACATTAGTGGCATATTTTCACTGTGTAATAAGATCAACAGCATAGAAAAGTAATTTTCCTCCTCCTGCAGCGAGTCCTAAAACTCACCCTTCTATAAGTGGTTCATTTGAGCATTGGGAGCTCATTACTGCCTGTCTCTGCCTCTTTCCTGCTGAATCATTTAGACACCTTCAGCAGCAACAGTGGTGAATTCATCTGCTATCTACAATAGATAAATCCCTATATAAATTTCATGCAGGTGGAGCTGTGACGAGAATCCTGTCCTTTCCACTGCAAATAAGAGTTCTAAAACAATGACCTCCAGAGATCAAAGCACAGGTCCCTACAGCTTCAGCTAAAGAGCCAGGCTCTACAGACGGAGCTGTAAAATACTCAGATCTTCTACGGATCCAGGCACTGATGAGCTACAGGTAGCATACTGACTAGTGGGATATACTACCGCTTGAATCAAAGGAGGACTCCTATAGCTGACAACTGTAGCGGGCTGCTAGAGGGGACTCTCACTCTGAGGAAGATCTCACATAGATCTAACTGCAGGATCAGCACCGAAGTTGGTATATTACAGTGTCGTCTACTTTGTGAAGCTGTTACACGTAGTCTTCCATGTTCTTTTCCTTAGCATGCAAGCAAGTTTTGCTGTTGGAAGAAATAGTCATTATGTTAGTTTTGGGTTATATGAGTTTCTGGGTAGAGGGATCTGTGTGAGCATCAGGAAACTTAGCGCTCTACCCTGGGCTGTGATTCCTGAGACGGAGTTGCTCCCTAGGAAGTGGGCACTAGTGTTGGGTTGAAATTCTTGAAAGAGGGATTAGCCTGTGTATCATTTCATCACCTCCATTCCAAGTGGTATATATGCAGAATTTAATACATCTAGACTGAACATCACTGATTTATCCTCCTCTGGAAAGCCTAAGTGCAAGGCTCTCTGTATCTGCTACTACTTGCCAGAGGGGTGACTCAGGATCAGAATAGGACACTGGTGTTGGAAAGGGGTAGCAATAGCACTAGATGGCAAAAATGGGTGACGATCAAGGGTACTGTTCCGTTTCGGAAAGCAAAATGTAATATTATTTAACCTGTACATTGTCCCAGGACCTGAAAACATTTTAAGCTGCTCTACAGAGTACCATATAACTTTAGTCAGAAGGGAATGGATTTGGGATTGGAATGGCCAATGAGTGCAGAGGAAGGAGGAGCTTGCATAAGGGAAATGTGAGAAAAGACTGGTATAGCTCGGAATTCCAGAAAAGAGTAAAGAAAAACCCACTTCTCCTGGTGCATCTTGTCATGAGCGAAAATCGGTTTTGCTGGGAGACAGGAGTTATCACTCATTTCCCCCAGAAGTTCATCCAATTTTGTTAAATTTCTCACATCTTAAAAATGTGGACTTTGCTGGAAATGTTTTCAGTAGCAAAAGCTGCACTCACAGCTTCCCCACTGGCTGTGCAATCTCTATTTTCAACTTTCTTAATATATTAATCTGGAAAACTAAATTGAAGGGGTCAGAGGCAGTTCATGTACATTTGTGTCTGAGGAATTAGATTATTAAAATTAAGAGCATCATATGCCAATGCAATCAAGATGGAACAAAAGTAGCAGTGCTACCTTTTTCTCTCTCCTAGAGACTATCTCCGAGAGAGTTGTGGGGGCAGTAATTTATCTGCAGAGAACTACACGCTAAACTGGGTATTTTGGCTTGCAACACAATGCTGCATAATATAGTGCTATTCAGTATGTCAGCAATTCAAAGTGATGCTTCACTCTTTGGATCACTTATCCATTATTTCAGACAATGAGTATCTGATCCAAAATAAAAGTGGTGGATGCTGAGTGAACAGTGAGTGGGGAGAAGATACTGTGGTTCATTCACTAACCAAATTACTTTGGGGTATTTAAATGCATCTGTGGCTTTTTATTCTGCATGAACTATTGTATGTCAAACCTGTGATGATTCAGTCTTGGAAAAGATTAACCCTTTCCATTCCTTGAAGCTATCAACACACACAGAAGTATGCTAATGTAGCAAGGGTAAATGCAATCTCCAGTCTGAAAGGCTTGGGATCTGGATACTGAAAGAATTTATTATTTCAACAACCCATCTACGTTTCTATCTACATGTCTAATTTTTCAACAATCCATCTACACGTCTAATTTTTTTTTAAGCTGAACAGGTGTAAGAACTGAGAGGAAACTGGAGGTAGATTGGAAACACACTTGATTATTTAGGTTAACTATCTGTTTCACCAGCTGGCTGAGTTGCTGTTTGAGACAGAGTATTGTGTTGATTAATAATTTATTTGTTTGACTTTAGTATTTTCCCTCATTTTATTTCTGTATTTTAATTTCATTGATATAGATATACTGAAAAAGAGTGACATCTTTGCCACAGAAAAATCAAAACATCTGTTAATTCTAGCAGGGAAAATCCCTAAAAGAGTTATATGTAAATAATTAAGTAAAACCTTGAATTTGCTTTGCCTTCCTTTGAACCCTTCTTATGCTTGGTTTCTGAGATGATTATAGCAAACAAGTTTATTTGGAAAGATGTTCACATAAGCAGGAAACTGTACATTGATATTAGAATACGTTCAAGTATTCACGATGGAAACCTTTAAATCCAGCCAGATAGCAGAAACAATACTACTTGATCAATATATCTTCTCAAAACTCATAAGCAAAGCCCACGTTTAGAGTATCAAACATTTGCAACAAACTGCTTACAAATATCTACAGACCAAGAATTATTCAGAGAAACCATTCAGATAGAATACATCTGATAGAAGTACATTCAGGAAATCCAAAATTGCTTATGGACAATTCACAAGCACAAACGAGCTTGTTTGTCAAATAAATAAATTAAGCAGTTATAGTTTATATATAAAGTTGTCAAAATAAAAAGCCATCCAGTCACCCAGCATATTAAATGGACCACTGTCTGAGAAAAGAGTGCACAGATTCCATTTAAAAAGAAATAATCATCACTCCAGAATATAAATGCCAATTCACAAACGAAGGCCTGAATCTTCATTGGCTTGTACCTTGTGTAGGTATTTATAACTATGCAGAATGAGTGCAAAGTCATTGTAAATCACTACTGAATCAGCCTGCTCCCATTTTATACAACTTTGCCCAATAAGTATGTCTACATGAGGTACCGGGCAATTGAGATTTGGGCCCACACGGCAAGAATGGGTAGGGTGGGCTTGTCAGATGACTGATTCCAGCTTCCTGATTCATAGGAACAGCTTTGGTCTGACATAATTTACAATTGCTGCCTTAGTAGTCCCTGTGCCAGTGGAGAATTGATATAGCTTAGCACTACCC
This sequence comes from Mesoclemmys tuberculata, assembly GCA_007922155.1. Classification (NCBI taxonomy): domain Eukaryota; kingdom Metazoa; phylum Chordata; order Testudines; family Chelidae; genus Mesoclemmys; species Mesoclemmys tuberculata. Next base: position 10,888,873 of record ML675649.1, read on the forward strand.
CGACATGCTCTTTTCCTAAACCAGGGGGGAAATCAAGGCCAAATGCACCAGTGAGGGGTCCTACGCCAGGGGACTTTTCCGCTAGGCATCTGCAGTTGGATTTCAGCAAAGGGGCTGTAGTCTGGCTAGAGAACCTAGCCCATAGTCCTCTCTACCATTATTTGTAATGCTTTCTGACATTCAGGTTAAAAACTTATAAACCTTAAACTCATTAACCTGAAAGTTCCCATGTCATTGTTTGCAGTTCTTGAGTCAAGAAGATTGTGATAAAATTGAGTTGGGATAGATTTGGGTGGTTGGTGAGTTCAAAACCCATAGGTCAGGTGGATTATTTTCCTCAGATAAGAATAAGCCTCTACAAGAAGTTGGCAAGTAAAACCTTTAAATCAAATACTGTAGTACCAATAAGCTTTAGACAGATAAACATTATCATGGAAATAGAGGGCTGGGGAGAATTTATAGATAAAGCAAGGAGGTCAGTTCATAATAAACCTATAGGGGGGAGTCTTAGCCTTTTCCGTCCCAGCGTTCTCTTATGTTCATATTGCTTTGTAATGTAACGAATGTCCTGCTATTGTTTTTATCCTAATCTATTGGGTTCTAAACATGCACATTTTGTTTCATGTGCATTTTTACATTTATCTGATGATCTGGGAGCTCCTGGAAAAAAAAAAAACAAATAAAATCACAGCTAAAGACACCATTTGAAAGTATGTATAAACAAACAAAATCGGGCTTAAAATATTAAAATGCATAGTTGGCTCAGGTGCAGGGGGTTGATTTATGACTCTGTGAGGCCATGGGATGTGGAATAGCTGACCATTAACTCTACACAGTGACAGATTAGCTACTGTAGGTAAAAAGAAGTATTAATGGCTTGACTGAGTAGGTATCTGTATTTAACCATCTCTAGTTGCACAATCATATAATACAAAGGTATTATAATAATGTGGGTACTTCTGAACAAGGTGGACCACCTGTGTTTCGGGCCCGGTCTATACTTACCTTTGCGATTTGGTGGCAGTCGACAGGAGAGACGCAAGTGACGTAAATCACTTGCGTATCTCCCGTCAACGTTGCAGCGTCTCCTCAGCGCAGCGTCCATACTGCGCTGTGTTGAAGGGAACAGCGCTCCCTTTGACGCAGCGCTACACCACTTACCGAGGTGGTTTTCCTGCGTCACTTCCAGGATCGACTGAGCACGTCTACACAGACCGCTCAGTCGATCCAGAGCAATCGATGTGACGGCAGCGAATTTGCCACCGTCAGTGTAGACCCAGCCTAGGTCATTTCTCCCTACACTGTAAATTGTTTATTATTATTGTTTATTATTTGTATCACAGTAGCACCAAAGTACCCCAGTTATGGGCCCAGGACCTTGTTGTGCTAGGTGCTGTACAAACACAGAACACTATCTTTTATGAAGTACAACCCGGCCCCCAAAGCTCTAACTCTAGTGACATCATGGTGTTGAAGAACCGTTAGCCAACACAGCAATCATGTAATTCCCAGAAATACAAGCTTTCAGCAGCAGCTCTGCCAGGAAGAATATAGGCAGAGGAATGGGTTGTCTAATATTCTCAGGTAATGCTAACTGCTTCCTGCGCAGCCTTTCTAAAACACTATGGAAGTTTTGAGTATGTGTGAAGAATGTGAGCACTCCCAGAACAGATACATTTATTTAAACTCAGGTAGGTGAACCAGATTAAATAAAATCCTGTGAGGATTTTCCAGTAGAAAAAAAAACCCTACTGGATCCTTCTGGTTCCACATTACAACTAGATTGTGGACAGCCCAACAGGTCCTGGCTTCTGTGACCACTTGTTCTTCAGCACAAGCCTAGAAAAAAATGGAAACACTCACTCACAATACAAATTGAACTTTGGAAGGAATAGGCTGTGTGCGCTAATACCAAAGTGTTTTCCTTACAAGAAGGGCTTTTTAAAAACAAATGAAAAAATCCAAAACTAAACAAAAGCCTCTTGTTGAAAACAACAGGCCTTCAGGAAGAATATTTTTGAGCAATAAAGTTTTGGTTATTTAAATCTAGATTGAGGGGCAGTGCATATTTGTACTGCTCCAGGCACAAACCAGTGACCCAAGAGTCACAATTTGTTGTTTGTTTTCCTCTTGCCCTGTGGAGGCAATGAGTTGGGCTAGTCACCTTCCTGGTGGGGGTTACTTCCCTTTCTGCCCTGCCTGGTACCAAAGCAATGCCCACTCCCTTCCCACAGAAGGAATAGCAACCTAGTGCTGGGTAACTTCCCCACTGCCAACAATGCAAGCAGCCAACCGGATAGCAGAAAGAATATTATCTTATATACCCTTACTTCCCCAAGGAGCACACAGCAAGGGCCATGATGTGGCCTGAGGTATGTTGAAAAAGTTCTAAAACACCCAGCTTGCCCATCTTTTTCTGGATGTATGTGTAGCCCATTGGTTAGTGTGTGTTACAAGTCCCCCACAGAGGATATCAGTTGTTACAGCCAACCTCTACCAAGGGTTGTAAATTGTAGCAGCTCATACTTTTAGCTCTGATGGTTCCTTGTTTAATCCCTAACTGTGTCAGCCAAGAGGGTGGCCCTCATATATACATATATGTGTGTGTGTGTGTGTGTGTGTGTGTATATACATATGTGTGTTTATACGTGTGTGTGTGCGTGTATATATACCCTCTCACACATATACATATACCCTTTCAGTCTTTGAGATATCCATGGTTATAGTTACTACTTGAGAGCATCATGGTGTTACCTTGTATGAAGAGATGTAGCCTCAGAAAACACAGCACTTTCACAGTCTAGAATAGCATCATTCAGATACTGAAATTTGTTTTCAGCTGACTGAAATAATTTAAGATTTTTTGTAGTATTGTAGCCATGTTGGTCCCAGGATACTAGAGAGACAAGGTAGGTGAGGTAATATCTTTTATCTGTTGGTGACAGAGACAAGCTTTCAGGATGAAGACCTGAAGAAGAGATCTGTTTAGCTTGAATGCTTGTCTCTTCCACTAACAGAAGTTGGTCTAATAAAAGATATTACCTCACCTACCTTGCCTCTATAAATTAAGATGGCAGCTGAACTGTTCAAATAGTAAAAATACCCGTAAGCTTATTGCCTAGATTGACTCTTTGTGCGTGTTATATTGTAAGTGTATTTTCATAGGATAAGACTCTCATTTGTAGTAGCACCTTATTCCTAAATAGCCTCTTTACTTCAGTGGGACTTCCCATGGAGTGAAATACTATTCAGGCTGAGTAAAGATACTAGAGGCTAGTCACTGTCCACTTGGTAATGACAGTGGTCCTAAACCATTGATGTTTACAGTGGGAAACTTGGAGTGTCAGACTCGTGCAAATTTGTAAGTAGGAATGCTCAATATTTTTTCACCAAAAACATGGTTGTTTTGTTTGTTTATTTCTGAAAAGAGGGTTTTGTAGGAAAGAATATTTTTCATGACTCTCTCTCTCTCTTTATATATAGTCCACAAATATTCATTTTTTTAACTGAAAATCCAAAAGCCAAAAAAAATAAAAATAAAAAAAAATTTACAGAAAATTCAACAAAAACATTTTTTGTTTCACTTTCATCAACATTTTTCATGGGGAATAATATTATTTCCTAACCTACCCATAAGTGCAACAGTATATCCCAATTCAGTTATGTGGTGGGAGCCTGAAAATACTGTGGTGGTGTTTTACTAGCTTTGTTTAGCCAAGGTGCACTGCCTTCCAGTCTGTCATATCAAGGAGCAGTCTTTCACAGGGAACTTTACATTCCTTCTGACTAGCTGCAGTTGAAATTTTAAACAGCTCTATTTTCCTCAAGTCTCAACTTGGATTCCTTCTAGGATTTCATAATAGACAGCCTCTCTTGTCATTCAGGAAGAGCCCTGCCCTTTCTGAACTTTTCATATTATCAAATTTGCTGGACCCATTGGTTTGTTTGTTAGATGCCATAATACACTACATTAATTCTAGCAGGTTGCTTTTTAAAAGGAAAATATTTTTAGTGTTCTGTCTCTGGATGTCATTTTAACAACTGGGCTTCAGCTAACCTATACAGAGTAAACATTGTTTGGTATCCCAGTGAGAGTGCGCAATAGGTGAAGCTTCCGGTAACACAGGGGAAAAAAATGCTTTCATGTGCTCAGTTGAAATGATCAAAGCGGAACACATGAGCTCCCAAGCTATTGCAATTCATCTCCCCAAATGCACTAGAAATGATCATTCTTTCTGGGTGCAAACTGTTAAAATGCAGCCAGTGGGACAACAGGTTTTAACAGGGAATAGATTCCATATTTAACAGAAACAGCTGCTTGCATCATGGGCCACCATATTTAGAAAGCCTTCATCGTAACTATGGGAACAGGTTTTTACTTAAACAAAGCTGGTTTTGTGTTAATTCAGTTCATTCTGAATTAGCTGGAGATGATCTGAGGGGGTGGGTGGGCGTGTGAGAGAAAGAAAGGTCTTTCATCTATCTTTTCTCCACGCTGCCTGCTGGTTTCAACAAATCAAAAAAAAGTAGTATAAATTAAGAACTCCACTCACATCAATACTCCTTCATAGAACACACATATTGTAGGTCTCATTTCCAAATGCAAGTACCTGAACCCACACTGGTGCTTAAAAAGGCATAAAGGCACTACCAGCAGCCACGCCCAGCGCTTACATCCCATTGACTTCACATACTGAAGCGTTACCCTGAATAGAAGAGCTTTCTTGAATCCAGGTCTTCATGCACCCCTTGGTTTCAGTTGAAGTGCTCAAGACTCATCACTAGAGTTAGCAGAAAAGGATGGATGATTTTTGCAAATATTTTCATGAAAAAAATTCCCCTTTTTTAAAATCAGGATTACATTTTTTCCAGTCAGCTGTATGCATCACTAGGAGCCCGATTGAAAGCTCAGTGAAGGTGATGGAGATGTTCCCACTGATTTCGGTGAACTTTGAGTCAGCCCGTCCAGCACAGGGGCATTTTAACTTATATCAGGGCTGCAATGATAACTCTAGGACCCTCCATTTTCGGTACTCCTGAGGTACAGAGTGCATTGACTCAGGGGCATGGACAGAGCTGGTGCAAGATTATTAGGTGCCCAAGGCGAACCTTCAGCCTTGCGCCTCCCTCCCCACTATTACATTTTGAAAATGAATATTGTGCATTGGTATGAATAAATATTCTGCATCTATGATTCCAGATTTATTTTGCATGAAAAAGAATATTACAATTCTGATAGAACATTCTCATTCCCATTGCTGAAGCCTGTTTGTTTACTTACATAGCTTCATGAATAGTTCATTCAATTTTTTGCCACCTCCCAAATTTTGCCACTCTCGGCAATCGCCTACTTTGCCTAGTGCTTGAATCGGCCCTGGGTGTGTATAACTTCTCTCCTTCCACAACTACTACAATTTTCTTTTTTACATTCCCTATTTTTTTTTTTACTTCCTGCAAATAAAGGAAAATCATTCACCTGAAATCATAGAATGTGTACCAGCTACTGACTACCAGCTCAGGGGAGATCATCTGGTAATATAATAATAATAATAAAAAAAAATGGCTGTAGCTATTAAGCAGTAAGCTGAAGATAAATTGAATCTTTATCCTTGTTTAGCTGGTTGACTGTCTGTAGTGTGGTAATTGCAAAATATGTTGCCTGGAGTAGGAAAATTCTAAAGATTTAGAGGAAAAAAAATGCTTGATTATTTTCATATGCTGGTTTATTCTTAGTAAATTTTGACATCCCACAAGGCTAAAGTGGGAGGGGATGGTGACTTTTGTGTGAATCAGAGCATGTGAATCAGGTTATACGAATTCTCAGAGAATCTCCATAGGCACTTAAAGCTCCTTCTACTGAAAAAGAAAATCACCTCTGTGCTGGTGTATTCTGAAGGGTGGAGTTAAAATTAGATTTTGTCATTTAAATTAGTTTACTAGTTTCCACAGTAGGCTTGGCCTTTAGCAGGATTACCACTTATAAACTCCATCCACTAATCTCCAGTGCATCAGGGTGTTTCTCAGGCTTAGTGGAAAATATGTTATTATCACTGTTTCTCATCCTTGCTGTTCATTTACATGCCCCTGACCTCTATAAATGTTTATAGAGAGGGTGTAACTATGCTTACTTCAGGAGATCTCTGATTGCTTTCTCAGCCATATCTGATGGAGCTGTACAAAATTCTGTCTCCATACAATTTCCAGGCTTTGGGGTGTTTGAAATCTGGATCCATTTATCGTGGCCTTGGGCTTTTCTCTTTTACTGTGCGCCATATTGATAAAAGAGTGGCCACAAAGCTGAGCAGCAATGTTGCAGGATGTACATCGAAAGATACATAAGCTTTGCTTTCAGAAGCATATGTTGTACGTCTAAAGGTGATGTCTGCTGTTTTCTCTCTGATAGTGTAGCTATGATCCAGTGTAGCATTTTGAAGTTAATTGGAGTTTGTGAAAGGACTGAGAAGATATTGAATTAAGACCTCAGCCTTTGCTCCATTGACCTCTTTGGGAACTGAAGGCATTCTGCAGATTGTAGAAACAGGCTCTGCATTTTGTCAATGGGATGTCCATCACAGCAAGTGTGTTAATAACAATGATGATGATGCAGTTCTATAGTGATTTTCATCTAAACATCTCAAGGATGGTAAAGTTGAGCTAATTTGTTGTGATTTTTACACTGCATTTTTTTTTTGGCTCACTCCTTATTGATAGTACCAGCAAAAGCAATTTTCTTTTCCTGTGTTCCCCTCATCTGTCGTCACCCGCAGTATTTACTGTAACAAGCCTGTGTGCAAGAGTGGAAATATGAACATTAGCAAATGGAGCTGAATGTAAAAAGGGGCTTCCAGGAAGCATCGTGGTGGTTAGCAACCTCTCTTAGCTGCTAGTAATAGCATCAGTCTTCCCCTTAGGACAAGTCTTTGTACATCTCCAGTGTAAATGTCATCATCTTTGGGAGAGAGCTGTATTCTAACAAATACTCTGTTGGGGGGAAAGGGAGGGAGAGCATGCAATGTGATATTTCTTGGGAAACTGTAACCTACACCCTTTCTCCCTCTGTCAATGCATTAGGCACAAAAGATGAGAGCAAATGTAGTATTCTGCTGATCCTGGGGTGACTGTAAAATGTGTCTTTGCTGTATGTTTTTCTCACCACTTAGTATCCAGTGGAGAGGCAGACCCTGGAATCTGCTTGATTGACAGATCAGCAGTCCATAATATCGTGTGTATTTATTTTTCAACACTCATATGGCCTTGGTTTATGCAAACCAAAAATCTTGGGCCAGATCCTCAGCTGGTGTAAATTGGCACTGCTCCACCAAAGCCAATGGCATGACATGCTGATTTACATCAGCTGAGAATCTTTGAGGCTGATCCTAGTGATAATAAAGGACACACACGACCTGATACGTGTGAGTCCTAACCAAGCCTCATTTGTATCTCCTGGTGGATTTGCTCTCAACCTCAGATGGAAGCTACGTGCTTGATTGTTCTCTCCGTTATGCTGGTGTAAATGAAGAGTTACTCCAGTGAAGCTATGGCAGTGTACAGCTGGGATGAAAGGAAAGTTACTCTCTTGGTCTCTAATTAAAGACACCTGTCACTGTAGTAACTATACACCAAAAACTGGGTGAAGAAAACCATGCTTTCACTGAGACCCAAACATATAAAAACAAGTTCTCTCCAGAAAAAAAAATGCCCTGCTTTTGTATTTAATTATGTGAAATTTGATTCCAAGAAGGTTATGTCTACATGGTTCTGATCTACAAAGGTTTGCAGCTGCGGAACAAAGGTCCAGATTTGGACAAGCCACAATCTCAGTCACAACAGCTCCTGGCTTATTAATGAAACATCCAGAGCTGTGATTTTCACCCAAGTGTGATGCCAAGCTATAAAATGAATCATGTTTCCTCCGATTTGGTCCTTGTTTGCTGGAAATTAGGCACAGGTTCTAGGAGAAAGTAGAGGAAAGGTGGGTCCAGTGGTTAGGGATCTAGCTTGGGGTTGGTACACCCAGGTTCAATTCCCTGCTGTAACACTGACTTGCTTTTGTAAGCCTAGGTAAGTCAGTTAGTCTCTCTCTGCCTCAGGTCCCCATTTATAAAATGGAAATAATAGCACAGCCCTACCTTACAGGGTGTTGTGAAGATAAATACATTAAAGTTTGTGAGCATGCTTCGATAGTGTGGTAATGAGGGCCATCTAGATTTATGACCCTTAGCAAATCCTTGAGAAAATGTGGTTTGAGTTTCTATTTGTAACAAATACTAAATCTGGCGGCGTTCTAGTGATTTTCGTTTTCACTTGCTTCCTCAGAATGTGTACCTGTATGATTCTTTTCGAGCAACTTTCCCTCAGTGTGACACTTGCTTCCTGACACACGGAGTAGAGAGATGAGAGCTACAGGAATATGACTGTACAATATCTGCCAGCGTGACTGCAATGTGAACAGCTGTCTCTGACTGGAAAAAGTGCTACTTTCTAAAATAGTTATAGGCACGCTGAGAAGAACTCTGGCAAAGTGAAGTAGCGTGTAAGTCACATACACACCCCAACCTCATCAATGATGTGTGTGTTCACAGAAAGAGCTCCCCAAAGTCATTTCAGCCATGTGGGCCTCTGGTGCTGGGACACAATATTTGCACAGAGTAAAGAGAGCTCTGTCAGTACTGGGAGGGGGGAGGAGGAGGAACGGGACATTATTAACATCAAGGGAAGGAAGTACTGGAAAGGAGAACTCTACTTCTCATTTGGAAACTCTCATTCTGTTCATAATAAGAAACTAAGAGCTAGATCTTCTCCTTTGTGCTGTTCCATGTTGCTAAACTTCCATTAAGCCACTGGATCTGTTCCCAAACTGTAGAGGAATCCTAGGGTAGCATAGAGCTGCCAGAACAACTCTGATGCCACCACACAGCATGGGCAGGGAAGGGAAAGGAGGTGGCCCCGGGCATCCCTGTACTCTGATGATCCCAGGCTGCCAAAATGGCCCCTGAGGTTGCTCCAGTTTGTGCTAGGGGACTGGTCCAGTGCAGAGCAGGTGTAGGATTGGGGGCTGGGAGGAATACAACAGTGTCTTAAAGCCACGTTTGCATGTGCCCTCCCCTTCCTGAGTGCTCCCCAGTGGCTGCATATGTGTGTCCTAACTAATATAAAAAACTAGCTCAGATACGCCATATAGTGGAATGCATGCTGCGTGCTCTAGTGCGCATTAAAGCTGTGCACAGGCATCTGCCCGTCATGAAACCCATCATTAAGTGCATCCTCTGAAGTCTCATCAGCAGTTAATTCAATTTCATCACTTTGTGTGTATGTGTGAGCTTTATTACTAATTCCTTATCCCTCATCAGCCTTGTTTTGCACCACAAAGCTTGGTTTTCTAGTGACAAATCAGAAAAGTTGCCTATGCTTCAGCTCATGTGTTTTCATGCAGAATTTTCAGTCTTTCCTGTGAAAAGTCACACAGAGAAGAGTGATGATTTCACACTGATATTATGAGCATCAGTAGGGCCTAAATGTGTCACAGTAGCTAGCTACCCAGATGTTCCAGGCTTCTGCGCATGGTACATGTTACATTTATACTCAAAGAAAGAAAACTGACATGGTATGTGGGGAAGGGGCTTGTCCCAGCCGGTGCAGTGCCTGGAGGATAGGGCAATCTGATTGTCATGTTGCAAGGAGATAGGCCATCACAGCTGATCTGGTGCCTGGAAGACCTATTTACATAGCATATTCAAAGAACATGTAGATTGTATTATTGGATAAGTCTGCCCTTATGAAAAAGATGCTGCATTCCTACAAAGCTCACCTCCACAGCAATGAAGTTCTGTTTATAATTAGAAATCGGGAGAAAACCAGAAAGCTGATTATTTGGTGGCTTGTTTATAAGTAGAGAGGCCGGTGATAATTGTGAGCCCACATGGAAACGTCCCCCTTTCATTAATCAGCTGTGTTTTTGGCCTTGTCTTGTTAGCCCCATTGGAAATTTAGTCTTTCACAAGGCCTCCAAAGGGTCTGCCATTGTTCATATGGTTTGACTTTTTTTGGTTTTATTGAAAGACATGCTGTTGAACTCCCTAATCTAAATGCACTAACAGACATGTATGGGGTTGGGATGAGGGTGTGTGCTGATTCATTTCTACTCTTTCATTCCCATTTCATTGCACAGAGAAGAAATACATAAATCTCCATGTGTCAAGATGAGAATACACTCTCTCTGGAAAGTTATAGAGAATTAGAGTTGATACCTCTGAGAAACTGACTTTCTTCTGATGCATCGTACAGTAATTTAATATGAAGGATGTTTTAAAAAATAAACTTTAACTTTCTGAGTATTGTTTCAAGGTTAAACCAGAAGACAAGGAGTTCAGGACTCCAGAGTTTCATTTCTGACTCCACTCTTCCTAATTATGCCACTGACTTGCTGCATGACATTAGCCAAGTCTCTTAACCCTTCTGTTCCTCAACATTCTTGTCTATAAAATAGGGACAGTGATGCCTACCCCACATGAGGCTCAGTTTTTATTTGAAGTATTCTGGCAGCCCCTTGTACTTCAGGCAGCCCCCAGAGAAGTGAAAACACATAGTAAATGTTAAGAAAGATTTACAACAACAAAAAGGTAAAAGATAGGCAGACTGTCAGCCTCTTGGGGCAGGAGCTGTCTCTTTGTTCTGTGTTTGTACTGGTCCTAGCACAATGGGGCTCTAGTCTAAGACTAGAGGACCTAGGCACTGTGGTAATACAAAGACACATATACATATATGTATATAATTACATGCAGCATGATGGGGAGTCACCAGATGATGTTATTCCAGGCACTCTTGCTATGTATATAGGAGTTAGAGATGTATGCTTATTGTCAACTGTGATACTCTTCCCTTTAGAGGCTGGGCATAACACCAATAAAGTCTCCTCTACCTTAGTCCCATTCTCTTTATGACTATTTTATTTTAGGTGCCAAGCTACCGCTTATAACTATACCCATGCAAGAAAACAAGGACATTATATAGTACAAAAACACTGCTATATGCCTACATGTCTACCTATCGCCTGCCTCTTCCTATAGATGGATAAATAGATTAGACAGAGAGTAAATGCTCTGAGAAAAGGTACATGCTAATAGCTGTGTCATCTGTCATAGGAACCAGGCTACATGAATAATTAATGTGTATATCATCCAGGACTCAGGCACAAAATTTACTGCTACTACAGGGCTGGTGAATCATCAGTAGGGCCACAATGCTAGTAATGAGAGCTGCAGATGCTCAGGAACAAAACCTTCGTATCTCCGCAGAGAGGATATCAGTTTTCAAGGTCTCATTTGAAAGGTGTCATCCACTAAACTGCAAGGAACTCAATTTATTCAACACTTGCTGAGTTTCAATTGTTTTTCCAGGGATGTATAGTACTCTAACATATTCTCCCCAGCATAAATTGTCCAGGGTAAATTATTGTCCAGCTGAAATTATAACAACAACATAGCATTTATATTCTATACCATCTATAGGTACCTGAAAGTCAATAGCTAAATGTAAAATCATATATCTGGAAAACAAGAATGAAAGCCGGACAGGATGGGGAGCTTTCTTCTGGGAAGAAGTGACTCTGAAAGACTGCAGGGCAGGGGGCATGGTGGATAATGAGCTGACTATGAGCTGCCAGTGAGACGCTCTGGACCAAAGGGCTAACTCAATTGATCCTTGAATGTATAAACAGGCAAGTATTGAGTAGGGATAGAGAAGTTTTTACCTCAATATCTGGCACCGATGTGACCACTGCTGAAATACTGTCTGGTTCTGGTGTCCACAATTCAAGGAAAATGTGGGGAAATTGGAGAGGATTCAGAGAAGAGCTATAAGAATGATTAAAGAATGGAAACCCTTTTTTATAGTGAGAGGGTCCAGGAGCCCTATCTATTTAGTCTATCGGTGAGAAAGTTAAAAGGTGGCTATAATGGGGAACATACATGGGAAACAGAAATTTGATGATAGAGAGCTCTTCAAAATATCAGTCAAAGATATAAAACAAGGCAATAGCTTAAAGTAGAAGCTAGACAAATTCAGACTGGAAATAAGGTGCCAATTTTGAACAGGGCAAATAATTAGTCATTGGTAGCATTTACCAAGGGTCATGGTGTATTCTCCATCATTGACAATTAAGATTGGATATTTTTCTAAAACATATGCTCTTGTTCAAACAGGCATAAATTCAGGGAAGTCCAATGGTCTATGTTATGCGGGAGGTCAGACTAGATTATCACATTAGTCCCATCTGGTTTTATAATCTATGAATCTGGAATGTGAGTTTTAGACCCATGAATATGTTACTAAATGGAAGTAAAACAGTATGCATTTTTCAATTAATGGTGCTGACGGTGTATTATTTCACTTCATTTACCTATGTGATGTAACATATCCCAAGGCTAGGCTATCATAGCCCTGTTATGAGGCAGAAGGAAATGGACAGGGTTTCTGTGGGAGACTAAAGAAGACTTTCCTTTTACCGAATAGGCAAAGCCTGTAGTGGATATAGTATTACCTTTAACACTTCCGATCTCAGAAAGAGCTTTCAATGCAGCACCAGGGTGAGGAGGGATATTTTCTAATATGTTCAGTGGACGTTTACTGCTTTTTCCAGTGCTGAATTTGACCCAGTAGAACCAGAATCTGTCTCTTCTGTTTGTCATCTCATTCCATTATCAGTCTCACAAACAAAGACAATCTTTTTCTTTTTTCTTTTTTAATGCTGGGCTATAAGTATCATCAGTCATGAAATCCTGTAAGAGTCTGCAATTTTGATCAAACAAAACCAATTATCTTAATAGAGACATAGTTTAACATGCTGAGTGTGTCCATCTTATGAGACATTTCTGGAGTCTTTTTTTTTTTCCCCCATAGATGCACACACCATTATTTGATTAGATTACCATTCTAGTGGGGGAAAAATGAGAATCTGCCACAGAGGTAATCTGCCATCAGCTAAATAAAGATTTAATTGTGGCACAAGTAATTCGACACACATAATAGAAAAAGTGTATGTTCAGTGTGGAGAATCAGTGATGTTGACAGCTTTTGAAAATTGTAAAATGAAACTATTATTGGAGATGAGGGGTGGGGAATATAATGGGTTCTAAATAAAGAAAACTCTTGTCAGCAAAATAATACATTTTAGTGCTTGGAATGACTGTATGAGGTTGCTGAGAAAAGGACAGATACAGTTTTATCCTTCTTTATACAGTTTTAGAGCTCCAGATACTGCATTCCTTGAGCACCCAAAATTCCCATGGATGTGTAAGAAATGCAGGAGAGGATCTTAAAACCCAATGGTTCTAGATTTTAAGATGGCTAAAAAATGTTGTGATTTTAGTTACATTGGGTTCTAAATTATGATTGAGGGTAGTTGTTTTATTTTTTTTCTGCTTATTTCCAGATCATTTCAGAAGCTGGGCAACAAGTATATATTTACCCACAAGCAGCACCATGCAGAAATTCTAGGTAAATTACTTGAATGGTCGTCACTTTCTGTAGACCACTGTTATATAGAGTTTCCCACTATCCAACTGCATTAGAGATCTGAGTATCATCAGTAGGAAAGTTGAGTCTAAATTGTTTGGGGAACATTTAGAAGGTGTCTTTTAAGACATGGTCTAAAAAATAGTGATATATTTATGGTTTCTAAATTTTTTTCTGTTTCCTGTAAAAATTTTAAAGAGAAACCAAAATACTGTCAGCTTTCATAAACCAAAACATTTTTGGGTTTTCTGTTTTTCTTTGAAAAACTATGATATTTGGAACAAGATAAAAAAATTTCCACAACCATTTTCATTTTGGTTCAAAAGCTGTATTTGGTTGAAAAAATTTTGACCAGCTAATGTTTGCTTACTAGAAATTACTTTTCATTATACAGCACAAGTCTTGTTTTCAGGGCTGGTAGACCTGTCTCTCAAAGCTGGTCTCTTTTTATTGTACTTGTACTGGACGTCCATGGGCCCATTTCTTTCTCAGAATTCTGTTGTCCTGAGTTCCATCTTTTTCTCATTCTTACTGCATTGTCCCTAATCTTCGTTATCTTCCAGGAACTCCTATTCTTTCTCCTTAAGCTATCTTTTTTGCTCTCCTTCAGGTGTCTCATCTACCATTCTTCATGCTTTTGCACCCTGGGTGTCTGTAGCTATTTCCAAAACACCTTTTTATTTTCTTTGTGCTTCTGGCTAACTCTTCGCTTGATGGTCCTCGGTTTTGGCTCTCCTTTTGCCCTATCTGCTGGAAAATCTCGACACACTCTGCTTCATGGCTCTTTCAGATGAGCTGCAAAAGGTTACATGGTGTTTCAAATTTTGATCTTGCACAGTTTGAGTGGGGTTAGCGTTTTCAAAACTTGCCACCTCCAAACTGGACTAAGTTTGAAAACATTCATTCTTTTACCACTTAGCATGGTCTTTTTCTTTAACTGTGGCCTTTTTATTTTCTTTGGCTCAGTTCTGAAGAATTCAGAAAAAAGTGGAGAGTTACTAATCTCCCAGTTAATTTTCTCATACACAGTAGTGAGCAGAGTAGAAATTACACTGAATACTGCATACTATATAAAATGATAAATAATAATATGCAAGTTATATTAACTTACTTCTTTTAGGAAAAAATATGTCCTAAATAACTCAGTCCTCATCCAGGAGCTGACATTCCTTTTTAGATAGACCTTTTTTTTCTTGTGGCTTGATTATCAGTACATCAAAACACATCAACTTTGACCTTTCTAGCTGCCACCTGGGGTCAAGTTCTCATACTGGCTAGCAACCAATAGTGGTCTAAGGACAAAGGGTGAAATAAGGTGTTTCACCTGCGCTGCCATAAATCATTGATATGCTGACAGCTTGTTCAAAGGCTTCCTGATGAAACTGGATTCCTTCCCTTTCACTAAAAGATCTCATCTGGCAAAGAAGAAATTGGATCAGACAACAGAAGGTTGTGGGGAAATATATAATCAATTCTCCTGTGGAGGGAGTCGACGCATCATTTTCTCTGTTCTGACTGGTGCTGAGACCTCCCGGGGAAATGCTTTGCATCTTTCCTTTGTCTACCCCAACCTGAGGGGGGTGAGAGTTTTGACAAATAAAAACCTATTCTTTAAACTTGCATAATAAAGTTAATACCCAAGGGCTAGATTGTGCCCTTGTTTTATTCAGCTGAATAGAGGAATATGAACTCCCACTCCTGCTTCTCTGGCTTTACCAGACCTGGTCCATATCCAGACCTGAAGAGTAGCCCCTACTCTATATTATAGGAAAAAACAGGACATATGCTGTATGGACTTAAGTTATGACATATAAAATCTACAAAGTTTGCATTGTAGTCTTTTCCTATACAGTGTCCAAAGACTGCATCATACTTTGGGAATTGAAAGATGACTGTCAGGTTATGCTGAAGTTCTCTGACTACTGGGGCTCAAGATGCAAACGTGCTTTGTATGTTGTTGAATGGGTAAAGAGCTTTTAAAATTGGTTTTGAAACCTACTCTTAATGATCATGTCTTATACTTGAGCCCAACACCCTCAGGAAAGGGTTGAGTGGTTTGGTTTCTTTTATTCAGCTTATATTTTCCTTTTCTCAGATTCCTGGGGTAATTCACTGCACCTTAAACTCCTCTGCAAAACCATTTGATTCCTTTCTTCACCCACTCCCTAATGAAAAACCCAGGATTCAGCATGCAAATTTCTTCCCCTGTTGCTCGCCAAGCTCCTGTCCCATTACAACATTGCAGGTGTAGGGAAGTGGGTGGGAATGGAAAGAGAAGGATAGGCAAGAGGGATGCATGGAGAGTTTTAAGGGAATCGTGAATTGATACTTCTGTTAAAGACAAAGAAGGAAAGAACTTGCATTGTCCCTCCATAAGCCAGAGTCTCTACTGGGGACAGAGACATCCACATTTCCTCACGTTATCCTTCCTACCCAGCTCAGTCTACATAAAGCAGCTCATTCTCCACATATTGGCACTAGGCCAGAAGTGGTAAATATCTCACTAACATTGCCAGTGCCCCGAGGACCTTGGATCATGCTGCCTGCAAGTTTGACAGAACTGACTGGATCCTCCCTGCTTGGTTTAGACCTTTCCTTCCTAGTTATACCCCATTGCGCCACCCACAATTACTTCGTTTCAGATTTGCTATTTACACCCTCCAAATACAGCCTTCCTTCATTGGATGATTCCTGCCATCAATTGTTTCTTTCTCTTCTCTAAGCTCCCTGCTGTTCCATTAGTTCTGGGCTCCAGTCCCCAGTCCCAGTCACAAGGAGGTTTAATTCAATGAAAGGTTTCACTGGATGCACTAGATCTAGTTGGATTATTTCCTCCTGCTTTATCAAAAGGTGATTGATTGACAGAGGTGTCAGACGGTCATAGTTGGCATGAGTTGTGGTCCTGTCTGCAAGTGGAAGAGAATATAATGGGTATAGTAGTACGTGGAACTGTTTAAATGTGTATTACTGCTTGAGTTTACTGAGGACATAAATCTTTCATATATAAGAGGGCAGTGGGTGGCACTGGGAACACTGGGCCTGATTCTGCACTTACGCAGAGTCTTACTCCTGTGGACAGATGCTACTGTTCTGATCTGGTAGCATTTAGCACCCAATTTGTATTTGTTTTGCAATGTGTAAATGACTACGCAAGGTGAAGAGCACTAGAAAATCAGGCTTCTTCTGTGCAGGAAGGTATCTCACTGAGAACCGGGTGAAATCTGTTTCCACCCATCCCGAGCCAGATTTTCCAGGCTGCCACGGCCACTTTGTGCTGGTGGAGTTAAGTGGTCAAAAAGGGCCAGTGCAGAATTCCCCCTGTGTAAGGGAATTCTCCACTTGGGTAGCCACCTCCAATGCCAGCCCTCCCACCATCTCCCGACAACAGGAGGTATGGGACGGGGCATTCCACGGGCGGGGTTATTGCTGGGCTGAGTTACACCTGCTCTGCCACTAGTGTAAATTAGAGCTGCTCCTTTTCTCTAGATCAGAGGACTGCAACTGGCTCAGTCCCCTGTAAACTCCTTTGGAGTGGGGGGGTGCAGCAAAAGACACAGAAGAAAAGGCCAAGTTAAGAGTGGCCAAAGTTATGCCACACTAACTTTTGTGCTGAGTGAACAACTAATTATAAATGGCTGAGGTGAATGTGAAGCGGATGATTGTTGTTTCAAAGGAGAGTTGCATTGGATGTGCTCTTAAAAGGGCATATACAGAGCATGTCCAAGAGAAAATGCAATTGTGACACGTTCAGATGGAAGAATACAGTAATTCAGCACCACAGGAAAAGTTCTCTGCCAATTCTGTGGCAGTGCTTTGTGTATGCAAATGGATGAATATACAGTACCTGGAAGGGATATTCTAGAAAAGCTCAGATATTGATTGGAAATAACTGCAAGTGGCAGGGAATCTCTTAATATTGGAAAGGG
Source organism: Mesoclemmys tuberculata (assembly GCA_007922155.1). Lineage (NCBI taxonomy): Eukaryota > Metazoa > Chordata > Testudines > Chelidae > Mesoclemmys > Mesoclemmys tuberculata. The sequence goes on from ML675649.1 coordinate 10,906,311, forward strand.
ATGAAGGGAGTCTGATCCTGATCTCATTTACAGTGGTGCAAATTCACTGAAGTCAATGGCCTTGCACTGGTGTAATTGAGAGGAGAATCTGACCTAGTGCCTCCAATTTCAGTGGTCTCTTGGATGATGATGGAAGGTTATTGAGAGCTGTGCTTTTTGCGTATTCTATTGCCTGTTCTGTTCAGTCATATGCACATAGAAATAAAGCCAGCATGGATTCTGCATGGTGAAGCTGAATACAAAGATCAGAAAGGTCATTTGTGCCTATTTGTCATAGAGCAGAGCAGGTACATCTGGGAATGGAGCAACTCCTCCCTTTCTCCCCTGCGGGAGAGCATGAGAGACTAAGCAAACCCCATGTGACAAATGTTAGTGACATCTTTTAAGGCAGTATTGGAAGGCACTCAGATACTATTGTGATGAGTGGAGGACAAGAACCTAGACAGAACAGAATATTGAGCTAGATTGTCAGGATAGTAAAGCCATGGGAATGACTTAAGGCTCCATGGAAAGGCATGTACTTTGCCGTAGTGGTGTGGGTAAACTAATGGGTGTTCAAACCCCACTAATGCTGGAAGATGGATACCAAAGGCGCACATAATTCCTTATGCTTTCAGCTGAACTGGAACTGGGGATATTCCAGCGTAATGGAGTTTTGAATATAAGGTACTACATGGTGCGTGTGTTAGAGAAGAATGGGATGTAAGGATTGGGGATGATTTCAAAGGAACAATTAATCTTTTCAAAGTAAACAAGTATCTCGTACCATGGAGAGAAGATGTTTTCACTACACTGGAGGACAGAAATTAAAAATGTTGGACTTAACTCGTGCTGATTTACAGACAGAGGTGGGCCCTACATTTTGTAAAAGGAATACCCATACTGGGCTGCTTCAGTTTAATAAACAGAGTGCCCCTTGGAATAGCTGCAGCTCCTGTGATTTGGCAAAGAGCGATGGAACAAATGTTGCAAGCATTCCTTAAAACTCGGTGCTATTTAGATGATACTGTCAAATGATGACTAGATGAAAACCACATAGAAATCATTACCAGTGTTGCTGAGGCTGGAACAATAAGGGCCAAGAGCAAACCAGATCTGAAGGCAAGTCTTTTTGTGAGAAAATTGTGCGTTGTGGCCATGAGAGAGATGCAAATACCCTGGATGACTCAGAGGACAAAATAACTTGCTATTAGAATTGGTTGGGAATTTGCCACTGGGAAATACAGTTTCCACGACATTGACACTTTCTGAATGAAAATAATTCCTAGCTCCCGGCTTCCTGGCTTCCAGGATCCCCAGCTTTGCTGTAGCCCTCCCTGCTGGCAGGTTTCTGGAAAGTTCTGGCTCTGCCACTGAGCCATGGAGCTGGGCTCCCTACCAAGTGGGTTGCTATGGAACTGGGACTCTCAGTGTTTCTGGGCTCCCAGACCCTGAGTGGTCTGCCAGGCAGGGCTGCTTGATTCCCAGCTCCCCTGTACCCTGTCTGGTGGGCTGAGCCAGGCTCTGTGAACTGCCCAGCTCCTAGGCAGCCGATTCTCCAGCTGCCGGGGACTCTGAGGAGCAAATTTTGTTTCAGAAACACCAAAATGTTTCCACTGCAGAAATGTTTCTATGTTTGCAATATAAAATATTGTGGAATTTCAGTTCTGTGAATAATGTAAAGGGTTTTTTGGCTTTTCATTTCAATTCAGAATGAAAAAAATTACCCAAACTCAAAAATGGTAATGGAACTGAAATTCTGTTTCCCAACTTGCTGTATTGATAAAAACACCATTAGGGGGAGCTCTGGTGCTTATTCCTCCACTTTACACCTTATCCTGCCCTCCTGCAGTGGCACTGGAGGGGCAGGAAAGAGATTGTAATGTCTCTTCATCTCTCTTACACATAACCCTCTACAGTTAGCGGTTCCCCTTTTGTGCATCATAAAATTGGTCCTTGTGACATTTGCATTTCTATGTTGCGTTAACACTTCTAAATTGGCAAGAAGTAATTCTCTAGTTCAGCAGTACAGACACTTGAAGTGCTTATTGTAGCAAATGGAGAGGGGGGAGTGGTTGAGATGGCAGATTGCTTGGGCATTTTAACCCAATTAAGATCTGTTAATTCACGTAAGAGGTGAATCCTCTGTAAATACCACCAAAAATTGGAACTGTTTTAATTAGAAGGAGGTTTGAAGTTCTTGAATTCTGACTCAAATGAGCTGTGCCAGGGTTTTTGAGCCTAAGCCACAGAGTATTGCTGTGAGGTACCTGGGAAGGAAATTTAATTGGTTCTAATCATCCCTTTCAGATGGCTGATGATTGACTACATTTTGATGGGGTTTTCCGCAGGTTTCAGCGGAGATAAAAAGCTAAGGTCCTGACCACTTGTGGTCATTAAAGATCCCATGGCATTTTTAACAGTGGTATCTTGGCCAGATTCCAAATTGAGTAATTACATTATGTCTCTCTAAATTCTCCTTGTAGTTTCAAACTGATACGATTTTCTTCTTCACATCCTGTCGGAATCTCTTCTGTAGTGCTTTAATTAATTCATTCAAGAGCTTTGAAAGTATAAAATACTATGTAAGTACTGCAAGTATTATTATTAGTAGTGTTGCTGAGGGCTATTAGACACTTGTCATGGTCTGACCCTAGAGATGGTCACATTTCCGTGGTGACGCATGCATAAGATCTTGGAAGAGTTTTGAGACCTTTTGCAAAGACACAGTATAAATATATGATAAGATTAATTTGGTAGATTGCAGTTCTTATACTCTTAAAAAACCTTAATAATGCACCAAACTCATCCATTTTTATTCTCTTAACATTGAATGCAACAATCTGACCAACCAAGATACTTGTGTATTGCAGATCTATTATTTATATTACAGTTACCCAAACAGACATCAGGGCCTCCTGGATCTAGGTGCTCTACAAACACGTAATAAGGGGATGTCCCTTACCTGGGTCTTAAAGAGAGTGGAAGAATCTTCATTATACATTAAGGCTGATGGAGAATTGGGTATCCCAGCCACTAGACGGTTTAGAAAATATTGGCCAAAAGCATTTTGAGATTCCTCAGCTCAGATGGAACAATTCATTTTGGTGTGGTCCGCTTGCAAAATGTTCATTATCAGATGCCAATAAGCTGAGAGAAAGAACTTTACAAAATACATAAGTGTCTCCTGAATTAAGATGGCCACAACACCATCTTAATTCAAGTGACACAAGGGTTACATACAAGAGGAAAGGACAGAGACCTAAAGAAGAAGAAGAAGAAGAGGGTTGAATGCAGAGGAGCCCAGTGACTCCAAAGAAGTACAGGATGAAAGTCATCTGACATCAAGCAACTGTTTCACAAATGGCAAACCAGTGTGTGCTGAGCTGGGGGGATAGGAAATAATAGGCCTGTTTTTGTGAAAAACAAAGTTGACCCTTAATTTTTTCCTTTGTATCCATGCAAGTGGAAACTTGCTGAAGTAATTGTGCAACCAACCCACTTCCCTAGGGAACATCATCGCATGCCAAGGGTGTGACATTTCTTTGAGCACTCCACCCATTGCCTGTCTCTAGGAGGCAGTTATAGTAATATCTTCAAGGCTGACTGTGGTGTTAGGACAGAGTTGTACATCTCCCTATAGTCGCTGCCCACGTCAACAAAGCATGGTTTGAAAATTTCTGAATTCTGAACCCTGTGTCCTACTTTGCTCTAAGGGTCTGTTTGCTCACATATCTTTTGAATGTAATGTACATTGAAAGGAAGGTGGCACATCAATGCATATGCAAAAGAGAAGCATTCAGAGAATGCTACAGAACTACAGTCAGACTGGAATTCAAAGTCCATTTACCATGCACAGTGCGATATTTCACATGTAAAGAACATATTGCATATAAATCTTGGTTTTTGTCATTTGGAAATTGCAAGACAAAAAAAGGGGCCAGGACCTGAATGACGAGAACATGCTTCAGAAAAACCTAGATGGAGGGCTCAGTATAAACTGGGTCATTGTGATGGTAGGCAATCCAGAATGGGGAGATCATCTGATTATTTCCTAAGGATGAATCTATCATTGCTGTTCTTTGTTTCATATTAAACTGCTGAGCAAAAGAGGGAACCATCACAAGTGAAGGACCCCATTTAATCTGTGAGATAGCACTTTGAACTTTTGTATTGTGTTCCACACAGTGACATGACCAGGCAGTGACAATACGGGCTATTAAAATAATTTATTTTTATTTTAAATGGCAAATTTTTGGGTAAAGGAGATGAGAGATGAAATCTTACTTTTAATCCCAAAGACTAAGTGCAGATTGTAAATCCCCTCAGTTTAGAAGATAGTAAAGTCCTCAAGATGCCTGGGCTATGTAATGTGTTGCCTTGTGTCACACCAAGCATACTCTTGGTGCTTAACAAATGATTTAACCAAAGAGCATCTGAAAGTCAGATCATCCCACCAATGACCAATACCTTGACCTAATGGGAGCGTCTTAGATGTGAAATTTATGAAAAGTATGGGCCTGATTCTCCTCTCTCACCATTTTTACATTTGTGTAACTCCCTTGATGTCAGTGGAGTTACTGCTGGTTTGCACTGGTTTAAGAAGAATCAGACTTTCTGATGAATTTAGTCTTTGTGCTGCCTCAGTTTTTGGTCCTAGCTCAACGGTGAAACTAGCAAATTAGACTCTAGAGTTAAGAATGGATTTAAACTTTGATCAGAGAGGTGAAAAATGATACTTTATCCAATAATCATCATAATCGATGATTAAAAACAGGGCAGTTTTCAGACATTTCTTCACAGGCCATGTTGGGCCTTAAAAATTGGATGCTTTTGTTCATATGACAAAGATTGCAATGGAAACAGAAAATGGCTCAACATGAAACTCTTCCTGGTGACATTAGTTTAATTGCCTTGGGAAATGGTACAAACTTGAGCCATTTCATATATCACTCCTCAGAGATGAATCTTGTGGGCCTCCATTATTCAGGTAGTTGGGCACAGTCTGGGTATTACAGCCAAACTGAGCCACAGCTTTGAGTCAAACTAGTGTGAGAGAAAGGGAAGGAAATGGCACAATGCAGTAATGTGAGGAGTTTCGCAGTAGAGCTGATCGCAATAACAGTGGACTCCAGAGGAAGGAAAGGCGTGCATTGAGGTGAATGAATTATAGGAAAGGAGAAAATAAAGAGCAACGAAGGACAGTCAGGAGAATGAGATGCTGCAAGGCCCTTTTGTTCTGTGAATGCATCATACTTAATTGACCAAGAGATGGATTTTTCCCCTGGCCTTTGTACTAATGCAATGGGAAGGAGGGAGAGACATAATGAGTCTCTCTCTTGCACAGCCAGTGTAAGGGCCAGAAGTAATTCTGATCCAGAGGGATTGCTCAGTAGACACCATCCAGCAGAGCCAGCTGGCAGCATGGGGGGAAGTAAACTGTACCCCACAAAGCGGTGAGGAACTGGGTATGGAACTTCAGAAACATCTCAGAGCTTCAGAAGGCATTTTGCCACCTACAAGCAGAATATCTCTCCTTTGGTCCCCTAAAAGGGAGCGAGTCAACACCATCCCTTACTATGGGTTGTGCCTAACTGACACAATTTCACTATAGCCAGGGTTGGTTCTTTTAGAGACATCAAAGGGATGCACTTATCATCTAGTTAGCAATGCACCTGCACCTGGGTGCAAATCTAAAGGCTGAATCTAAACACCTTCCAATTTTAGGATACCGGAGTCCAAATTTTTTTGAACATGTCTCTTTTCATCACAGAAGTAATATATCTAAATGGTCTGAGTGCTTCATGGGACTAGAGGAGTTAAACTTGGTATCATCTCCAAATCCCAACCAAGATGCTGCATTCAACCCTAGAGTTGGCTGTATGCTAATACTGGATGAGACCTGAATAAGAAGCCCTGTACAAGCTTGAAGGTTTATTTCTCTTGTCAACAGAAGTTGGTCCAAAAAAAATAAAAATAAAAATTACCTCACTCACCTTGTTTCTCTAATAGTGGATGATTGATCCCCAGATACAAAGTCTGTACCCACTTTGCAATCCTCTAGGTTGGAAGGCACTGTGTACACGTAAGTGGTTATTAGAACATTTATGGCTATTCTAAAAGGAAGCAAGAATTACAAAATAAAAAAATAGTGCCAAGTACCTGATGTGGGTCCTCAATTGTATTTAGATTCTTAAAATAGATTATTAAACCACTAATTAATCTATTTCCATAAGTATCTGTCTGTCAGAAACTGAATTTGATTTTATCTCTGCTAATATTCTCTGAAAGATAAACTTTTGCATGTTGTGAATAATGCAAGAATTTCTAATACCACTAATAAAGAGGTCTGCCTGTCTAACACCTTTTTTTAACTGTCTGCTAGGTCAGGAAGAATACAGCTACAAAATACATTAAGCAATCTAAATTGACTGGCTATTTTTTCTAACCAGGGTATTTATGAATAATATTCATTACAAGGATAGAATAGATGATTTAGATCATGTGGAGGAAAGGCTTTGAATACGATCTTTCTTCATCAGCCATCAAAAGACTTAGCCTTGTTTCCTTAGAAGACAATGACTTTGAATTAGACGCCCTGAAAATGATTGCTGTCCTCAGGGAGATGTACAGCTTTAATACTAGCTTAATTTATTTAGGCCCAGATCCTAAAAGGTATTTAGGTTCCTAACTCCCATTGATTTCTGGGCCCCATACCACCACCCTTCCAATAAGTCACCCCCTTAAACTTCCAGTACCCCCACTGAAAGAAGTGAGACCACGCATGGAGTAAGGGGCTACCCAGCATGAGGAACAGTGAGAGATTCTGGCCTTTATGGCTAGATCACACCATTTAAGCCCAGCTTGGAATAAAGGGCAGTAAGTGTGGAGCCAGACCCAGGAGGAGCATGCAGAGCCTTTCTGATACAGCACACCCCACTGTTCTTGCCAGAGAGCTGGATGAGTGAGCTTGTTCGTTATTATATTACTTTAGAGCCCACCCTGCTTCCTGCTAAACACCAGATCCACTTCATGGACAATGGTGATGATGACAGGGCTGTGGTTCCACCTCCTCGCTGCCCTTGGTCCCTTTAGGGTGCTGGGACTCTGCTGGAGTAGGGAGGGAACAACTGCTTTCTCCCCTGAGCATATGGACTGAAATTGTGCTGTGCCCCTTACACAGGCCATGTTAGTATTAGGGTGGGGAAGAGGTTCTTTGTGCCATGAGGACAGTGTAGTGCTCCAAAATATCCATGAATAGAGAGGGGTTGTTTTCACACTGAAGGAGGAAGATCTTGGGTGGGCTAGGGTATATAGAAAGGAAAAGAAAGCTGATCTGTCCAGGATATATGGTTGGACTGGCTAGGGTTAGTCTTACTACCAGCAAAATAAGAATGTCACATACACTGGGTGTATTCTGCCTTATGTTTTAGCATGAAAGCCCCCAGAAATGAAAGCGGGAAGTATAGGAGAGAGCAAAGGTGTAACAACATGCACCGTAAAGTAGAGACTGGCCAGACCCCATATCTCTTCAAAATCTCGGTAAGAATAATGTGCCATGGGCCCTTCTCTGTCAGAAAGAGAAATGAAGAAAGTGTGGCTTTTCAGTTATCTTAGGGAAATGCAGGCGATGTCATCTACAACACCTTTTTTTGCAGTGCAGATTTTGGCATGCAAGTGAAAGACTTGCAAGAACAGAAACTAAACTGTAAAATCCATAAAGCTCTCCAGAGCCTGCTGATGTGGCCAGAATGATATCTAGAGAATGATGCACTGAGGTCCTTGCTCCCCAGGAATGAACATATTGAGTAGTTTTCAAACTGTAAGTAAGTTTCCAAGCTGGTTCTCTCAGCATACAAGTGATTGTAGTTCCTAGTCAAAGTCAGGAAATGGCAAGCAGAGACAATCATGCTAAAGGGTCTGGCTTTATCCTACGAGGGAATGTACAAACTAAGCAAAAGAGGCTTACTGTATGTGCATATATACACCTGAAAATATTCCAAGTACTATTAATTAGTAAGGAGAGAAGGCCAAATTATGTTCACTCTCATTGTCACCAGTGAGATGCATTCTCCTAGATGAAGGCAAAATTTGCTCCATTATCATATCATAATGATTTCCTAAGAACCCTGCTGTGACACAGGGGGAGATGTCTAGGAAATGCAAGTCTCTTCCATTTCTAATTTCCATGGCTGTAAATTCATTCAGTTTGCACCAGGTTCAGACTTTCACTGTCTATCTGTACTGGTAGATTAGATATTTCCCTCTGCTTTTGGGTCCCCACTTTCTGTGAATGTACATTCTGAAGTGACAAGTCAAGAAAAGACGACAATTTAACCAGGCCATGCATAAACTTGGGTTAGATGTGATGTAGAGAGATGGTGGTATGTTTGGATTTTTTTTCTAGAAAATTCTTTTCTAGAATTTAATTTGTGCTGATTTTGGTCCTTGCAAGAGCAATTCCTTCCCAACCATATAACCAAAAGGCTTGGTTATTAGGTAGTGCTCTCAACAGGGCTTTTGCACCATGGGCGTGTTGTGCACAACGTGATGGTAGGTTGGCTCAGAGGCCTGGGCAATTGTGGGAACACTTCGCTCATATTGCATTCTGTACACTGGAAGTCTACAAAGAGAGGACTGATATACTGTATAGTTTGGCCTCAGACCAAAAGCCCAGAGCTGTACACACCCGCACTTTGTGGGAGAAGGGTGTTGGACTCTGAACCCAGTTCCAGATATACGTTACCATTGACGGTGGCTATCTTTACTGAAGGGTTGAATAATACCCTTGATCCAAGCACCTCAATCTTTGAAGAGTTTTTAAATCCAGGTCTGGATCTGAATTTTCCATCTTCAGTTCGCCTCTGAGTCCTGTTTAATGAGCTCTCAGCAATAAGGAATCTGGCTATATTTGAACCTCAGCCCTCTTTGACAACATGTGTTTCTTTCAAGCTTCGATTGTGCCTTAGGTAAATAGGTGACTGAGCTTTTGCCATTGCTGTGGTGGCATCTAAGGAGAGAACCTGCTCCTAATGTGTTTACCTCAATACAGCTTGGTCCTCTTAAAAAAACTTCAGAAAGTGTTTCTTTATCACAGGTATTTGCTATCCTAGCAATGGTGGGTCCCTGAGTGTAATCTCCCCCTTTTAAAATAAACTGCCTTGTTTTGAATTTTAGTATTTTATTTGATGGGTGGTTTTCTTATGTCTGTACACTGGGGTAGCTGTTCAATGTTCTTCTTTAACTGTTTAGTACTCAGAGCACCTTACAAACACAGGAATTACCACACTGAATCAGACCAGTGTTCCACCTCATCCCATATCCAGTGGCCATTATCAGATGTTCCTGAGAAAGGCATAGGAAACCCTACAGTAGACAATTATGGAATAACTTTCCCCAGGAAATATTTTCTCACCTAACATTCAAGACTTAGAGATTGGCTTCAACCATGGAGTGTAGGGGTTTATAATTCTTTCAATAGCTTGGCTGGTGCCCCTTTCTAAAAAAACCCATCAAAACTCCCATTGACTCCAGGACAGCCAGGATTTCACCTAAAATGATTATTATAAATTGATTTTTCTTACCACTTTCCACTACCCATATTTTTATATGGCTATTCAGTGTGACATTTGCATTCTTACCATTCAATGTTTTTAAGAGCAATTATATTAATACAATGAAAATGCATCAATTCTCCAACCCTGTAAAGAATCATTTGTATTCCAGGAAGAAGATTGGGCCCACATTTCTATAAGAACTGTAATGTTTAAAATCTCTTTAAAATACAAAGTTTTTATCTGTTATTTTTCTCCTTTATCTTTTCTTTTTTCCAGTTCCCATGTGGATAATGACGCATCCCTGTTATGACAAAGTGCGGTTAAAATTTCGAAGTGCTGGTGGGAGTTAGGCACAGGGATCTTGTTAACAGATAACAGAAAGTATAAGCTGGCATCCCACACATTGCTTTGAGAACAGCCATGTCCGGCATCCTCGATCATATCATGGTGTGAATGAAAGATCACAGGTATAATGTATCACAGGCCAGCAATGATTTGTCACATCAAGACATTCAAAAACTGTTTTCTGAGAATTTGGTACTGAATTTGGTAATTGGCTTTATTGAAGCTAGATAAAGAATTGCCATGGGGAACTGATTAACTTGAAATTGTACTGAAGAGACAGATTCTGCACAAGCAATTCTAAATATGTGAACTTTAATCTAGCTCTTACTTTATATTTTAGAACTACTCTGAGCTAGGCTTCTGAACTCTGGGCTTGATCATCCAAAGTGGTAAATACTCTGGTCCTGATCCAGTGAGCCACTAAATCACATGCTTAAGTTAAGTTAAGTTAAGCATATAAGTTATGCCATTGAAATCAAGGGAATGATTCATATACTTAAAAATATGATGGCTTGGGGACAAGGTGCTCAACACCTTGGAAATTCAAGCCTTCTGTGACTGTATGTTAACTCTTCCATGTCCACAGAAAGACTAGAGTTATACTAACATCAGTGTACGCTAGTAGTAACATGATGTAGAACCCCCTCATCAGAGTAAATGGGAGTTTTGTGTGAATAAGGACAGTATAAAGGCTTCATGTTTAGATCCACAGTGTTCTCTAGTAACAATACTCAACCTTTTTTTTCTTGGATATTAGGCAGAAAAACAACCTGCCAACTGCCCCCCTGGTAAGTGTATGCAGAAGTAGGCAGCAAATCTTATTCATTTCATCTGCTGAATGAACTGTTTCACAGCTTTGGTAATTATTATATTTTATGCTTTATTATGGAGTAATCACTTTAGGGGATGCTATTACTTTTAAAGCCTCCTACTCAGACTCTAGGAATTGCATTGGTGCAGCACATTTGTTTATTTATTCTGATTCACTGCATTCAAGGTGATGAACTGTATGTGAATGGCTGGCAATGGCATTTAAGAGTGGTTCTCCTGGACTCTAGAGACAGTCTGGCATATGAAATAGCAAGACAGTTCTCTGTGGACCATCAAATGCTGAATAAAATATCATAAATGGTACTGTTCTTACTAAAATGAGCTATTTTTAATTATTCCACTTATAAAGTTGCCAACCCTCTGACATAGCAATCAGAAGCAACACTCAGAAAACATGAATAATAAAGAAAGCAGTTTTAAAGTAGTCTAATATATTGCCATACATCTGGATGTGGATTTCTGCTTTTTAAATTTCAGTTCTAATAGGGAAAGACTGATGCATTAAAAACTAGCAAGGAAAAATCATGGACACCTCTTGAAAATTACTGATTTAATTTAATGCTCCAGAAAAAGCAGAAGTATTCAATAAATATTTCTGTTCTGTATTAGGAAAGAAGCAGGATGAGGTACTCATTTCACATGAGCATGATGAAGTATTTCCATTCCATTAGTAAGTGAGGAAGATATAAGATAACATTTTTATATCTCCAGGCCTGGATAATTTGCACCCAAGAGTCCTAAAAGAGTAGGCTGAGGTGACCTCTGGCCTGCTGATTCTAATTTTTAATATCTCTTGGCATACTGGGCAAATTCTATAAGATAGCTAATGTGCTAATATTGAAAAAGGGCAAGTGAGATACCCTAGGTAACTATAGCCTGGTTAGCGTCACATGAATCCTAAGCAAAATAATGGAAAAGCAGATGCAGGATTCAAATGATAAACAATTAAAGGATAGGAATATAATTAATGCCAGTCAACATGGTTTTATGGAAAACAGGTCCTGTCAAACCTGATATCATTGTTTGATGAGATTACAAGTTGGTTGATAAAAGTGACTGTGTTGAAGTAACAGAGACTGCTGTAAGGCATTTGACTGAGCATCACATAATATTCTGTTTAAAACATTTTCATTATACAGTATCAACAAAGCACATGCTAAAAACTAACTACAGATCCCAAAAAATTGTTGATAATGGGAAATCATCATCAAATGGGTTGGTTTAAGAAAGGTATTGGTACTAGAACTGATGCTATTCAATATCTTCATCAGTGATCTGGAAGTAAATATCAATTAATTGATGCAAAAATATATAGATGATACAAAGATTGGAGGAGTGATAAATAATTATGATAAAGTTCTGTGTGAGCTCGAAAGCTTGTCTCTCTCTCCAACAGAAGTTGGTCCAAAAATATATATATTACCTCACCCACTTTGTGTCTCTGATATCCTGGGACCAAGATGACTAGAACATTGCAGATAACAGGGCAGTCATACACAGCAACAGGGATCACTTGGTAATCTGGTCTCATTCACACCAAATGCAATGTAATTCAGCCAGATAGAAAGTTATATAACTAGAAACAAGGAATTCAGCTCACACCTACTGCATGGGTGACTTTATCCTGGAAATCAGTGACTGAAAGGATTTTGGGGTAAAAGTGAACAAATAACTCAACATGAGTCCAGTGCTGTGGCAAGAAGGGCTAATCTTCCTTGGATGTATACACAGTGGAGGAGTGAGTTGTAGAGAGCTGATTTTACCTTTACATACAGCATTGGTGAGACCAATACTGGGATATCCCATCCAGTTCTGGAGTTTGACTTGGCACCACATGACATTTTGATTAAAAAACTAGAACGATAAAGTTAACTTGGTGCATATAAATGGATTAAAAGCTGGTTAGTTGATAGGTCTTAAACTGTAAAAGTAAGTGGGAAATCCTCATTGAATGGCTGTGTTTATAGTGGGGTTCTGCAGGATTTAGTTCCTGGCCCTGTGCTATTTAACATTTTTATTAATGACCTGGAAGAAATATGAAATTACTGATAAAGTTTGCAGTTGATACAAAAATTGGGAGAGTGATAAATGAAGAAGAAGACAGGTCACTAATACAGAGCAATTTGAATTGCTTAGTACACTGCACACAAGCAAACTATCTGCATTTTAACATGACTAAATGTAAACATATATACCTAGGAATAAAGAATGTAGGCCATACTTACCTGATAGGGGTCTCTATCTTGGGAAGCAGTGACTCTGACAAAGATTTGGAGTTGTGCTGGATAATCAGCTGAACATGAGCTCCTAGTGTGATGCTGTGGCCAAAAGGTCTAATGTGTTCCTTGGATGAATAAACGAGGGAATCTGGAATAGTGCGTCCCATTCTTGTATTTAATTTAAGAAGTATGTAGATAAATTTGAGATGGTTCAGAGAAGAGCCACAAGAATGGTTAAAGCATTAGAAAACATGGCTTATAGACTGTTCTCCTTGAATCTATTTAGTTTAACAAAGAGACAAATAAGGGGGTAACTTGATTACTTTCTATATGTACCTAAATGGGAACAAATATTTGATAATGGGCTCTTCAATTTAGCAAAGAATGATATAACACTATCCAATGGCTGGAAGTTGAAGCTAAACAAATTCAGACTGGAAATAAAGCATGCTTTTTTAACAGTGAGGGTAATTTAACCATTTGAAAAATTTACCAACGGTTAAGTGAAATCTCCAACACTGACCATTTTAAATTCAAGATTGGATATTTTTCTAAAAGATATGCTCTAGGAATTATTTTGGGGAAGGTCTGTGGTGACACATGACATCAGGCTAGATGATCACAATGGTCCCTTCTGGTCTTGGAATCTATGAATCCATGAAAGAGGATGTTGCAAAATTGGAGAGGGTGCAGAAAAGAGACCCCAAAATGATTGAAGAGTTGGAGAAAATGCCTTACACTGAGAGACTTCAAGCTCAATTTGATTATTTAAAAAAAAAAGAAAAAAAGACAAATACAGTGCCTAAGAATCTTTATCAGGAGAAAAATGCCATTTTCTAAAAGGCTCTTTAATCTAATAGAGCAAGGCATAACAAGTGGCTGCAAGCTGAAACCAGACATTCAAATTAGAAATTAGGCAGAATTGTCTTAATAAGTTGGAACAAATTACCAAGGGAAGTGGTGGATTCTCCATCTTGATGCCTTCAAACCAAGGCTGGATACCCTTTCTGGAATATATGTTTTAGCCAAACACAAATTACTGGACTCAAATACATGGGTAACTGAGTGACATGTAGAAGCCTGTGGTATACAGGATGTCAGACTAGATGATCTAATGGTCAATTCTCACCTTAAAGTCTATGATCTATGAAAATTAGAGACTGTTAAGAGCTTTACTTCTCAGTAGTAACCTAATACTGCAATCTTAGGCCCTGTCTGTACTTACCTCCGAGATTCAGCAGCAGTCGACGGGTGTCACGCAAGCTATGCAAAAAACTTCCATAACTCCCGGCGACTTCTCTGCTTCTGTTGTGCGCACTGTCTTCATTGCACTGTGCCACTTGAGAAGGTGGTCTTAATATGTTGATTTCTGGATCGACTGAGCAGGTCTTCACTGACTGGTCAGTCGATCCAGAGAAATCGATCTGACGGCAGTGAATTTGCTGCCGTAAGTGAAGACATAGCCTTAGATGCAATAGAAAGTAGGCATTGAGTTGCATGCTGTTCTCCTAAAAGTAGTAGACCTGACTCTGTCACTTATGTGAGTTTTACACTGGTGTATTATTTATTATAACATGTTTTACTGTAACACCTTGGAATGCAAGTCAAGGACCGGGTCTTGAGCCACGTGCTGCACAGATTAGGAAAAAATATTAGGAAAAGTCTTTGCCTTACGGATTCACAATCTTTGTCAGTCAGGCTGCAACAGGTTGACAAAACGGACAATTGGGTAGAGATAGATAAAAAGAAAATTGAGTTTAGCAGAAAAGCAGAAGTTAAAGCTAGTCACTTGGCTTCAGCAGAGTTACTGATGATTTATACTGATGGAAGGCCAAAATCAGGCCTTCTATCCCAAAGGAAAATACTATCTCAGTCCAGAAGTACTTAATCAGCCAAAACTCCCAGTGTACCAAATTCTAAGATTCTTATTCTGGTCTCAGTCTGTTTGCTAGGGCAAAGCTCACACTGAACTAAATGGGAGTTTTGCCTGAGTAAGAATTAATATAAACTAATGAAGGGCATCAAGACTTGTTCCATCAATAGCTAAACAGGTATCCTATCTCCTGCTCAAAATAAATATTCATTAAAATCACAAGAAATACAAGAAATGAGCTGAGACTTACACTCAAGTTGAGACATTAACCTGAAAAAGCAGAGATGTGTGTGGGTCATAACCCAGCTTCCAACTGAGAGGGCTAGGAAGAAATTCATCTGAGTAGGTTATTCCCCAAATTATCTACCTTGGAGTTTCTTGCACCTTCTTTGCAAGAATAAGGTATTGGCCACTGCTGGAGACAAAATATGAGCTGATATGGCAGTGCCTGTGTTTCATAATGCCCAAATGTCTACTCCAGCACCCATGGCACTATATCGATGTCAGGATGTCTCATGATTCTAGAGCATTCTGCAGTGAGTTCTTATAGATTATAACATTTATTTGGCAATAATTGTATAAAATATGTAAATTCCTTAACAAACAGAACTTAATTTATTTCCTGTTGGGAGGACAGTGTGTTATGGTATAGATTCTTCTTTGCCACTGAACGCTGAATGGACAATGAAAGGTGCAGTCATAGAGTGCATCACCTATCCTGATCCACTGGAGGACAGGAGGAACACTGGGTCAGAAGGTTCTGGAGCTCCACACCAGGAAAGCAAGGTTAATCATTGCCAGGAAGTAGCTGGAATCTTGTTAGCCTTCTGAAACATTTTTAAGGCAGAGGAAATCTGCTGCTAGGAGCAGATAAATGGACAAGCTGACACACAGAACAAGAGAGTGGAGTTCTTGTTCCATTTAAAGATGCTCTTTCTTTCTCAGGAAATGAATAGGGGTTCAAAGGTCTGCTTTTTTCCTGCAGCAAGGAGTAACTTTTCAGTCAGCCTGTCTGAAATCTTGAATCTCCATTTGAGAGAGAAGACCCAGAAATGTGGTGATAACAGGGGGGAAGAGGTAAACTAGAGAAGGTAAGAGAGTTTGAGAGACCAATTCAGGCTATAGCCTTGGTGCCAGCCTAGCTAGAGTTCCCATTTTTCCCTGACACTGAAGAACCCTGGCAAGCCAGCATTGTGACAGCTGCTATATGCCTGCCTCCGTTGCCCTTCCTTTATATAAGTTAATATTTTCCTCTTTATTTTATGCACTATTTCAGTTTAGCCTGCCCAAGTAGAAGAAGCAGATATGTAACTGAAACTATGTAAACAGGCCAAATCAGCCCTCATTCTCCAGGCTAATTTACCTTATCGGTTTACTGCAGTTGTTACAATCCCTTATAGAGAAGTAGCTTCTGTTGCCAGTAGTAGATTGTGAACTGCTGCTAACAGCACGTGATTTACACACATGCTTGTGTTTTTTCCCAAGCTCTGACCAAGACCTTGTCTCTATCCAGGGAAATTAGGGTGGATAATTTCCAAACCAGATATTCATGAATATAATCTTAATTTATGTGAGAGTCTCCAGAAGCCTAAACTTTTTACTGCCAGTGCACTTGTAATGCCTTTAAGGACTGTAGCTACATAATAGATAGACCTTCAGAAGGACAGCTTCATCAATCAAATACAGCAATCCTTTCTTAGGCAGATAGTGAAGGATTTACCAGTACCTTGTGATATGTACACCTTGAAATCTCTGAATTTGACTTCAAGGTGCTTGCTCGGTAGTAATTAACTCAGAACCTGCTTGCAAATACAGTTCAAGGAAATCATATTTCAACTTTTCAGGACTTAAATGGAATATGAATTAGCTGTTGGCAATTACTGAGTTAAAAAGACCTAACTTACAACTTGAAATACTCCCACATAATCATGCTTCCAAAGCTTTCATTTACTGAGCTAATAATTGCTGCCACAATTAAAGATGTGAAGGAATTAAAGAATCCAAGATCATAAAGCATATGCAGCTATTTAAAAAATTACCCAACGTAACTTTGTATTGTTCAAGAAAGTTATGCTATCCCTTGTCAGGAAGTGTCTGATCTGTCCTTTGTTGTCACTTTAGTGTTTAAGCTCCCTGGATGGTGAAATTCACCCCTGTGAAAAGTGCTTGCACAAAGCTTATGCATCACTTAAATTCCACGCATGTCATGAATGTTATTCTTTGGTCCAAGTACTTTGGCTTTGTCTTGTGGAGAAGGTGCTCCTATCAATGACTTAAATAAATGAATTACTATTTGTTTCTTGGGTGGATGGAGAGGAACTAATGAGGCTAATGGATTCCAATCTTGTTCCATATCAGTATAAGCCAGAATTCTTTTCAGTCCATCTTATTTAAAAGTATTTCAGCATCAGCTAAAGAATGAACTAGATCAAATGCTTAACCAGTCAAAGCTACAATATCTCACACAAGGAGTAGCCCAGTATCCTTTAAGATAAATCATCCACCAATGAAAGGAACAGTTCCCAACCAGTACAAAAGGATGAGGGGGAAAAAGAGGGAGGGGGAGCACAAAAACCATTGGCGGGGACACCACTCAGTGAAGGATATACCTAGAATGTGCTTACAGAGTGCTCTAAAGCAACTCAGTGCCAACTTCCAGGGCACGTGCAGCCTACCTAGTGAGTGGAGCAGGACCTTGCCTGGCGGTTGTGATGGTAGTTTGGTTAAATGACAAGGGTACATCTAAGGATCAGGCACCATTGCAAAGATAGAGTCAGGATCAAGGGGCCAAGCCAAAGGTCAGAACTGGAGTCAGGAGTCAAACTCCAAGCTGAAGGGCAAGCCAGAGTCATAGTCAGGAGCCAGAACGATGCAGGGACACTCGAGCAGATACAGGTGTAGGCTGGGCATGGGGTTTGGAGCAATGCTTGGAGCAAACACCAGCAGGGACCAGCAGTGATGTGCAGGCCTGGCACATATTGAGCAGCCACTGTGCTGCTACAGCTGCAAGATATAAGGGGCAGACCATTGGCTCCTCTGTCCAATCAGGAAGTGCAGCCATTTGGGTGGGGCTCCCCGGGCCCAGTTGAGCTTGCTGGGTTGCTAAGCCACCAGGCTGGGTGCCAGTGACATTCAGCGAGGGGCTGTGAGAGCTGTGAAGTTAGTTCCATAGCCAAGGCCCATCGAACGAAATCTTTAGCCCTGGGCATGAAGATGGCCTGTAGCAAATGCCAGCTAGACCCATACTAACTGCTTCAAAATATAATTCATGTAAAAGGAAAAAGAGGAACCCAGACATGCCCTTAGACCTCTCAAACCGGCTCATTTTTTCAACACTCTAGTCCCCACCAGAGAAACACGTATGTAGACAGATTTTCCTGTGCTTCAGCTCTCAACTTTCTGTAGCAAGTGCTGTGGGGCCAAAGATTTTTTTTTTAAATTGGCCTTTAAAATCTGTTACTAACCTGGGCTAATTCTATCATCTGCTATAAAAAACTTCTGCTTTCTTGTGGACATTTCAAAGCCAAACAAGTCCATAGCTCTTTTTACTGAGATTATTATTATTGGGCCATATCCTGAAATGTGTTGACTACTTGTATTGCTCTTTGAAACCAATGGCAGATGCACATGCTCATTACTTCTCAGGTAGCCAGATCCTCAGCTGGTCTAAATCAGCAGAGATCCTTTGAGAGAGGCGAGGTATTTGGCCCATAATTTGTCCCAGATTCACATAAGACAAGGCTATTGCCACATTGATTTTACAATCTAATTTAGACAGATAATCATCAGCCAGATGACAGATGATTTTGATGCAGACAAGTGAGGAGGGAAGAAAACAGACATGAAAGATATAGGAAATATGCTCTGGGAGATGCATTGTTTATGAAATGTTGTGCAGCGGTCCTGTGCTTTTTTCCCTTCATTCTATCTATCTATCTATCTATCTATCTATCTATCTATCTATCTATCT
>ML675649.1:10925094-11027313 GCA_007922155.1 Mesoclemmys tuberculata
TCTATCTATCTATCTATCTATCTATCTATCTATCTATCTATCTATCTATCTATCTATCTATCTATCTATCTAATATTTTTAAGACTCCAGGTATAGATTAGAGAGCACAGAGCGCCAAAGGAGAGCTTAGTGGCAATAAAGAAGTGAGTTTTAAGGATGGGCAAGGTGCTTTTTTAAATCCTTCTGCTGCCTATAAGCCAAGGTGAGTGCACTATCTATAATGTTCCTCACAGGCATGGGGATGGACTTGCCTAACCAGTCACATAGTCTGATCCCTAATCAGTGAACCCAGGCTCTGAAACTCACTGCCGCAGATCTTCTTCTTCTTCTTCTTTTTTTTTTTTTTGCAGTGCAGGCATACCATTAGGGCCTGATCCAAAATCTCTTCAATTCTGTTGAAAGATTCCCATTGACTTGAACAGACACGGGATATGTCCTCATTCTGAGAATGAACTATGGACAGTTGTCCAGTACAAAGTTTTATTTTCTTGAGGGCTTTGGGCAATGACAACATAAACTATGAAAACTAGTGAATACTATGAAAACTGGTTCTGACCACACTCAAGTGTCAGAATTCCATGACCTCTGTTCGCTAACAGACGCTGCAATGTATCTTCCTGGTGACTAGCATGAGGCAAAGCATTTGTGGTGAATAATTTATTGAATTAGTGAATAATTAGTGATATTTAATTAGAAATATTAGTGAATAATACAGTTTGTACATGAATTTGCTGTTTAAGTATTTTATTTTGATATTCAAAATAATTCAGAAATGTTATAGCAACTTATTCCAGCACTCGGGATTTTGGATAAACTGTTTGCTTTAAAGCTTTGCTATTTTCTATGTATTATTTATGACATGTGACTGGGCAACTAAATGACATAGTATTCTCTTAACACTCTATCTGAAATATCTATAAACAGGAAGAGGAAAATGAAAGAGATTTCAAGATGGTCATGCATGCATGCCTCATGCAAAGGTTTATGTTGAACTTACATTTGGAAGAGAATCTGAAAGATTTCATAGAAACATATTTACAGACAGAAACCTAACTCATGAATGTTTGAGAAAAAACAGTAAAAAGGACTGTAAATTGAAAGACATTCATGTGTTTCAGTTAAACCAAAGTTCATGAATACTTTTTAATAGGATTTTTCAAGCTTTGTTGATGATGACTTTTCATCCACCCGGTTCATCTAATTTTTCTGTGATAAAGAAAACACAATTGTTTTTCTTGTTAACTATAGGCAATTGGATGAGCCACAGCTCAAAATTAGAATATGATTATCTGCTACAAGGTTCACACGTTCTTTTCAAAATTTCATCATTTACAATCCTCTTTTTTTGGTGACATTTTGCTTCTAAGGAAATTATGCACTAAATTGTAGCTAACATCACCACCACCCACACATAGCACACGAATTACGCTTCTGAGGTAGGAAGAGGGGTGAATATTTCCATTTTAATTTTGTTCCTTAATGAGATTTTTGGGAAGGGTGTGGGTATTTTGGCAAAGTATATAGCAGAGACTGCACAGTAGAAGATTCCAGCAGGGCTTTCTATAGCAATCATCTCTAATCTTCTGTTCTTACTTTCTGGGTGAAATTAATCTCTTCTCTCAAAGGCAAATTCAAGGGGTTATGTGTAGGGGAACAATGCAGGGGTTGGTAGGACAGAACTCTCCCTTCAACTGGTTGGGAAGCAAAGAGCTGCCTTGTAGTCTCTGCTCTGGCCTTTGTGTTGAAGTAGAGGCCATAGCCCTCATGTCTCCTTATGCTGGGGATTGGTGGCCACTGGACTGGCATAAACCTAAGATGTGAGCTTATTAGGGGCAGGAATTGGCTTCTTACTACTTGTCTGTGCTAAGACTAGAACAATGAGCTGCTCGATCTTGACCCTTCTAATAATAATGATTGACTCTTCTTCCTGCTATTCCCTCACGCACCAAATCCTTGCAAACCCCATCCTCTATGTTGGCCTAGTTGGAAATGGTGTAATAATCCTACACAACAGCACATGAGGAGTACTGTTGCCTGTGTGCAGTAAAATTACAGCACTGGGTTAGGGAGGGACACTTCCTTGTCTCCTACTACCTAAGGCTGGGTGAGTTTTGCCCTGTGTGAGAGGTTAGCTATCCAAACCCATCTTGCAGTTATTATGCCACAACGCATGCCAATCAGAATTAAATTGTATTGCTCTCTTTTGCTTCTGAGCTATAAAGTGTCCCAGCCAGGATAATGTTCTTTAAGAAGTCTTAATAATATCTTGGAAATATTACACAAATAGATTTCATGTCTGCAGAATCCCTGGCTAACCGGCTGATTTCTGAGTGGAAATTTTCATGGTATGGTTACAGCCTGAGCAGCAGTATTGCCCTTCTGCCTCATCAGGAGGGGAAAGGTGCAGGTGTGTTGGGGATTATCTGACAGCAGCATGACTCATAAAGGAGACCAAGGCAAATGGCTTGACCTACTGGAGTGGGGTTCCCCTTACCCCCTCTTCAAACACCTCCTCACTACAGCACACTTGGCAATTTTCCATAGAGTTGTCTTGGGGTGGTAGCATTTGGCCCATTATGTCCTTTAACATGTTTTCCTCCAGAAAGGAACACACGAAGAAGGAACTACAACAAACCTTTTCTGAAATAAATTTTAGATAACACATTTATATGGAAAAAAACAAAGTTGTTATGCGGTCAGATCCGGATCTCCATTACTCTAGCATAAATCCAGAATAACTCTGTTGGATGGAACCCAGTGCAGTGACTCTGGATTTACACTTTGGTAATTGAGATAAGAATCTGGCCCATTATCTATTGATTATCACATAGTCTATGGTAATTTCATTCTTTCTTTCTGCTACTTAATTGGCTCTTTGCCCTGAGCAGATCTAGAATTCTAAGGCCTATTAAAGACATGACTGTAATCATAAAAGATTTAAGGGCATTCCTTTCTCATTTCATTACTGCAGCAGCATAGCCTAAAACCTACCTGTTTCTATAGGCTAACAAGAGCAGCTGCTGAACCAATATCTAATGCACTAATCAGTGCTAAAAGTCCTTATAAGAACTGACAATATTGGAATGACACTATTGTCATGTAGCAGCTGCAGGCTTGAGCAGCATGCATGAGAAACGTCTGGAAAAAGCATATATTTTTCATGACCTTCTCTTTAGGACTGTGTTCACATTTTACACATTAGTGCACAGATTCTTAGCAAGCAACAAAATGTCAGCTTATTTATCTGGGTTAATGCTTAGATGCTATGATGGAGGGTCCGCTAGAAGTTCCCAAAATAGACCTCCAGTTACAGTCCCAACTCCCAAAAGAGATCTTTAAAATGCATCTGCGATTGCATGATTTTGTGCAAGCAGAAAATTGCACAGGGGAATGAACTCCCCCAGGAACTAAGGACCACTACAAAGCTCACCAACTTCTGCTCCAAGCATAAGGCATTGTTACCTGACCACCTGTAACATAAACAGAGCAAAATGTATATTTAAAACAAACAAACAAAAACCTTCCCTCCTTACCAAAAAAAAAAAAAAACTTACCGAAGCAAGACATTCCACTGCACAAACTCCTTACCCTGGAGAGAAGAGGAGAGAACAAACTTTAACAGATGCATAGTCATGTTGCTTAATGCATGGCTGGAAGGTGCTCAGATGCTGTGGTGATAAGTGTGAACATAAGAACCTACATAGATCACTGCCCACAAATTTTGTGTGCATAATCATGAAAATATGAGCCCCAGGGTTGTATCTGAAGCAAGATGTGTGTGCAATTAAGCATTGAGTACCATTTATTAACTAGAATGGGCTAGGAGTGAATGTAACTTTTTGCTCATCATGCTGAAAACTAATAAACCAGGGTCTTAATTCTGCATGTGCTCCTCACAAGGAAATGCAACTGAATACTGCACAGGGCTTGCAGGGTTGGGTCCCTACAGTGTGAAGGATTCTTTTTGTTCTGTGATCTAATTTATTTAGCCAAACGTAAGTTATTGGTCTCAGTACAGGGGTAACTGGGTGAATTTTAATGGCCTGTGATATGCAGGAGGTCAGACTTGAAGATGATGTAATGGTCCTTTCCTGCCTCAAACTCTATGAATCTAATCCGTGATGGAGCAACATCACTAATAAGAACATGATTTCTCTGGAAATGATTCAACCATCAGGGCACCTGGACACAGACTCTTTCAGAAAGATTAGCAAATAAATTCAGAACAGACTAAAACTGACCTTCATCCCAACTCCGTGTGGCACTCACCTCTTTTAAGACAGAGGAAGGGTCTATACCGGGCAGAGTTATGGTAACTCCAGACTATACAGTGCACAAGTGTTGCAGAATTTCATTAATCAAGCTGGTAGCCACAACAAAGAAATGATGAGCACTTTCAAACTTCTGCTTAACTACTATGTATATTTACTGAAAGGTGAGTTGTGGTGCTTCACCTCAAATATTTGCCTAGAACAGCCATTGGCTTTCTTGTGAGTTTTCTGGATATTCAGCAGCCTGTTTGGGGGTAGAGAAATGGGAGGGATTTGGCTTATTATAGAGATGAGTATGAGTTACAAAAATCAGATCCTGATCTGAACTTTCCTAAAGTTTGGTGATGTTTGAATCCAACGTTCAGGGTTAGTGCACTGTAGAGATAGTAACCACGGGGTATGTTTGGTGTGAATTTCCCTGAGTTATATGCAGAAAAGCAAGAAACTGAATCCAGGTCCCCAAATTCCTGGTCAACTGCATTAACCATGAGACTGTCCTCTTCCAAACTTTGTGGTTCTTGGTTCGGGTCTCTCTCTGATCTAGCATCTTTAAGTGCACTCACCCCTCTATCTGACAAAAGACACTGTACTCATTAAATTCTGCAAAGCTGCCTTCTTTAAAAATATTCTTGTCTGAAAGAAGGGAAGAAAGATATGGCATTTGCCTAAGTTAACGTAAGCAGTGAACAATTGGATAGCTGCCAGCTTAAATTTTTAAATAAATGTCAGTGTTAATTTTTAAAGTTTAAATACATATTTTGCATTTTTACTGTCATTCCCACTTAGCATTACAAAGACTTTCCAAAAAGCTGGAACTTATTTTATCATCGAGAAAGTTGCTGGGCTATGCAGGAGGCTTGTTAACTGAATGGCCTGGAGTAGGTGCTGAAAGGACTGCAATTCACTTAGCATTAGCTATGTAGGTGTAATTCCTTTCTCACCCCCACCTGCCACTTAGTTCACTTCAGAAAAATGAAAATGACTTACATTTTCAATAACACTTTTCGTTTCCTTCAAGTGATGCCAAATTGAACGCAAGAGGAGCACATGCATTATATATTGTCATCATAATGGTGATTTGTATTAGTAAGATCACTGTTACTGGGTCAGAGCTTTCTGTGGAAAAACATAGATGGCTATGAAAGATAGGTGTAAATAAGCTATTACTTGGCATTCAATAAAGGGGAAAGATGCTCCAGACAGCAGCCAGGAAGATGGGGATGGAATGTGGAACCAATTCTCTGTGATTGCTCTTTATTTTCTGGTCCCAGTCATGTGACAGAGGTCAGGGTTATAAAAATTTACCCCACTGGCTACTGTTAAGTTCCAGATGACCTTGAGCCTTTCCTTTAATTAATTTACTAAAAGAGTGTGTCTGGCTCTTTGGCTCACTGGGAGGGGACAGAGGATTCCTTCACGGGGCCCCAAATGATGTGGACACCACAACAGAGTAGACACCGTGGTCTAAATGTACCTTTCATGAGGAGTTTTTTTCATTTAATGCTGCAGTGTCACCTGATAACGCTCCAGTGGGCATGTGAGCTTCCCTCTGTGTGAAATCCAAACACTACAAATTCCCTTCCAAAGTCTACACATTTGTCAGTCTCTTTAACATAACACAATGTCAGCCCTCTCCAGGCCCCACGCCTTGACCTTTACCCTAAAGATGGTAAGACCAAACCACTTCCAGCCACTCCTTTGGTTGAAATTAAAACAAGAACAAAAACCAAACCTTCATGCAGATACTTTATTTTCCCCAAATCTCTTATCCAACTTGGTTCCTTTCAGCATAACAGCAGTATTTAAAGGCACATCCTGTAATAAAAGGATACACACCTTAGCAAAAAGAGCAGCTTTAATCACAAGTTAAAAGTGCAATATTCACAGTAACTAACAGTCTTTATGAAATCACATCACTCCTATTCAACAAACTCTGTTCCATGAATAGACAAAAAACTAAAATGAAGGCAAACTGCGATATGAGGTAAAAGTTTTCTCTAGTCTGGGGTCCTCTGAATGTTTCATTGTGAATGTCCCCTTTCGTATTCAAAATCACTGTAAATCCATCTGAAGGGGAGGAAG
The DNA here is from genome assembly GCA_007922155.1 of Mesoclemmys tuberculata. Classification (NCBI taxonomy): domain Eukaryota; kingdom Metazoa; phylum Chordata; order Testudines; family Chelidae; genus Mesoclemmys; species Mesoclemmys tuberculata. The sequence goes on from ML675649.1 coordinate 10,931,448, forward strand.
CAAAAACATGTGATATCGTTTCAACCAACGAATCAGTTCTTGCTGCTAATACATCTGCAGTGTATTGGCACCTGGTTATTTCCAGTGATTATAAACACCATAGGTTGAGAGACTGCAGCGTCACTGCAATCCATTTACATTAGCTGAGGATCATCTCAGTTCAAATTTTGTCCATTATCAGTTTAACAGTCATAAAACAGCTATGTCTGAGGTAACAGATCGAGCTGGCCAGAAGATGACAATTCTGTTTTGTGGCAACTTTTGCTCAGGTTTCACAATTTGTTTCTGTTCCACGTTGGAACTACAATAAAACATTTCCAAAGTTCTTGGAAAATGGCATTTTGTGTGGAAATGGCTGTTTCAGATAAAAAACATGAGCTTTTTTTATTTAGGTCTTCTCTCTTTCTCTCTGGTCAAAACTCTTCCCAATAAAAACATCACAAAAATCAATAAGCCTCTACAAAAAAGTTTTGGGTCTGATGAAACTGTTCTGATCAGCTGTAGCAAGGGATTGTAATCCAGATAGAACAAAATTCTTAAATTCTGATTTGCTGCTGCACATCAGTTTCAAATTCCAAGTGCTTCATGCAGTTGCAATATATTTGGAGGGCTGTTTCCTGATTTAGTTTCAGATGGAGGTTGATATTATCCATCCACAAGAACTTTTACAGTTTACTGAAAGGAAAATAGAATGTACTGTATTTCCATAACTATGGAAACCATGACCAATATGATGTTTCTTAATCAGAGTTTGAAGTCAAGAGCCCATTGCTTCACAAGTTTTCCTATCCTTGGCTTAAGAGACCTGTTTGTCTTCAATTTTCTTTCAGCCTTTTGAAATTTTGTCAGAGAGATGGCTGGTCGAGTTCAGATCTGGGCTTTTGGTTTGGGCCTATATTTCGTATTCATTGAAACCCAGTTTCTAACAGTTAGTTTTGATGTGAAACAGGCTTCCACATGACTTGAGTTCCAGTTTTGTCTCTTTTGTTTATCAGGGATCACACCAAGTTTGAAACTGTAAAGCATACAAAATTAAATAAAAAACGGCAAGTCAATATATCATTACAAGGGAGGAAACATCTCAAATTCTCTATCTAGAGGGTGAAGCCTAAAGGAAGGGGAAGCAGAAGTTGTGAAAATTAATCCAATCCACTGACTAAAAGGTCTATATGAAACTTTTGATTTCTGATTGCCTGTGAGGGCTGATCCAGAAAACCAGTCCTTCCTGGCATCAGACACTCTAATGTGATTGTTATATTATTGATTAGGTACTGGAGGGCTGGAAGCTAGAAAAGAGAGCCTAATTGGGGTGTTGCGTATATGTTCATACATATGCCCTGGGAGACTTCCAGTTTTGAGTACCTTTTTATGGAGGTAGCATGTGCCTGAATCTCTCAGGGAAAGCAATTCAACCTCATAGTGATGGGCAAATGTCAGAGTCTGGAGGTTCAGTCTGGATAATTATCTGAAAGTTCAGATGTTTTTTGAACTGACAGCTGGGATGGACACCTAGCACAGTTTATAGTACACTTTCCTCACTGATGCCTTTCCCCACTGTCTCACCACTGTCAAAGATTTTCACAGCCACTTGTAGCTACACATGTAAGCCTGCACTCTATATGCTGTTGTAAGTGTAGATGCCTATGAAGCATATTTTTTTCATGCCCCAGGCACAAATAGGTAGACCTTAATTTCTCAAAACCTAACTTTTCATTGAGAGCATCAGCTAAAGGTACAGGGAGCACGATAAACATACTGGGGACTATAGCTTATTAAAATATTTGTTACCCTTATTGTCTTTTCTGGTTTCAGACATTAGGTTCCCAATCTTGCATCGATAGCCATGCTACATTAGTGTAAAATCTTGTCACGCGTGTTTATAGCAGGCAGTCTACCTCATCACAGAGAGTGCTTTGTGAGGGTCATTCCCAAAAGTGCTGTAATTCCGCTCTTTGAGATGATTCCAGGCTACTCTCTCTTTTGTGATGTTGGTCTCTCATGTCATTTAGACTGGCAGTCAGTTTCTCCAAAACCACTTTCCTTGATTTGTATCATCCATTTCACAAGCAGCGGTCTGAGGTTTGTCTTGGTTTGGGCTTTTTGTTTTCTTTTTTTTTAAACACAACAAAACAGAGGGACAAGTTGTGTGAACCAGCCCTCTTTTTTAATATAAAAAGTTTTCTCCAAGCCTCCAGTCTAAGAGGAAAATCCTAGAATCCAGCAATATTCATTCACTGGATCATTACTTCATGTATGGTCTGAATAATTTGGTTCCAGAGCTCTCAAATTGCATTCCTACTTGTCCAGCAATCAACTGAATGACTTGGGTTAGGTTTCATGTGGCATACAGGAACCAAAATATGTGATGCAAGAGCTTAATTAGCAATCTTTTCCTTTTACAACATATTGAAGTTTTCTAGGCATCAAGCCATATTCTTTCATTGTCCTTCTCTCTCACTGGCTCTTATTTATTTATTTATGGTATTTATTTGTAGCTTGCTAATTTTTTATTAGGGGGTAACTGTAGTATTGACAGTACAAGACACTTTCTTACATGACAGTAAGCAGTAAAAAGGAAAGTGTCGGACATAGAAGAGAAAAGCAGAACGGAGGTGGTATATATATTATAAGTTATCATAACTATACATACTGCCATAAAAAAAGTTACATCAGTAATTTGCATTTAGTCAGTTCATCTCACTAGTCCATTGTTCCTCAAAGACCTTCAGTTGTTTGCCCAATATAAATAGAAGGATTTACTATTTCTCTGTGTGTGAGCCATGTTTCTGTAGCAGGTGTCTGTTTTTGCAGCCACTGTGACAGGGCTACTAAATGGATGTATAGATTTTAAGGACAGAAGCGACTACTATGATCATCTGGGGGAAGATTTTCAAAGACACAAACGGCATCCAACTCCCACTGACGCCTATGAAAATATTCCTCCTACTGTTACGTCCAGAATATCTGCATTTCTCCCCATTTTGCTGCTCAAGCTCTTTCTAACTACTCAGATATTCAGAAGCAGGTCAGTGTCACGCCACATTCTTGTAAAATTAATTTTTGGTCTTTTGATAGCTTTATCAGGTACAGTATGGACCATGGGCCTACAGAACCAGCCCCAGGTAATAACCATTAGAGTTGGACAAATGATGAACAAAGCAATTATATGTGATTAATCGAATGGCCAATTGATGCATTAACTTTTTCCCATCACTTATTTGACAAACATTATTCGACCTTCGATGGAGTTGATTGAACAACGAAGAATATATATGTGACTAATGTATTATTTATCAGCTGACGGGAAAAGTTTATCATCAACACTGTTCATGAATCTATCCAAACAACTCTGATGGTTGGAGGGAATCAAAGACGGGGCTGTGGGAAATACACTGTCCCCACCCTTGGTGAGAATGTGGATTTTGGGGACCATGTCTCCTTTGAATCCTGTAGATCTTGAGAACCTGTTGGGGGAGAGAACCCCTCCTCTGTGTGGAAGCAATTGCCTTCTATACCTGGTCAAATAATGAGAACAAAGTTTGCCAATAAGCTTGAAAATCTCATGTTTTTTAAATAAACTGATTTAGAAAATGTTTCTGCTTTTTTTTTAACCAAACATTTTTGGGTTTGGATTTTTTCTTATTTTCTCACCTTCCTCTTATATTTCTCCACTGAAAGAAGGAAGAAATGAAAAAAACAGATTTTTCCCCCACCAGTTTTCATTGGGGGGAAAAGACTAGAACATTTTGAAAAACAAAATGTTATGAAATTTTCATTTTTGTGAAAAAGCCATTTTTGGATGAAAAAAATGTTAAAACTTTTCAACTGGCTCGTATGTCCTCCCTCAGGAATAGCTGCTGTGCCATTCATGAACCAGGGTGAATTGTGACATCATTAGCAAGGAATCACACCTTTTGCTTCCCATGTTACTCTTTTAACTCCCTTCCAAACATTGAGGACTATTTTTGTTTCGAATAGGAGAAGGATGGGGGTGGGGTTGGAAGTCTGAGTAAAAGAGAGGACACGTGGCTTAACATGAAGAGGTAGATATGAGCAGGCCTGACTGTCCTAAACCCAAGGGGCCTTTTTCTTTTGTTTCAGCTGTCTACCTTAGCTGGGATTAATCTGTCCTGATCCTTATAAAGCCTGAGCCCCATAAAGTTCAATTCAAGATGACAGCCCATCCCCTGGTAATGCACTGGCATTGTGGGAATGAATTGTGCCTTTTGGATTTTCACAAACCCAGAGACTTGTTCCATTTGGCTTCAACTGGTCCATCCAGAAAATTCTTGGTGGGCTCAAAGATCAAACAAACAAAAAACCCCTGATTTAATAAAAGAGAAGAAATTCTAATGCTACCATTTTTGGCTGAAAGGTGAATGCTAAGGGTCTGATTCTGCAGCATCAGTTAGGAGTTATTCTGTTGGAGTCAACAGAGTTAAACTGGTGTCCAATTGATGTTAGTGAAAACAGGATCAGGACCAAAATTTCCTGTCTTTGCTTCCAGTGAATTCAGTAGCAAATATTCTCATTGCATTCTATACAGCAGGAACAAGTTGTACAGTGGCAAAAGCTGCATTTCAGTTCACTGCAGTAAAATCAAAGCTAACTCCACCAGAGATTGCTTTGCTCACTAAACAAGTGGAGAATATAGAACTGGAAATGGATATTCCTTTTAAATGGGAAAAAGATGTTATTAATTAAGAGACTGACACTTTTTCCCAATAAATTTAGTCTTAGAAACATTATTGGCATTATTTACATGAGACTTTAAAAAATTGCAGTGTCACAGAAGTGAGATCCATCACCAAGGTAAATTATTTCATTATGCTTTATAATCTCCCAGATCAATTCCTCAAGCAGTATAGGAATAAAAGTATTTCATCCAGCCTGTTTGAGAAACCTCTTTAAAATTTACATAGCATATAACAAATTGCTAGAAATCTTGCAAGCTGCCATTAATTTATTCTTAACCAATTAAAGTCTATGTTAACACATGCACTAATATACATGCACTTGCCCCTAATTTTTCTTTTGCAGCTAAGACTAGGCAAAATGGTATCTCTTAGATCGAAAAAAAATTCTAGGACATTTCCATGCTTTTTTTTTTTTTTTAGATGCAAGGCGAGATGTGCCTTTCACAAATGTGTCCTGCTTTTCTTATTCAAAAGGGTAATCTTTAAAAAAGTATTTACATTTTCTGTGCTATGAGTTGGCTACTCTCAGAGTCTGATTTCTGCATTCAAAACAGTTTCACATTGGTGATTCCATTGCATTCAATGGTTTTACTCCCAATTTACACTAGTGTAACCAAGACGCAAATTAGCCTCTTGTGGTAAAAGCCCACCAGAAGCACTCAGACTTTGAGATTAAAGGAGAGCATATGAAGAAAAGCTAGATAGATTTGCAAACTGCACAGTATTAATTATCTCATACAATGTCCTCTGTTAGCTTTTAAGTTCAATAGCTCATGCAATTTTAATAGTGTAGTCTAGAAGAAAGATATGTAACAATGGGACAATCAGCTCTTGCCAGAGAGTGAATCCCAACTGCTTACTGAGATCTAAGCATGGTGGGTTTCGAATGACCTACAGAAATGCCAGCACTCAGGGCTTCCCCTGTGAGAAACCTGAGTCTTGAGTATCCTTTATTGAAATTTGTGTTAAAATGATAAGATATCACTTTACATTCACAGGTGGTTTCCTGATCCCGCTTGAGGTTAGCAGGCCGTGCAGTGAAGCATGTGATCTGGGTCTTTCAGCAGTCTGCAAAGAGCTAATCCAGAGTAAAATGAGTTGCATCACGTCTTTCTGCTTTAGGGAGCAACCTGCTTTGTCTCTCTCTCTGGTTTGTGTTCTTGTGTGTTAGGGCTCTGAAATTTAAGAAACAAGACAGTGTTATGTTGCAACCTTCCAAAATGAGTAGTTTAGGTTTTTATCTAACTTCTTGGTTTGTGTGCCATAAACATAACAATTTGCTTCCTGTGTTAGCAAAAACAGGGACTGCTGTGAATGAGGTACACTCAAACCTTGGGTGTTGTTGGTGCTTCCCTTCATTGAGTAGTGACCCCGCCTTTCCAGATTAATTAATACTGTATAAAGTGCTTTTCAGGACTCAAAAGGAGTCTCCTTTTTTGAATGGAAAGGTGGTAGGGGGTTGGATGAAGGACCTTATGGCCAAGATAGTTCAAATGAAGAGAGAGCCTCATTTCTTCATGCCTCTGTGGACTATCCATCCCCAGTGGAAAGGTCTCTCTGGTAACTGCTGACAACATTTTTTGCCTCTTTCTTTCCCCCTGTTAGAGCCCACCCTGTACAGTAGATGTTGTTTGAGAAGCCACAATGTAGCCTGGGTGCTAATTTCTGGAGATATAATGGTACTTAATAATTCCTCATAAAAGTATGTGAGCCAGGAGCTAAGTGATTCAATAGATGCGTGCATTACACTTTTATCTGCGGAGACTGGAGACCACCCTAGGATATTTACGGCAGTGTACAAAGGGAGAAGTGCAGAGGTTCAGAGATAGACTTATTGTTTGCATAACATATCTGGGGTGGGTTTGACAGCTGAGTGTGTGAAGTGATACAGAGCCATTCCTGAAGCAGCAACTAGTGTACTCTCTGATCAGGAAGCTCCTTTTTTTATTAAGCTCCCCTTACAACACATCCTGGTCCTCTCTGGTAACCGAGGAGGAACAGGAGGTCTATAACCTCACCACAGATGTCTGTCACTGCAAGTAAGGAGGAGGGTTTTTGATGGCAAAGGGAGATCTAGGTGTGGAGGAGGGGAAGTGGATTTTATTGGCTAAAATATTGCGGGGAGGGAGGATGATGTCAGCACCTGTGCTCCCATAGTTTGTGCCTCAATATGCAGTCCCCTAAATAGAGTCTGTGCCCAGGGCTTGTCTACACTTAAAATGCTGCAGCGTGCAGCTGCACCGACATAGCACTTCAGTAAAGATGCTGCTACACTGACGGGAGGACATCTTCTGTCGGTGCAATTAATCTACCTCCCTGAGAGGTGGTGGCTATGTCAATGGGAGAAGCTCTCATTTTGATATAATGCTGTCTATATTGGGCGTTAAGTAGGTATAACTGCATCTCTAAGGGTTTTCCACAACCCTAAGCGACGTAGTAATACTGACATAAATTGCTAGTGTAGACCAAATGATGGGTAAAGACAAAGCAGGACTCTCAACAGTACAGCTACCCCCTGCCTGTTTGCCTAAGGCCCCACCTTCACAAGTAAAAATTAGTTGTAGAATTTCATCCCAACACATTTATAGCTAGTGTTTGTCAGCACCACAAAACCACCCTGCAATTTAGAACAGTTCAGCACAATGGGCAGCTTATAATGAAGAGGGAATCTTTGGATTGGAATAACCAGAGAACTGCAGGATAGGACCCAGATGTTGTGGCACAGGCCAAGAACAGCCTGCAAGCCTATTGAATCAGTGCAGTTCACACAAAAAACCCCTATATGTTAAAAATACGTGTTTGAGAACTGGTGTGATGATATGGGATCATGCTTCTGGTTGGTGTTCTAGACCAAATAAAAACCATTAAGAAAATCATTTCGAAAAGCGGTGGTCATTTTCCACTAGTATCCCACTAAGTGATGCAGCTGAGTTTTACCAGGCAAGACAGTTCATTAACAACGAATATTTGTGAAAATTAAAACAAACAAACAAATGAAAGATTTTACAATTCTGCTCTGCCCTGCAACCTTACAAACCAAGTCTCAGTGTAGTCTGAAAAATTATGATCAAGGTAAAAAGTCTTGAATTATGAGATTTATAATGGAAATGCTGAGACTCCAAACTACAAACGACTGCACACAAGCAAAGAGTTACAGAACATAACGCACATTTCTTAGGAAATTGACCATGATTATTTTTACTTTGATCAAAGCAAAACTTACTGCCTTGTGTGTGTGAGTGTATTAACAAATTCAGTAGGCAAAAATGATCAATTCCAATTTAACATCATTTTAAATGGTTGTTCTAACTCTTCTAATAGATCCAAACAAAAGACTTTGGTTTAATGTGTGTGTATTTTGAGCTGTGCCCCCTCCTGACTCTCCAGTTTAATTTCCGTCCTTCACATGAGATGAATGGAGCGTGAAGCAGGTCATATCTCAAGCACTGACACATGGGTTACAGATAGAACTCACAGGCGAGAGAGGCAGCTAGACTGTAGATTAAATCAAAGCAGTTCTGAACAGATGGGAGGTCAGCAAGGGCCAGCTTTGACATTTGATAGGACTTGTGATCAGTCAGCTCTTTCTTGGGTTTTCCAGGTTTCCTGATGACAATGATTCTAAAAAAAAACAAAAAAAAAAAACCAAACCCAAAACAGATGGAGCTTGTTGAAAAGTGCCAAAGTAGAACTAGATTGTGTAGGATGATAGGTATTAAATATTACCAAAGGTGCAAGAGCTGTTTAAACCAGCCAGCATATCCCAATGCCCTGCTTTTGTCCAACTGGAATTTTCAGAGTTTGCCTTTGTCCTTCTGCAAGTTAGTGCTCATTAATAGTGGGCATTTTATTTGCATGCAGCTGCAATTGTTTCTTGCCTGATGTATATTATATCACTGAGTTTTGGTAAGTACCCGAAAGCATAATCATGAAGCTTGTTTCTGTATGGCACTTAGTGCTGGATAGTAAATCTTGGGAAACGCTAATTAAAATACTACAAGTAAACAGAAAGGAAGGTTGAGATGATTTCCCTGACGATGTTGAAAATTGGCCCCTGCTCAGTAATCTCCTCTGGAAGTCACTTATCCCTGTGGTTCATAAAAACACTTCTGAGGAGCAAATGTGCTTTTGGCATGGACCAAATTTCATCAAGAGGAAAGATTTAGCCAAAAATTTCCCAAAGGGAGAGAAACCTCAACTGCCTAGAAAGTCGTCATCTCCCACTTTGCATTATGCCAGCAGAACATTGCGCTTTACTAGTAATACAGGGGGTATTTTCAAAAGCACCTAGCCACAATGGGAGCAAAGTTCCCCCAGTGCTGTGCACTTTTGAAAATCCCACCTTGTACAGTGTTTATATGTTCAGGCACAAATGATACCTCTTTTCAGGAAAGTGTGCTGCCAAAGGGGATTGTGTTTGTCAAGTGGGGCAGCTTCTGTTCTTGGTAAGGGTATGAGAGAGCTGGTGTTGTTTTTCTTTTCATCATAAAAGAAACAGTTTTCCCAGTTTCTCATCTTCCTCTCTGCAAGCATGGGGATCCTGGAGCATGGGGATTTCCACAGGTTAAAGGGAATGGAACAGTTTGGCTCACCCCTGAAGGGTAGGAGGGCTGGAGCTAGCAAATCCTGATTACAGAATGAGCCACACCTGGAAGAGAACAGTGTGATTGCCTTACAAGAGCAGCAAGAGCCTCCAATAAAGCTGGGGATGAAACTCAGGAAAGAACAGATTGTGAAGGGTAGTTGCTGTGTAGACCCTGAGATTAAGGAGTTATGCTAGTGAGGAGGTCATGAGCCAGGAAGCCCCTGTGGGGAAACCTGGATGGAGGTTGGGCCTAGAAGCTTGGAGGCCTAGAGGCGAATGCCAGAATGCTAAGCTCTAGCTAGAAAGAGCTGGGAGGACAGGCTTTGAGAACTGGGTGGGCCAGATGAAAAGGTCTGGCTGTGAAAGAAGACACCAGAGCTAAGTCTAGATTGTCGTGTGCTGATGCACTTTATCTTGGGACCCTAGAGATTGTTAAGAATTGTTTCTGTGATTAAGCCAGGCAGGGGGTTGTGTTATGCATGTGAAAGCCTGTGTACAGTTCTTAAGGGGCCCATAAGATGGAGCTAAAAGGAGCAGTGCCTGCAAAGCAACCCCTGGCCATGAGGGGGCGCTCAGTAAATGGCCACCTTGCTGGGGGCGACATTTTTTGTTGGAGAATTGTGATGAAAATGTTGGCGGGGGTCACTGGTTTATGGGCCGCTGCATGGGAGTGCTTCTTTTCAGAGCTTGAAAGAAAGAAAAATAATGCTAAGAAACACTGACAATAGGAGCTGGGGAGATGAAGTGGCTAAAGACCCAGTACAAGGATTGGAAGGATGGTAGAGTGGGTAGAGCCCTGGACTAGAACTCGGTTCAATTCCTGGCCACAGACTCTCCTTTGTGGTTGTGGGCAAGTCACGTATCTCCCTTATACCTCCCAGATTGGGGAGAGTTACTTCCCTACCTCACACTGATGTTTGAGGATAAAAACCCATTAATGGTTGTGAGACAATTAGACAAGACAATAAGAAGGGGTCATATAAGGCCCTAGATAGAATAATCTCATCTGTTGGGGCCCCCAGTCACCAGAGCACTCAAACACATGATTAAATTTAATCACATGTTTAAGTGTTTTGCTGAATGAACCAATGTTGGGAAATCTCAGCCATGTAACCAAGGGCTTGCGGGAAGATGAATGCCTGAATTGAGTAAAGTTGTGACTGAGCATGTTAGTGAGTAGGGATGGGGCACCTCTAGGGTTAAGGATCTGGATCCTCAAAGGAATGTAGGCACCTAACTCCCACTGACTTCAAGGTGACAGATGAAGCCAATGGGAGTTAGGTGCCTCATGCTTCTGAGGAGCTGGCCCTGAATTACTATGTACTGCGTTAGCCATCACCACTGCTTGCTGTTCAGGAGTGTTTTAGGAAAGCTCTTTACAGTGTGGATGTGGCACATAATATTTCGTAGCATGAGCCAGAATTGCAATCTTTTGCATGTGCAGCCTCACAGAGAGCTGCAGCCTAAGCCTCTGTGATAAATAGTGGCAATCAGAGCTGCTAACTTTCAAGAACAATGTTGAATATGAGAGGCAAGGGGTGTAAGGTACTGGGAGTTGGGTTCCTTGTTTTTTTTCCCAGCTGTGTCAATCAGTAACTGTTTAACCTTAGTCAAGTCTCTAAATTTCCCAAAGGGTCTGTCATTTTGAATGCCTCAGATTTTAGGTGCTCGGCATGAAACACTTGTAGTGTGATTTTTTTTCCCCCCAGAGGCACTGAACATCCACAACTCCAGCTGAAGTCACTGGGAAGTACTGGTGCTCAGCACCTCTGAAATAGCCATCCATGTCTTAGCTACCCAGAAACAGAGGAACTAACATGAAGGACTTTAAAAAATGTAGGCCCTTCTTCCTCTTAATTTCAATGTACCCACCTGTAAGATGTCTTTAGCAACAATTACTTACCTCAAAAGGTTGTTGTGAGGTTACTCAGTTCATATGTGTAAAAATTTGTAAAATTTTCAAGGTAGCATAAGAGATTTAGGAGCTCAACTCCCACTGAATGTCAGTAGCAGTTGACTCTATAATTCCCTTAGGTTGATTTGAAAATCCCCCACAAAATGCATAGAGATTGTTGGATGAAAGACAGTCAATAAGAGCAAACAGTCATTTTAATATTACTTTTGTGTTATTACTAGGTGCTGTACACATCCAGTGTCTGAACTGCTGTCAATGAATCAGGTTACTCAACTGCTTTCAAATATCTGAATCCTCTCTTGTCTCTTCATGTTCCTTTCATTTTAGCCCGTTGACCTATTGTCCATTATGTCACTGGTCTCTTCCATTATGCTTCCCCCTCATCTGTAAGATGTTTCTCCTCCATGATAGAACTTTCCCTTTCTTTCCCCATCAGCCTCTTCTATATGCTGTTACACTGATTTTACTTTGTTGGGTTTAGCTTTCTTCATGATCTGTAACTAGAATCATTCTCTGTGCCAGTCTGTCTTCTCAGTTGCTGCATATGTGTTTCACCTTTCTAACTACTTTAAGTCCACAGTCCTGTGATGCCCCACGTGTGTTTAGCACATTGACTACCAAAGGCATTCAGTTTCCTGACTGTGTCTTCACTCTTCAAGGAGACCAGTTCTCTGATGATCATAGCAACACCAGCAGTTTTCAGGTCTCCTGGCATGTCCTCTTATTCCATGAGACACTCAGTCCACCTTCATCTTCAAAGATACTGCTACGGCTTTTTCTGTTTTTACCGATCTGTGAATGGTAAATTTATTTAAATATTTCCTATTTTGTTCCTAATAGAAGGACTGGCCCTGCTAACAAAAAGGCAACAAAAAGGAAGTAGGTTGAATTGCTTTCTATGGGACTGGCTGTCTGCCTGTGCTGCTGAGCTATTTTTTAAGAAACTTTGTGGATGTGTTTAAAAATAAAATCCAGTCCTTTAAAATTGTGTAGCTCTGACAAATGCAGCAAGACATGAGGCAGGAGAAAAAGGAGTCATTTGGTGGAGTTGATCTTTATTGTCACACTTTAGCAAAATATGACTGAGGGAAGCAAGAATAGCCCTTTTGAATTAGGTTTTGCATTTATTATACGTCCTGAGTGAGAGAGGAATGCTTTAGGCAAGCTAGCTGTAGAATCTTCTACAACAGTCACTGTTCTGTTTGCTTGAGTACTGAAGATCCCTTTCTCTAGGACAGCCCAATGTGATTAGAGCCATTTCTTTCCTCTGATATTTTTCCTTCTTAAAGCATCTTTTGACCTGAACACCTGGTCTAAGGTAAACTAATTTGTCACTGCTATGTCCCATGATCCACTACATGATACAAGGAACAACTGCAGAAACAGGGTGCATTTCTTTGTACAAAAGTGTAGGTATTTGCTAATATGTGAGATAACCCTTGAAATACTGGCATTTTGAAGTATGTTCTTAAGAATATTGTTATGGGCCAGATTTTCCAAAGAGCCCACCCAGCGTATAGAAGTTCTCATTGTTCTCAATAGGAGCTGGTGGGTCCTGGAAATCCTTAAAAATCTGGGCATTTCATTTAGGTACTTAAATGGGAGCCAAGCTGCTTTGAAAAATTGAACCTATATGTTTGTCTCAGTTACTCCATGGCTTATTTTTTTGATTTAACATAAAGAAATATAACAGAAACTTGCTAATACTGTAAGCCATCCACTTTTCAGCACTGCTTCAAGGGCAGAGGCTGTAATGTGTTGCCAACACTTCATTATTTTTTAAAACTAATATACTACAGAGCACTTACTATCATATTATGAAGTCTTGTCATTGAACTGAATAATAATTGTCAACATATGTGAACAACAATTTGGACAGTATAAAAAATTAGATTCAAAATGGAAAAGTTACATGTGAGGGGAAATAGTCTAAAAACAATGGAAAGAGGCAGTAATGCTGAAAGAGAACTAGGGCTGACTGTGGACAGCAAGGTAGATGTGGATTTACAATGTGGCGTGTCTGTAGAAAGGCCATTGCAATTTTGGGTTGGGTGTGCAAAGGCATCGCCTCATAGAAAGAGGAGATAATAGTCCTGTCTCTATATGGCTCTGGAATGACCGTACTTAGAACACTGTCATCAGAGCTAGACACTATGCTACCAGAAAAGTATTGATGCTGAAGGGAACTCAGGGAAGAGAATAAAATTATCAAGGAGCTGATGGGATTGGTTTATGAAGAAGCATTTAAAAGAGCAGAACAAGGAGGGAGGTACAATTTAGATGTAGCAGATTGACACTAAGAAAGAGAAATTTAAGGGAATGTTGGGAAAACATTCCCATTACATGAAATAGTCTCCCAAAGGAAAAAAAGATGGGAGCCTCATTGCTTGATGCTTTTAAAACTAGACTGGAGAAGGTCCTAGAAAATGTACTACTGGAAACAAATTGTGAGATAGATATTTTCCATCTTTAACTTCTGTGATCTGGCAGTTAGCATTTAACATACATGGCTTGGCAGTAAATGCAATGTGTCTGTTAATGTTGAATACAACTTCATTTTGTATGTTGTTGATAACATGATCCATATCATATTGCATCAAAAGAGACAAAGGCAGTCAAGCTGGGAAAAGTAGGTATTTATTTCACACTTGCCCTTGGGTAGAAACTGATGGCCAATGTTCTAGAAGTAGCACACTAGATACAATCTTGTCTTTCATATGTCTACTGATTGATCTCCTAAGGGAGGTGGTGGAAGCCCCATCAACACTGGAGTCATTTAAAACTAGTCTGAACAAAGCAGTCATGAATATACTCTCGGGAACAATAATGCATTGCTAGGGGGATGGATGAGATTAAACAACAGGTCTTATCCAGCTATAATTCTGTGTATCTACAGGTTTAATGACAGTGGTTAGATCAGGGAAATTGGAGTCAGGAGATATTGTCTTTCTCCTACTGGCTTCCTGTGCTATCTTTGGCAGGTGGCTTAAGCTATAATGATCAAATATGAATGCCTGAAGTTTAGCAGCTCTGAAAATCAGGCCACTAATTTAAGTGCAACACGCAACTCTAGGCACCTATATTAGAATATTTTAACCTTCCTCTCTGTGTTCTGTTTCCCTTCTCTTCCCAAACAGAGACAGGAATAATCTGTCTGCAATGTTTGAAATATAAATATGCTAAATACATATATTTGAAACACTTAACTATACACAGTTTTATAGTATGCATTACTCAGTAAAATCTGTGGGCCAAATTCTGAGATTGTTCCCTTTTTTATCAGTCTTTACTCAGACAAAATTCAAATCAATGGGAGTATTGACTGTGTAAGAATTGTGCAAAAGTTGCATAAGACTGTAGCATGTTCTCAGTCCAAAATATTTTTGCAATAAGAAAAAGTATAGTTAACTGTCAAGGTGGCGAGATAATCATTTAGTTGGTAAACCAGCATAACTGCAGGAGACTTGACCTTAAATTGTATTTTATCAATTACTGTGCATTGCAGTTTAAATCTTTTCCACAAGAAGGAAACAAATCTTTTTTTAAATACATATAAAAATCACTATTGATTATTCTAAGCATAAGTACTGCATTCTGAGCTGTAAATCTCCTTCTGAGATCCCAAGATAAAATATTACAGCAAAACTACTGTGTAAAAAATCACTACAGTTTAATCATGGTAAACTGCTGGAATTTTTATGTATGTGGAATTTATAGGGCACTATTTCTTTTAAACTAAAATAACACATAGCTGATTTAGATGTGAATACTTTTGTAGGGATGGGGTTAATGTAGTGCAACATTGTGGAAAAGTACTCTGTTAAACAATTATATTCTTATGTGTTTATACGAATGTGTTATTTAGATGGTTGTAAATAAATCTCACATGGTACATGCAGGTACCAGCAAATTACATGTTGAATAAACATAATTCAGTCCACTTTGATGTTAAATTTGCCCTAAAACACTGAGCTAAATAAAAGCCATTTAAGTGTAATTGTTTTAAAAAAGAAAAAGGTTGTACAGGATGTTACCTCTTGAATTAGAAATACATTTTTCATTCAACTATGAGTAATCACTACAACACCAATGGGGCCAGATCCTCATCTAAAGTAAATCAGAATGTGCTGGATATTGATGGAGTTATGCTAATTTACACCACGGAGGAGGTGACCCAGTGGTTATGTAGGAGGTCAGACTAGATTTTAACAATAGTCCTTTCTGGAGTTAGATCTATGAATGTATGGAATTCTCCCCTCAGCTACAAGAATGCAGCTTCTATCAAACGAAATGAAAGCTGTAAGCTTTCTGATGCAGGGACCATCATTTTGTCGTGTGTTTGTACAGCACCTGACACAATAAGGCCTCCCTCCATGACTGAGGGTGTAGGCGCTACCTCAGTAGGAATAAGAATGATAACATATCTGTGCACCTGCAGGCAGAATTGTGTGAACCAATTACTAAATCTACAATATTTTGTGAAACACCTGGGATTTGTTTGGAACTGAAAATATTACTCAGTTTGCCCTCTACCCCTACATGGTCTGACTCTTAGAAGGCATCTCATGACATTTCATCTTCTGTTCCCTGGCTAAACGTTCTGTGTTACCAAGTCATACAGCAAGAATTATAAATTATATATATTTCAATTACATACAGAACTCAAAAATTTACATTCAGTCAATATTAACGTGTACACTTTCTAATTCGTGGGCATTCACATCAGTGGAGCTCATGCCTTCAAATGTTCAGGGGAAGGGAATGTGAAGTGGTCACCAGCACAGGTACATTGAAAATGACATCTGAATTTAAAAGAGTATTCATAGAAATTGTCCCTACGGTGCATTTTGCTCCAGTAACAACTCTCAGACGCTGCCATTCCACCTGGATTTAGACTGGCAACCAACAATTTATACACTCCATAGACCATTATCAGTCTCTTAGATCCATTCATTCCCCTGCCTAAGTGTGTATGTGAGAATTGCTATCCATTGTTTGCATAGGAGCTGAATGCAACCGGTGTGTTCTATGGCTATGAAACAGAGTTGAGTCTAAAGGAAAACCCTGGATATAAACTCACCTTTATAAGGTCTTGGTGGAAGTTTGGAGTTGGAATTTGCAGCTCAGGTTCATCTATATTAAAATAAATCTTTGGGACACATCTTGTTCTTTCCAGTGCTGTTAGGAGGAGAATGACCAATGGCAGACATATCCTCTGGTCTAGGAATCCTGCCAGCTAGCGTAGGGGAGGAGGAGAGGGATTGCTCATTTTATCTTAGCCCCTAGATATAGAGGTCTAAGACAGTTCATCCCACCCACAGCGAGGAACAGTGCCAAAGAAGTAGCTACACACACAAGGAAAATGGTTTCCTTGGCAATAAAAACTACATAAACTCTGAGAGAACAATTCCACACCCAACTCGTTTTCTTTCAGAGTGGTGGTTGTATATACACATCTCAGGCATGTACAGATAATGAAATACCTAGCTGCTAGTGAAGACAAACTGTACCAGAGGGAAATCTTAACAGTGCATAAGCCAACTGCTGAAGAACAAGCACAGAGCCAAATTCTGTCTTCCGATCTCAGTGGGGTTGCACTGATCTAAATGAGGGCCAAATCTGACCCCTAGGACTCTCCCTGACTCCAGAACTCTGGTATATTTCATATTTGTTTCCCTCACTGATGGTTACATTTTTCTGTAAAGCTGAAATATGTTGCAAAAAATCATTACTGTGGTTCAAACATACAAAATATTTGTCACAGTGGAATAAATTTCTGGGCTGCGTCTCCGAAGAGGTGCAGTACAGAAAACGCAGCCCAAAGGAAGGGCGTCAAAAGGGGACTTTGACAACTTTTCACTGTTTGGATTCTGGATTATTGTGAAGGCCAGAATGCATAACTTACAGCAGCCGTGGTGGCTGCACTAATTTATGGAAGCCTCTGATGGGCTGCCTATCGGCAGCACAGTACTGAAAGCAAGCCCTCTCCCATTCCCACTCCCTCCCTTCATGCCCCCGTCTTGCAAAGGGTGCAGAATAGGGCATCCTACATTAGCTTTACACTGATCCTGCCCCAAGGAAATTCTCTCCTGGCCCTGGACAGCACATATAAGTCACCACAGTAGCAAAGAGGGACCAGAGATGGCTCCACTGTCTGATTTTGGAAGGAAACCATCATAAATACAGCACAGCACAAGAGATCAGACTTCTGCTCAGATGAAAAACTGCTACCTTCCTGACAATCTAAAATTCCTCCTGATGGTGATGATGTCTTACATAATGACAACCTTAATTCATCTTTTTGGCTAGCAGAGAGTTAAGATTTCATGTTTTAATTCCCTTGGTCATTTTGAAGGCACATTAAAGCCCCTCAATGCTGTTTAAACACAGTCCTCTATTAGGAGTTATTTAAACAGTGTTTGCTTTCCCTGCACCAAACTTTCTTATGCAGAATCTTTCCAACACCTTGCGTGACATCAGCTGGCTCCTGGTCTTAGACATACTGCACTGTCCATATCGACAAACAGAAAGCTAATTAACTAAACCGTCGTCAGTCTGCTTCCAAGATGGTATTGACGATTTCAAGGTTTAAATGTCATCTTGCTGTCTTTCCAGGTCACTAAAGCTTTGTGTCATTGTCATGTACTTTAAAAAAAAAACTGTGTGGAGAGCACTTTAGAATACCACAATTTTTCTTCACATTTTTCATTTACTAGGCTATTTGCATCAGCCAGCTTTTCTTCTTTTGCAAGCAGTTCCTAAAGCTTTGTATGGTCTCTCGGGCTTGCGCTGGCAAAATCCAGTTTGGCTGCAAATTGTTTTGCAGGTTTTCCTGAATATTTTTGCTGTATTTTAAAAAAAAATAAATCAAAAGGCTCTTGTTACTGCAGGTGCAAAAACAACATATTTGCTTCATAAAGCTCTTTAGATTGTGGCCAAGGTGAAAAGATACTACTTTTCAGCTGGGACAAATATAGGCAGAAGGATTCTGCATACCATTAATGTGCAGCATTGCAATATAGAAAATGTGTTTTCCATTCCCTGGCTCTGCCACAGCCTCTTTGTGTAACCCTGAATAAGTCATTTAACATGTCTATAGCCTCATTTCCCTCCTATGTTTAAGGGTGATATTCATATAACACCTCCGAGAGGTGTTATAAGACAAAAGCCAGAAGTTTTGAATGTAACTAGTGATTTTTATGTGTGAAACTTGAGACAAACAAATGGTGCTGGATTGTCACAGGGCAGACTCTTAGCACTTTCTGAAAACTAAGCCCCTTTCAGGTGTCTGAAGCTGGACATCCAAAAATTCAGGCATCCAAAATTTAAAGTCATTTTGGAAAATCTTTGCCTAAATCCATTAGTGCTTGACATCGTCTGCTTGAAGATGTTTGATGTGACTGAATTATTTTAACTGTTTTGAAGTTATTCCCACAGTTGAAACAACAACTTGAAACATTTTCAAAGTGAAAGGTTTTGATTTTTCGATGCAACGCAGCTTTGCATTCTGAACGTTTTGTTTGACCCAAAACTATCTTTTAAAAACTTCTTTCAGCTTTTTAAAAAATTGAAAAATTAATTTAATTTTTTTTATCAGATTGGCCAACAAACTGACAAATCAGTTATTTCCACAGGTCTAGCAACATAGCCAATAGGTCAGTGACGAGGCAAACCCTCACCTGGGGCTGAGATAGGCAGCATGCACTGTAATAGAAGCCATGGGACTTCAATGTGAATGCTCTATGTGGATTTCATTTCCAAGTGCCCATAGAACTCCCTTGCATAAAGCTTATTTACTGAGGCTGGGCACATAATGGAAGGGCTGGATTATTTGACATTTAAAGTATATTAAGATCATATTTATCTTATTGGGTCAGAACTGAAGCGAGGCCCTGGGGTAAGAGACAGACAGATGGCTGGCCCAACAGGAGTCACTACATCCAGCCAGCTGTAGGAGATGCTTAGGATTTACATCAGTGTAAGTGAGACACGTTCAGTTCTCCAGGAGGGTGGCTGGCTACTTACAGGGAGGTTTAAACTCTCTCAGGAGACCTTTGGAGAAAGGTTAAAAAAATGAATCTCAAGCAAATCTTGGGCCTGACCAAAATAACTCATGTGTTTGTGAGGGAGGGAGAATGCTTTGGAGGTGGGAATCTTTTCTGAGAAATTTCATCCTTGAAAAATGATACGAATCTCCTGAAAAGGTTATTATCTTTAGCAGACAAATCCTTCAGTGGGGTTTTTTTTTATACCTCAAACAAAGAACAAGCACAATCAAAGAACTGCATTATCTTTTTTGCTGCTTCCCTTTCATTTTTGCCATCCACAGAAACTGCCACAGCTCCCCTGTATCTGCTGTTGAAGATACATCAAATAAAAGGCAAAGGATAGGCAATCTTCACATGAAGAGTGAAGCAGAGAGAAGGCTCTGCTTGAATGCTACATTTCTGCATTAATATTCTGTTCATGCAAAAATTTCAATAATAAATCTAGGTGACCCAGAGGAGATCTGAAAATGTTAGTGTCAGAGAGGATGTGAGAGGGCTTGAGAAGTGTATAATGACATGAACTTTGGTCTACCCCTGTGATTTTCAGCCTGTGGTCTGCAGATCCCTGGGGGTCCAGAGACTATGTCTTAAGATTTTCAAAGGGGTCTGCACCTCCATTTGAAAAATTTTCAGGGTCTGCAAATGAAAAAAGTTTGAAAACCACTGATCTACCCTGTCGCTCAGTTAAACATCTACCTGTCTTGGGCAAGGTTCTGTCATGTGCAGTGCAGACAAGCTATGTTGCCCTCAGGGTCCCAAGAAACGTTCTGGCAGAGTCAGTCAAAATTCCTTCAGGGCTGCTCACGTGCTAATACCAGACTGGCAGCTATGCCAACTTTAGAAAAGGTGCAGTGGGTTCCTTTCCACCTGTCTGAGTAGTTTTCCTTCCATTCTTGTCCCGAGTACAGGAACACCAAGATGCTGAGTCTTTTAGAAAGCTGTGCCCAGAAAGTACAGACTGTGAGGTCTAGTACTTAGCAAATGAAGAGTCTTGGTTGTTACTGTGGCATTTATTAATCCTGGGACATTGGGTATGTTCATGTTGTGCCTCTGTCAACCGTGCTGGAAATCTGGGGACAAATAAGGTGCTCTAGAAATCACATGTGGTATCTCTTCTGAGCTGTTCTGGTTCACAGATTCCTCATTTCTCCATACCCCCCTGCTTCAGCCTCAAAATGGCCCTGAGGATTTCTCTGCCTTTGTCTATTTTCCTTTGATATTACTTTAAAGAGAAATTTGTTTATTTGAATAAACACAACTTATTCTCCCTCTCTCTATCCATTACTAGATATAGTAATGCCAATGAACATTACCTTAGTCACTGAGAAGAATCAGTATCAACCTGGTATTCAGTTCAGTCTATTCAGCATGAATTAATACTGGAAATATTATTTCAGACTCTGATGCTGTTTTTACAATGTGCATTTGCTTTTTGATGCCTTTTCATGAAGGGGCTATTTCTAGAATCCAGAAATTGTTTTTTTTCCTACAGGCAAACAGAATCCATTCACTACCTAGTAGTAGATGGCTTTTTTTTAAAGATAAGTCAACTGTATAGACAAATACAGTGGCTGTCAAATGCATGATGACAGAATTATATCTGTTGTGTACACTGGGTAGGCTAGGCCCACACAACTGATGGCTTAGTGGTGTTTTGGAATATCAGGGCAACACAGCTGAGTGGTTTCTGAAAGTCAGCAGCACAGCAAAGCTTTTGCATCTTGGCTGCTTGCACAGTTAAAGAGGCTTGTTTGTCCGTAGTTTATAATAAAGCCTGTTTGCCAATGGTGGGCCAAATTCTAGTCTGTGTTGTTCCAGATGTTTGAAGGTGTGATTGAGAGCACGTTTTGGTTTAGTGTGGTGCTAGGTGACTTTCTTCCTGTGCTTTTAAATTAATCTTCCTATTCCTCTCTGGGAATAGTTGGCCTTATTGGCAGTTTGATGTCTCTCATTTCCAGGGGTACTGAATGATTTTGTGTCCCATCTGATTTTTATTTCTTTGCAGTACAGTCCTTGGGGGTGGCAGCATGGAATCTATGTGGTAAAACTCACTCAGTTTCTGGTTTTCTTTTATAAAGCCCAAACTCAGATGAAGCTCACAAATTCCCAACAAGCATGGGCCCATTTATCATTTAACATCAAAACCTGGTGAAACTTTATAGGCTTGACCAAGCTTTGCTTTGAGTTTTTGGGTTCATTAAAGCCTGAGCCCACAAGGAAAATTGGAATGCATGAGAAGCAATCCCATGTTCATCAAGCACAAAGAAAATGTTTGGCTGATCCCATTCTCAGGTGAAATGGCTAAGTGTCATTCAGCTCAGATCTAGCTGTGGAAGTCTGCAAGTGGAATTCATTTTGCTTTTCTTGGGTTCATGTTTCTCTCAAGCTTAACATAATGAGCTTGATCTTGCTTACTCTCATACTGATTAATGGTTGCAAATTGATAGAAACATTTGTCAGAATGTAGTGTCCTATAAACCATTATCGTAATTCATGATGAGTTCACAAATCCATTATGCTTCATAGTTCTGACTGAGATAGGAACATGCTGTTAAGTCTCTGGGTTGAAATGCATAATGGTTCAGTGGTGTAGCAGCACAAACCATGCACAGATTTTTTGCCTGCAAACTACAAATCATAAATGGTGTGGCTTTATCATAAGCCTCTGTACTAGAAAGGTAAGCAGATGGCTTATAGGATGATAATGGTTCAGTGAAGATATTTAGAAATGCTTATGTTTCATGATGACATGAGACAGGTCATCTGCAGACAGAGAGATATGATACTCAGTTTGAAACACCCAGAAACAACTTGTTTCATATCAGACAAATGATAAGAGCTGCTGTATGTGAAAGAGTAGTTCTCTTTTTTGTGTATGCTGAAGATAGCATCTACTTATAGCATCTTCAACTGAAAATAATCTATTGATCTCAGATACCCAAGGTTTACAGATGCCAAAGTATTGTACGGTAACACTGGTAACAGTAGACATATTTCCATGTATCACGGATAGCCTCCTTTTGCCTTGATGTCTATTTTATTTTTAAACAAAGGAAAATTCTTACATATTCACAAGGCATTGTCATTTCTTTCTGTTAACTTATTTCTTACTTTAAAGATGCATCCAAATACATCCAACAGTACTGAACTTCCTGTGAATAAAGACATCTGGCCACCATATTGCACGTATCTGTGCATTGTCCACTGGGATTTCTAGTGTCAGAAACCTCTCTCTCTCTCTCTCTCTCGTTCTAAGGTGTGTCCAACACCTAGGTACAGTGGTACCTTCAGGAATGGTTGCCAATATTGGATAGCTCTGCAGACAAAGGGAAATAATGCAGCCATTCGTTTTTGTTTTCTTTTCCAAGAAGAAACACCATTTACTGATCTCCCATCTGAAAATGTCAATAACTCTTATGTAATTGATGAAAAGATGTTTGGAAATGCTGTTCAGATGGAGAATGTTTTAAATAAAGGAGATACAGTTTAGCCTCAGTTGCGTCTCCATTATCTAAAATTTCTTCCATTATTTTATCTCTTTCTCTCTATGCCACAAGCAGGAACAATTTTGCTTTCACATCTGAGTCATTGGTTTCGCACCAATATATCTCCTTCCTGAAGAATGATTCTCATTCTCTAGTTGCACTTCCCACACTACAAACAGGATGGCATGACAGAACACATAGAGCTGCTTGTAGGAGAAGGAAACAGGAGAAGCATTAAGGCTAGCAGGAGGCAAGTGAGATAATAGATGAAATGAAGGCAGGGATGATGCTATGACAGGCTAAGTTTCGTTAGTAATAAGTAATCCAACAGTCAGACACAGTTATAGGAAAGATCTTTATTGAGCATGCACAGACCAGGTTTACATTGGAAAGGCTTGAATTTTTCCTGTCAGACCCTAGCCACAAGCTTGCACTCCTAAACTCTACCTGTCACAACAAATTAGGTTCTTCCTGAAACCTGATCCTCTGTCTCAAGTCAGGAAGCCAGGAAACTTTCTCAGGCTTACCTGAACTGACTCTGCTCATGGAAAATTTGACCCTCCCTATCTGTTTGATGAAGATCCAGAATAACAGTTACTGTATGTGACCTTAATGTGTAGCTATCCAGGAGTTATATAACTGTACATATTATATTGATCACTCAGCCTGTCCCACCCCCAAGGGGCTTGAATATCATGGAAATAGATAACTGAGTAGGAGAATATTATTGTGCGTGTAAATGAAAATGACTGGGGAATTGACAATTGCTTTGTTTGAACTGCAATGTTTCCGAATGCGTGGGGTTTTTTTTGTAAAAGGTAACTTAACTAGTGTTTACACCATTTCATCATCTTGCCAAACTTTAATCTTCAGGTGTTATTAAACTTTGAATTGTAAATCTTTGAACTGTTACATTTCCATTAGGAAACCAATTTCTTTGACCTCTCCAGAAACTATGGACTGACTTTTCTCTCTCTCTCTCTCTTTTTTTTGTCTTCATTTTTGGAAGATTACCAGTTATAATTGAGGAAAGGAAAATCTCCTCACGTCCAAGCCTCTCTTTTTCCCCTCTCATTATATGCAATGGTAGTTACTCCGCTTTCCGCCTTTTCCCCTCTCTGTCCATAAATCAAATCATCTACTCAGCCGCCAGGTTTTGCAGCTTAAAAAGGAGGCTAAGTAAACCAGAGTGTAGTTACTAGCATTAACAGTATCTGCCCTTATGGAAAATGAACAACACATTCCTCCAAAGTAGCTCAGTGCAGTAGAACACGTTGAGTCATCTGACTCGCCGTCCAGTGTAACCCCCCAGCCATGAGGGACCCTGACTTATAACTTGGTGCTGATGATCAGAGGCAGGGGAGGGTTTGTTTCTGATGCTGAGCAGTTCGCGTGTATCTAATTTAATTTGCTATCTTTTTCAGTGCTCCTGAAAGTGCGACTGTGCGGCCAATTGCTTCCAAACGGGAGGGATAATCTGTGTACGTGAAGGATCCCATTTGCCAGAAAGGGCCCAGTTTTCTCAGGCACTGGGTAGCTTTTGGCAAAGTGCTGAAGGCCTTCAGGTCAAATCAATGGGAGAGGAGAATCCGTGTCACCTCAGGAAAGCTCCTTCGCTCCCTGCAGCGTCAGACTCAAAAGCTCTCAAAAGGAACCTATTAACATATAAGGAATTAGTTAAGTGAGGTGAGTATCAGGGAAGCCAGGGGTTAATACACCATCAAATGTAACAGTCTGATCAGAAATGGTTGGATCTCAGCTATGTTTTGCAGGGCAGAAATTAGTAAATAACATTATTCTAAGAGTTTTTCTGAGATGCAGCCAACTTTTAGGAATGTTGTGATTCGGTCCAAGCAAAACCAGCATGTTTCTCATCGGCCCAGCCCTGTTTTCTGAGACAGTTTCAGTGATTGATACAAGAGATAAACAGAAATTGAAATAACACATGCCTGGAACTGTAAATAAAACACTGTCATTAGAGAGAGGCAGTTGCAAAATCAGCAGCTTGTGGGTCTCAAATGCAGTCATCCATTCTCCAAAGCCAACCATTTAAAAAAAAAAAACAATAAAAAACAATTTAGATAAGCTTGTGACCTTAAGTGTACAATTATATATGTGGAAGCCAGGACCAAGTTCTGTTACCACATCCACCAGTATAGCTCCAGTGGAGTATCGCCAAACTGAGAGCAGACTTTGGCCTCATCCCAGTACAGTTTAAATACATGAACAGCCAGAAATTCTAATCCGTCATTATTTCTTTTCAAAGGAAACCAGTGGCTTCAACCAACCAACCCCCATAAATTCTATCCTCATCTCTCACCTCCTTGACTTCCAGTCCAGCTGTCTGAAGCAGCAGTCATTTGACTTGACTCGTGACCTGAACAGATCAGTAGGTGATGCTCACACAGATAAGCTTTGTCTCACTAGCACATATAACACGCAGTGATGGGAATGACTGTAGGGGAGTTTCAGATCATCTGGCCAGTTTTCTTAGTCATAAGAACATAATTTTAATGGGCTTGGTGCAGTTGTTGTAGAATCACATCGTTAAAAATAATCTTTTGTGATACCTAGCATTTATATCACACTCATTTTGAGCTCAAAAAGCTTCTTACAAAAGAAGATAAATGCAGAGGAAGGACAAGTTTGTGGTTCAGCCATTGAGCTGTGGTTCAGGAGAGCTGAGTTCATTCCCAGCTTCGCTATAGACTGCCTGTGTCACCTTGGGTGAGTCACCTAATTTCTCTGTGCTTCCATTTCCCCATCTGTACACTGGGCATAGTAAATCCTTTCTCTCCCCCCCCCCCTTTGTCTTGTCTATTTAGAATGTAAGGTCTGAAGGGGCCAGGTCTGTCTCTCACTATGTACATGTACAGTGCCTAGCACAATGAGGCCCTCGTCTCACTTGGGGACTCTGTGCTAGTGTAATACAAAGAAATAACTAATTTCATTATGAAAAGTTCTAGACATTATCCTAGCAATATCATTATCCACATTTTAAAGATGGGGAATGTGAAGGGAAAGAAGCGAATTGGCTGAATAGGGCTCCATGTAAAACAACCTGTAGGACTGGTGCTTAAGCTGCCTTATGCTAGACCTCTGTGCAGTGATGTTTGTTACTTACCGGGCATAGATTTCAGGATCTGGCCACGGAACAGCCAGGGATATTCCTACCATAGCCAGTGAAATATTCCCCAGGATGGGGTGTTATTCAGTTTAAAAATCACAGCTCTTTGTTTTTTGTTTTTGTTTTTTTTGTGGTTGGTTTGTTTTCTGTTTTGTTTTTGCTGCAAACAACAATGTGACAGTTATCCCGCAAATCAATGGTCTAAGAAAAAAAGGTCACATTTAATTACTCCTGACAGGAACTTAAAAACGCAGAACACTTATTAGTGCAATGTATTTTTTTCCGTAGCTTTGAACTGATTTCTAATAGCTTTCAGTAAAGTCCTGGCGTAACCTTGGAATGTGTTTCATTATCACTCAGATGGAAATTGCTATCTGAGGAATGCAGTTTTAAATTACAGTACATTTTTGTAATGTATAAGTAAGCAACCAGCTGGACGCAACACATGAAGTGCCTGAGCCAAATTCTGCCCTTAGTTGTGTGAAACTCCATAGATACTAATGAGATTCCATGAGCTGAGCTGACCCAACTGGACTTTAACCCCTAATTCACTATGATCCTGCGTTCTTTGCCCACCTAAAAATAACCCATAGCACTTTTTATGTTCAAGGCATTTAACAAACATTGATCCAGATTCTGCCCCCCATGCTGGCACAAAGCAATTTAAGGGTACGTCGACACTGCAATTAAACACCTGCAGTTGGCCCATATCTGCTGGTTTAGGCTTGCAGGGAGCTTTGAAACCCCCCCTGCTTCATGGGTTCCCAAAGCTCTGGCTCCAGCCCCAGCCTGAACATCTACATTGCAATTTTATGGCCCTGCTGCCCAAGCCCCATGAGCATGAGTCAGCTGACATGAGCCAGCCATGAGTGTTTAATTGCAGTATAGACATACCCTAAGTGACTACCTGGGGATTGCCCTTATGTAAGGGGAAGCTACAGGTAACATGATGCTGACAAAATAGTTCTATCGCATACCACTCCTGGCCTGAGACTTTGTGCGTGTGGGGGGAAATTGGCTCAGAATGTGCCACAGCACCTAAAATGGGGAGGAAAAGTGTGGAAAAGATTTTTATAGTTGGTCTCATCTCATCCTCTCTGTACTATGCATGGAAGACAAGGTGATGTCATTCTACTGCAATTAATGTTACATTAATATGACAAAGTATAGGTGAAATAAAGCTTACTATACAAGCCCCAGTCCTGCATTTCTTGAAGACCTCAGCTCCCAGAGTAACGGACCAGAAGCATACAACTGGTATTTCAAAAAGCCCAACAAGCTTTTGAGCTCATGAGCCAAAGTCTTTTAAAGCAAGATCTCCCTTGTGTTGTTTTAAAGCCTGTTTGCTCAGATATGAGAGTGTAGGCCAAAGATACTTTCCCTGCCTTAAGGCAGACAGTGAGTCATTTTATAGGCTAGATCCATCTGTATGCAGTCCAAATGTTTCCACCTTGTTCAGACCTTCTTCACAGTCAGTGAGTGGTTCTTTCTCTGAAGAAAACAATATCCGAGTTAATCCACAAAACTGCAGTGCAACTGAAAACTTCAGCTACAACTATGCATTATTATGACTAAACCTATAGTGCTAAAGTCTTACACTTTTGGGTTTACTTTACATGCACAGAGCAACTGTTTTAATATGAAATTCATCCTCACAGCTAACTAGTGATGACTAAGGAAAGCTGACTGGTCATTTTTTGACTTGATTACTAATACTATGTCATGGTGACATTAAAACTTAAACTACATTGCTTGCAGAATAGCATGCTGCTCTCAGTGGTAACCTCATATTCACAACCACTCCCCAAGCTTATCGAACCCTTCCCTGCCTATCCAAGAATGTTAGTCACTTGAGGGTTCCTCAGATTAATAGATTTTAAAGCCAGAAGGGACAACAGTGTTCATGTTATCTGGTCTGGGAGGATGCACTAGGGCTGCTTTGGGCCTGGCTTATGAGTAGACGTGGAAGATGTTTCAGTTAATAAATGTTGGTGATTGTTGATGTCTCATCTCATTGAAAAACTGTTGAAAACATTCCCATTGAAGATCACTTTAGAGAGAGGGGAAAATTAAGACCTGAGATGCTGCAGTTATAGGAAACTGATGCCCACTCTCACTATCAGATTTCTGTGGCAATCAGTGAATAACAAATTAATATTACAAAACCTGATCCTTATCAAACAGGCCCAGATTCATTGCTGCACTAAGTTTCCTCTTGACTCTGTAGAGGGGTGGGGGAATCTGAGAGCCTGTTACAGGGCCCTGATTCTCATGGCCAGCTTGGGCTGCTGTAACCTCCAACCAGCTGGCAACAGTCCTCAAGGGGCCATTCATCAGCTAGGCATGTTGCTCTGGCCATGCCATCATCCTACTGGAGTTAGGAGCATATTATGTTGATTCTGTGCTAGCTGACCACTCCCAATGTGCTAGGGGCATTTCAGTTACCCATATCTGGCTGTTTTCCAGCACCTTGGCAGTGCCAGAATTACCCAGCAAGCTGGAACACACCAATGATTTTTTTCTGAGTCTGTTAGGCATCTCAGTGGCTACAGTCATTATGTTATGATTAGATAAGAGTTGGAATCGGAGTTGTTCGCATTTCCTGCGAGTGCAAAAAGAATTGTACAAAGAGATATTGTGAGGCACTCAGCTACTATACTCATGAGTACCTTCAAAACAAAACAGGTTGTATATCTGTAACTGCTTCTTAGGCTTCTTTCTATTTTGGATACTGATATGTCCCATATCATCTGAGAATTCCGTAATTTTTAATGTATTTTTCCTCACAGCACTCCCATTGAGGTAGGGTACTATTATTCATAGTCCGCTGCTGGGCAAATGAGGCACAGAAAATATAAGGGCCTGATTTTAAAAGATATTTGGCAATGCCACTCGGTGCCCATCTGCATCTTTAGCTGCCTAAATACCTTGAAAATCCAGCCCTATATGACCTGCCCAATGTCACGCAGGCAGTCCGCGACAGAGCAGGGAAGCATCTTAACCACTAGATCATTCTTCCTCTCCTACTTTCCACCTGGTAGCATAGTGTCTTTTCTGCACCATTCAGACACCCACAAATCCAAGAGCGATAGAGCTTCCACATGAAGTTCATCCCTTTCATTAGAACAAAACTAATGCATACCACCTGCCAAAGAGGATTCCTTGGATCACTTGTACTAATTTAACAAAGAAGGTCCATTAACCATTTTTATTATTTACCCCAGAAGCTTCTGAAAATGCCATTTTCATTGTTGAGCATAATACATCAAAAGCAAGAGGGGGCAACTGTTGGCACTTCTATAAGAAAAAACCAAATTGGGGGTGGAAATGTTAATTGTCACACAGAACTTTCCAAATCAGCTGGGTCTCTTTATTATTCTTTATTTAATGTAGGGAAAATTGCCATGAGTCAGCGTCAGCACTGCAGGTGGATTGGATACCAGTTCCCAAAAGAGAGAATGCCTTTGTCGAAGAGAATGCATTCGTTTTTAGTTTGTCCTCAAAAGTTTTCTCTTGGCAGTGTCTCAAATATGTGCCACAAAAGGGCGATTGTTCTCACTCGTGTCTTTGGTGTCCAGGTGTCTTTGAAAGTTGTCAGCCTTGCAATATATCCCTGCTAGAATTTCCTCATGTTTTTCTCTCTAGCTCTTACTTGTGTTTCCAAAACATTATCTTCCAGAAATCATTTAGATGTTTCGTTTTTTGTTTCTTTGATTTAATTTTAATTACTTTTTTCATCATAAATATAGTGCTGGTGAAAGGAGCCAGAAAGGTAATTTCTCACTGCACTTGTAGAATAAATATGGGAATGTTATAGGGTGGTGGGGTTTGCCTGAAACATCCCACTTCTGTTACTAGGTGGAGATAATGTTAAGTGGGTTCTTCTAACTCATGAATGCAGGTGGCTTATAGGAGGGAGGTAAAATGGTTCTCTCGGTAGAAAAGATGTATTGTGTGGGTTGAGAAATCCTGAGGGAGGAAACCTAGTGCAGCCAAGCCAGGAAAGAAGGTTTGAACTAGTCCTTGTTACTTGATTGGGTTTGTAATAATGCCAAATACCTGAGACTAGGTGATTTTGGACTTGACAAAGCAAGTAGACTGTGGTTTGAGTAGGTTAGGAATAACACCTGCTAACAATGAGAAAATGTGTCTTAATGCTGACCTGCAGAGGTCACATGGAGGGATGAGAGAATAATTCATCATCTATTTTTGTCTCTCTGTTAAGAAAGGTTTGTTAAATGCGATGGTGGCAATGCAAAACATAGAGCCAGAGAGACCTCACCACCTCATTTCACATCAAATGATCGCAATCCTCAGTCACACCTGACCTGGTCCGTCTTCAAACCAGCAATGTGGAGCTGAAGCGCTCCATACACATGACATTAAAAGGGCATTAGAGCTGAGGAATTGGGGGTGGAGGAAGAGCAGTGGGAGGAGAGTTTCTGCAAATATTCATTTGATTGATAGTGAATTTGGATGCAACCATATTAGCAATCCTTTGTTCACGTTCTGCAAGCTTTGGAGCATTCAAACTTTACCAGCATTATTATTGTTTGTAGAGCAGTAACAACTAAAGACCCAACTGAGATAGGGGCTCCCATTGGCTAGGCACTGTCTAAATCATAACGAGAGACTGTCAGCCCCTGCCATTAAAACAACAGATTGTCGTTCAAATTCTTGAATATCTGCCAAAGTCAAATTTCTGGTTATATATCCGATTATAAAATTCACAACTCCACTGGGTCTTAAACCACTACACCATACTTCCTCTTCAAATATAATCTGAAGCAAGGCAGATTTATGTTAGATATTAGCAAACACTTTCTAACTATGAGGATAGTTAAGTACTGGTATAGGTTACCATGGGAAGTTGTGGAATCCCATCACTGGAGGCTTTTAAGAACAGGCTGGACAAATACCTGTTAAAGATGGTCTAGATTTATCTGGTCCTGCATCAGCACAGGGGGCTGGACTAGCTGATTTCCTAAGGTATCCTCTAGCCCTACATTTCTATGATTTTATGATTCTATGTAGGATTTTGAAGAAAGCCTAATAAACCATATGTTAGATGTGCCTTATGGCAAGATTTACTGAGTACTAGTATCCTTGAGTTTTTCCAATTTCTCTAGTAGCTTGAAAAGATTGAAAAATTGTTGATTGGTGATAATGGGTAAAGTGAGACTTTGGGGTGGACATTGCTAATCCTCTGTTGTATCTTCTGGGAGACTCCAAATTGCAAAAGCTAGAGAGTCCAATTAAATAGGGTGCAGTGAAACTGCTTCTGCAAAAACTGGCCACATCTGTCTGATTCCTCCGAGTCCAGCTGCAGACCGTAATGATGTCTGGTGTTTGAACTTTGTTTGTTTGTTTTATAGCTCATTTGGAATCTCTTGTTAACCTATCCTATTCAATTGTCTTTTTCCAGTTGTCTCACTTGTCATGCTTTGATCGTTCAGGTCATTTAAAAAAAAAATCAATCCCTGTAGTATTTTTGTTTCCTGCTCTCATTTGGTTCTGCTAACATTTTCCTTTATCGTATGTGTAAAAAGAAAACAAATTGATTCTGGTGGTACATGTAATAGTTCCTATATTTATGTGTGCATTCAAGCTACAATGTCCTTCTCTATCCAAATAATGAGGCAGAGTGTGAGGTCTAGAAGTTATTTATATTAAATTTATTTAAATAATGGGAGGGAACTCAAGTATCATGAGAGAAGCTTATTGTTATGAGTCTATACATCCCAGGTTTACTAGCTTTTCATGTAATGTCTTGGAACTTCGTGAAGAAAGTCTGAAATGTCCTGACTTTTCATTTCAGTGGTCAGAAAGCTTTTATTTTTTTAAAATAACTACTAAATGCTTGGTGAAGATGTAACTGCTCTCAGGCTTCTGGCTTCCCTGGCTTCTCTTGGGTGAAGACCCATGTCTCTCTCCACACTGACTGGGGTATTTCCAGGATGAACAGTTCCCTGTCTTCGCTGTTTTATTCCCAGCAAAAGAGAGTCTGCCTTAACAGGCCTGCTTGCTTTCTCTTCACAGACTAATAACAGTGTAATTGCCCACAAAGTGCAGAGGAGCACATGGTCCAGGCAGGGATATCCCCTAGAGATGAATTTATTGAAGAGGAACACTATATCTGAGTATAGTGGTTAGGAAAGAAGTTGGTAAAGCACAGGTGAGAGAGAGTGAGGAATAGTCACCAATGTAAAAACATAACACATGAAGGCAAGCAACTAAATATTAAGAAAATGTATCTGTGTTTATATACAAATGCTAGAAATCTAAATACTAAGATGGATGAACTACAGTGTCTGGCATTTAATGAGGATGTTGATAACTTGATATAATAGGCATCAAAACTTGGTGGAACGAGGAAAATCAATGGGACATGGTAATATCAGGGTACAAAATATATAGGAATGACAGAGTAGGTCACACTGGTGGGAGAGTAGCACATATGTTTAAAAAAGCATAGAATCAAATAAAGTGAAAATCATAAATGAATTAAACTGTACCACAGAATCCTTATGGATAACAAGTCCGTGCTTGAATAATAAGAATAAAGCAACCATCCACCTGAGCAGCATGTTGACAGAGCTTGTGAAATGCTAAGGAAAGTTAGAGAGGCTACAAAACCAGAAAACACAACAGTAATGGATGATTTCAAATATCCTTATATTGATTGGATAAATGTCACCTCGGCATGATGCAGAGATTACATTTCAAGACACCATAAATGATTGCTTCTTGGAGCAGCTAGTTCTGGAACCTACAAGGGAAGAGGCAATTCTTGATTTAGTCCTAAGTGGAACTCAGGATCTGGTTCAAGAGGTAACTATAGCTGCACCGCTCAGTAATGGTGACTATAATGTAATTAAATGTAATATTCTTCTTGGGGGAAGAATAACAAGAAAGCCCATACAGTAACATTTAACTTTCGAAAGCATAAGGATGCTAGCTAGACAGAAATTAAAAAGGGAAGCAGCATGAAAACTTTAAAAATACCATAATGGAGACCCAGACTAAATGTATACCCCAATCAAAAAAGGCTGCTATGGTTGAACAAGGAATGGAGGCCTTAGATGTAAAAAAGCATCCTTTAAAATTTGGAAATCAAATCCTAATGAAGAAACTAGGAAGGAGTACAAACTCTGGCAAGTATAATAAAACAGGCCAAGAAAGAATTTGAGAAGCAATTTGCTAAACACAAAAACTAACTAATTTTTTAAAGTACGTCAGAAGCAGGAAACCTGCCAAACAGACAGTGGGGTACTAAATGACAAAGGTGTAAACAGAACTTTCAAGGAAGACAAGGCCATTGCAGAGAAGCTAAATGAATTCTTTGCATCTGTCTTCACGGCAGTGAATGTGCAAGAGATATCCATAACAGAGCTATTCTTTTTAAGTGAAATATCTAAAGTACTGTTCCACATGAGGTGGCAATAGAAGAGGATTTAGAACAAATTGATAAATTAAACAGTAATAAGTCACCATGACCACATAGGTATTCTCCCCAGTGTTCTGAAGAAACTCATATACAAACTATACGAAATTCTGAAGAAAGTGAATAGAGAAATGTTATTTTACTCTCACACAATACAAAAAAAAGCAGGAGTCACCCAATAAAATTAGTAGGCTGCAATTTTAATATAAACAAGAGGAAGTTCTTTTTTACACAATGCACAACTAACCTGTGGAACTCATTACCATGGGATGTTGTGATGGGAAAAAGCATCACTTGGTCCAGAAAAAAACTAGATAAGTTCATGGAGGATATGTCTATCAAGGACTATTAGCCAAGATGGTCAAGGATGCAACCCCATGCCCAGGGTGACCCTAAAGCTCTGACTGCAGGAAGCAGGAGTGGAAGATGGGGGGGATCACTCCATACTTGTCCTGTTCTTTACACTCCCCTGGAAGCTCTGGTACAGGCCACTTTCAGAGACAGGCAAGAAGGACCATGGTTTGACCCAGTATAGCTGCTCTTAATTTCTTATGTTAGCACACAATTCTTTATAAGCAAGCCTAGTCTTAAAGTAAAAGCACTACAGAGAAACATTAAAAACAATAAAAGAACCTACATGTTTGCTAATAAGCTTACCAGAGATCATCCCCATCCCATCTCCCAAGGACTCTGATCAATGTCCGTCCTTCCAACACTTCCCTGAGGATTGGGGCCTTCCATGTCCAGGAGGCCTGTCCATTTGCTGGATCAGAACAAATTCACAGAGCCGGATTATTTACCACAAAGCCCTTTCTTTGTTTGTTGGTCTCTAGAGAATCCAGTCTGAACCCTTGGGAATAGGTAAGCAGCCAGACAAGGGGCCCCCCTTTCCGAAGGGAGCTCCAAGGGGTGGATAATAGAAGGAATTACATTAGCATACCTCTTACAGACATTCCATACCACCTCACGATGGCATATAAACAATTGCATTTTTAATACAAGAGAGTCCACAGATCTTTAACTTAATTCAATAAGTCTGCCCAGGACAATGCCATCTGTCCGACCAGAAAAAAATGGCCCAGTAGAAGGAGTGTGCAGCATGAGGAAGCATGAAGAAGAGAAAAATTGAATTAGGGTTGCCCTGTCAAAGTTGTTCTTTTATTCAAAGTGAATGTTAATGACACTTGTTCGTATTTGGGCATGAACACATTCAGACACTGTTACTGGCAAACATCTTCTCCTTTGAGAAATATGCCAATGTGCTGTTGAGTCTGAAGTTGGCCATAGTGGCAACAAGACATCTTTCTTAAAAAGGGTATTTCTCTGTTGAATGGGTTTCATTCTGGTTGGTCTTTTTTAATTTTTTTATTTTGGGGTGACCCTGAAGAACGTAGCTGCAACAGTGTCCTGGTTTTTTATTTTGAAAACATGATTTGCCTTTTTCAGTAAACTTTGCTTAACAGCAACCCAGATATTGACAACTTCTGGTTAGTAGCAACATTTTGCTTGGAATCAATCCTGTCCCGTTGACTTGAATGTTAATGGAATTCGGCTATTGTCAACCGCATGCTGCTTGTTAACACGTTTTGGAAGCAAGGCCCCAGCTGCGGGCAGGTTTGCAAGGTTGTTCCAGGGAAAGAAGCACTGACACGTGCCTTCCCCAGCTACAGCCCCACAAACCTGTCTGGGGCCAGTGCTCAGCCCATCCCAGTGCTTCCTTCTGGGGCTGCAGCCTGGCAATCCTGCCTACAAAAGGGGTGTACAGGAGGTGAGGGGCTGGGAGGGGAGGCTGTAGGAATACTGTGTCCAGTTCTGGTGTCCACAATTCAAAATGGGTGTTGACAAATTGGGGAAGATTCATAGAATAATTAAAGGGTTAGAAAACATGTCTTATAGTGATGGATTCAAGGAGCTCAGTCTCTGTCTTTTAACAAAGAGAAGTTAAGGGGTGATTGGATTAGAGCCTGAGGACCTGCATAGGGAACAAATATTTAATAATATTCTCTTCAATCTAGCAGAGAAAGGTATAACATGATCCAATGGCTGGAAGTTGAACCTAGACAAATTCAGACCGGTAAACATTCAGTCAAACATTTTTAACAGCGAGGGTAATTAACCATGGAAACAATTTGTACATGGTGCATTCTCCATCACTGACAATTGGTAAATCACTATTGGATATTGCTCTAAAAGATCTGCTCTGGAATTATTTTGTGGAATTTCTATGGCCCGGCTTATACAGGAAGTCAGACCAGATGATCACAAATCGTCCGTTCCGGTCTTGGAATCTATGAATCTCTGAACTTTTCAGCTCTTCTGAATGTCTTAGCAATGATGACAACATTAGCTCTGGCATTTCCACATGCACATATCTGATTTTTTTTCACGACTTTGCCTTACATGCAGTGCCCATTCCTGGGAGACATAATTGGCTTTGTTTCCACCATATATTATCAGGCTAATGCTATACATCAAAGATAGTGAGTACACAGTTTGAGTTCAGTTTATAATTCCCTCTTCTACTATACAGAAAATGCTCAGATAGCTCTATTATAATGTACCTATATCAAATATCTTTACTTTGGATGTCTCCGGCAGAGCTGTAGCCTGAACGAACACAGATAAAGATTAGCTTCCATGGCACAATAAACTAAGATTTCCTTGAATATCTTGAATCTACTACAAATCAAGCTTTTAAAATAATCTTTCTAGCCAGTCTATAAATAGTGCAAAATATGACAAAAGATAGGTGCTAGTTTCAAGCTCAAAGCATACATGTCAGAGGATGGTATTAAACACGTAATTCCTGCTGTAGCTATAGATGAAAATCTCCTGAAGAAAATGTCTCCAGAAAGGATAAATATATTGTGAATCAACTGCTGAGACGGGTGCCTTGGGACACAGAGCATAAGTTTTAAGAGGAAGCTGAAAACATGATCTGTCTTTTTCAATTTGACCTCAGCCTCTAATACTGTTTGGCAAGTTGGTTAGGCAGATAAATTGTTTCATATTGGAAAATGGGACTGATTTATTATTAAATTGATCTCTGTCCAATCCCACACTTGTATGCATTAGCAATAATGACATGAGTTGCCTCAGAACTTAAAAAATGGACTTCCCCAAAGCTCTCTTCTGGTGCCAGTCTTTTCCAGTGCTGATATGGAAGACTTGCCAACAACGGCTGGAAGCTATGACTGATTGGCTGGTTGCTTATGACAGATGCTTCGCCTTAAAGAGAAAAACCCTTCACATTAAGGTGTGCTTCCTTAAATGGGCGTTGCACTATGCGATGGGATGGAGGCTGGGGAGCGTGCCACCATTTGCTGTTTCAACAATATCCTGCCTAGAGCCAAGCGAATAATGGCTTTTCCTGTTTGTTGAAAATCCAAAAAAATTGAAGAAAACAATTTGTTTCAGGTTGAACTGAAAACTAAATGTTTTGAAATCTTGGGGAATCCAAAAGTTTTAACAAAATTCATTTCAGCTCAAACAAAACATTTCATTTCATTTCAAGTCAACACAATGAGTTTTGCTTGGGACTATTTAAAAACAATTAAGTTGTTTTTAATTAAAATTAAAGACATTTTAAAATGTAAAATTGATTTGACTTGGAAAAATCAAAACATTTCATTTTGAAAATGTCAAAACAAAACATTCTGATGTTTTTTCAGAATTTTTTCGATTTTGTTTTTTAACTGAAACATTTCGGCACGTCTGACACAAAGCTGTGAAACATTTCAGTGTTGCCAAATCTGTATTTATTTGCTGAAAAAAAATGGTGTCAAAAATTTTCACCAGCGCTAGACCTGATGTGTGCAAACTCTGAAATCAGACAGGATGTATACAGAACCGTTTCCTTACACAAGATATTAAAAAACTTCTTTGCAACAGTTGTAGGCATAGTAGAACTACTGGAAAAATCCATGATGAAAGGGATTTTGCTATTTATTTAGCCACAAAAACCCCATTGCTTTGGATTGCTAATAGAGAAGTGTCTTTTAGCCACAAAAAATGGTGTCGCTTTAACAGTGGTGAATTTTTGCCTGGATCAGGCGAAACCATGTCAAATCTCAGTTTGTCTTAAGTGCACAGGGATTCATCATTTTTCCTGTGGAAAGCAGACTTTGCTGGTGATGAAACATAGAAGTCCTGTCTCCTGATCCTTTAATCACACTGAGGTGATAGCCTTTTCTGCTAGTGCATAAGCCGTTATTGTGTTTATTAGTTTTTCAAAAGCCAGTAGTTGGGCTGTTGAGAACGTGAATTATTTAGGTGTGAGTTTCGTTTGATAAACACGAGCTATTCTGCTATTTATGAGACATTCGCAGTTGTAATAGCTGCAGAAGGGTTGGACTATTTCTGTTTTGGGGAAGTTTGTGTTTTGTGTGTTCACGTCTCTCTTTGGACTCTGTGGAAGGAAAAGCTAACATACTTAAGCTTCCAAGATAGCCGTTGTCCTAAATCTCAGCCTGCCACTCCAGTTATTGCCACGCTGGCTATTTTATACACTTAATCATTCCTCAAAAGTAGAGAAGAGTTACTATACTGTCTCCCTCCAGTCTTGTAAAACTATGCTCATGACAATGATGTGATTATCTCTCCGTGGTTCCTCTGCAGGCTCTAGTTTTTAATAGATTATATACAGAATGGAACATCTTTATAGTCAGAGATTTCTACTTCCACAACACACACTTTCCCCAGAAGAGGAGTTTCTCTACAGGAAAAGGCCTAACGTTTCTTTAGCCCAGTACTGCTGCTAAAGTCTTTCTTCTTCTTCCACTGTAGTTGCTATAGCTGATAGGCTGTATCTGTACTGCCCCCGGGGTACAGCTGCAGCAAAATCAGGCACCAGGAATTCTTCCTTTTCCCTTCATCCATCGTGTAGTGGTAGTAGTAATCTGTAGGCTCTCGCAGCATGGAGGTGAATCACTGGATCAATGTAATCTCAGATCCATTGGCCCCAGCCCACTGTACCCTGAACACAGTTGTGTGCTGTGAAGCTGCGAGCCCGTGTGGACTCCCTATCTAGCACGTGTTACAGAACTTATGCTCCTCAAAGCATGTTCCTCTTCCATACCTGTACAGCTGAATGGCATCAGTCCCACTATATCCAGGGCCCTCCACACCCAAAGCAGGGCAGAGGGCAGGATTTGCCTCTTGTAAGTGTAGCTTCCTCACTACACCACCTCCAGCACCACGAGCTTGGCAATATCTCAGCATGAGCTGGACTGGGTGGGGGCTCCAGCCAGTCTGTGGATTCATTTGTCCTGGGTAGTCTGTTGAGAAGCGTTTCTGATTATGGTGAATAATAATCTAATGTGTCCATTCTGAGACTAGCTCTTTTATCATTAACACCCCCTATTAGCAGAAGCCCAGAGCCTGAGATGTTCCTTTGATTTAAAAGGTTATAAATTTTGGATGCAATGTCAGAGAATGAATTTTACAGCACAGCCTCCAACTTAGCTGAGGACTAATTAAAAGACTTCCCCAGTATGGCTCTCGCCTGACTTTTCTGAGATTTGTGACAGGCTTCAAGAAATCTCATGAATTATGCCACATGCACCCTATTGATCTGTGTATGAATATGCACTGTGCATGTCCTGAGTCCATGTCCACCTGCAAGGAGTGGTTTCTTTAACAGTGTTTGTTAACGTATATGCTATTTATACCTAACATAAATACAGTATATACTAAAATACACAGATTTTATTGCACTATAGGTGCCTGTAGTCATTTTGCTTCTATGTTGCCATAGAGTTATCACTGTCTTTATTTTTTAAACCCTCTTGAAGCCTGAGTTGAGGCTTATGCTTCCAAGGAGACAGTGTTCACCCATATTTCTCATATCACACAACTACAGGCCCAACTTAGGGCCTGATTCAATGCCCACTGAAACTAATGTAAGCCTTTTCATCTACTTCAATTGTGAAGGGGAGTGGGGGGTGAATAAACATGTAAACATTATAAACGTGTAATTTACAACCTTATAAACGTGTAATTTACAACCCCTAGACAGAGAATTTGGTCCATTGATCCTAACTGAGTTGGGAAATGGTGAAGCTTGCAACCTGTGAGAGACAGGAGTACAGGAAAAAGCAATTAGCAGAAAAGTGAAAGTAGCAGTAAGCTGAAGCAGGCTGTTGACCTGTTGGACCATTAGCAGAATACATCTGTTTTATTTTTTAATAAGGGCAATCTCACAGACCCTGGAGTAGCTGATAGTTCAAATAAACTGTGGGAAAGCACCAAACTTTTAAATTCTGTCCACCTGTCAGTAGGAGTGGTGTGTGCCCATGTGATAGTGTAATTTAGCCCTAAAATAGTTAAGATGATAGAGCAAGGAGCCATTCACTTTGCTAGCACAGTATGTAAGTATTTCAGCTGTCTGCAATCTTCAGGCACTTATCTCAGTGTGCAGCTATGCCAGTCCTTGGTGCTCCTGAAGCCTGGAAATATTTTTAAAGAACCAATTTCCTCCTCAAAAATTAGCTCACAAAAGCCATCCAAAAAAACTCCAGCCCCACAATACTAAAGTATCAATGATTCATAGGTCCCTATGGCATCCCATTCAATTTAATGTGAAAACTGAAAGACCATTTGCCTTTCACTTGATGCAGTTTGTGGAACTGCTCTACAAATAGTTCAGTACACCTTCATCTTGGGAATAGTCATTTTGTCATTAAAGAGTGTTGACTCCTCTTCAGTGCTCCATCCAATGTAATAATTCAATGCACCAAGAGGCTGATACAAGTGTCTCAACACAGTGTAAAACAGCACTATACATACTGTAATGGTGCCTAATGAAATGTTTGCAGTGGGCAATCTTCTTCCAACTTTTAGCAGTCCAAACAAATGAAAAGCAAAAGGTCACCTTGTGTTTGGGAAACAAATAGGAAATGGGATTAACAAGCAAAGTTTGAAAGCCCTGAGGCTTTCATGAGGCCAGTATTATATTTTTCCTGTGATTTAGAAAAGCGAATGACACAGTTTCAGGATCTATGAGCCTCACATTCAGGGCTTATTGACAGGAAATGTTAAAAGGTTCCTTGTCTTGTCTGTTTGAAATCACCCTGGTCTGAAATTTGACTAGCATATTTTAAACCAAGATACAATTTTTTAGGATTTTGGGTTTTTTGCAGCAAGCACAAACCAGGCCCGGGTGGTGCACCTTTGAACCCCTCCCCCCGGTCCCTCCCTTCCCACCGGGAAGTTGTAAAATTTTCACCAAAATATGCCACTCTTTGGCCAAAGAAAGGCAAACGGAGCCCAAGTTGCATCAGCCTCCCTCCCTCCATCTTTGTGAAAATCTCTTCCTTGTGGGAAGCATTGTGGACCGGAGCCACCAGACGGGTGCTGTCCACATCATCACGCCCTTAGAAAGCGGCATGTGTTTCTCTATTATGAAATGTAGCCTGGGCTCTGTGAGCTCCTGCCAAACGAACAAGGTTCCACATGAGCAAAGTGAGACTACCCTCTAAAGCAGTAATAATAACGATTATTGTTAATAATGAACTAGTCACGATTATCCCCGATTTACAGGTGGGGAAAGAGGCACAGAGAAGTTAAGTGAATTGCATCGATCACACAGCAAGTCTGTGGCAGGGCTTGGAGTAGAACCCAGAAGGCCTGCCTCCTGGTCCACCACTCTTAGCACAAAACAATTCTTATTTTCTTGAGGCCAGATCCAAAGCCCACCGAAGTCACTGGAAGTCTTTCCATTGATTTCAGTGGGGTTTGAATGAGGCCCTTGGGCAGCAGGGCGGATTATCTATAGAATGAGCAATTCTTGCTGGGATAAAAATAAGCGAGATTTAGATGAAAGGGAATTTCAGATTGAGAGTGTTTGTGTAAACAGGATTTTACTGTATTGGGTTCTTGTGGGCTGTCGGTTAATTCTCCTTTATTTGTGTAAGGCAGGTCAGAGCCTTCTGTTCTGACGAGAAACTGGAAATATACACTTAGCTTTCCTCTTAGTTGTAATTATCCAGCTGTATTGATCATGCTGCTAAGCTTATCTGATGCATAGGGCATCAATGAGGCCCAGGTATAGTCCGTGAGTTAAAGCTACAGAGTGTCAGCTTTAATTTACACGCATCCAATTGGAAAACTGTCTTCATGCAGCTGCGGAGCACCCTGAAATTGACACTGACAGGCAGCATACCAAGTGCACTTAAACTTAATGGAAAGGCACGTGTCACATGGCACTTCTCGTATGTATTAGGCAAATAACTGGGTTATGAAAGATATAAAGAAGGGCAGAATAAAGTCAGGGGTCTGGTTTCTTTTCCATGAGAATAACCCCGGCTGGCATTAATGAAGATCACACGCACATGCTGAATGGAGAGTAGACTCCTTCATTTTGGTTTTAGTTTCATAAGTGTTTGGCACTAGGCAGGCAAGAGATGGTGATTATTGTTAGTGAATATGGATTTATACAGCATAGACATATATGCACTGTGGTACAATAAGGTATGCAGTATCTGCTCACACGCCACAGTTAAGGGCATAATATAAGAACATATAAAGGCATATACAGTAAAAAGGACTCTGTTAATTGTAAAACATAAAAGACTTAGGCGAGGGGAGGAACATTGCACACTGCCACTGCCCTCTATGGGAGTGGAAGACGCTCGGCATCTCACAGGACTGGCTTTTAAAGGAACTGGGGACTATAGAGCAACAATGCAATAAGGAAAGAACACAGAGGACCTTCGTCAGTCAGAACTCCCACTGATGTGCATTGGTCCCCCTGTGGTGGGGTGAGCTCCTTCTAGCTGGGGATGCAGAGCAGAAAAAGGGATTTTTGGTAGCCTTTTGAATAAGGAGAGGGAAGGTCTTGGTGTACAATTGAATTGGGAGGGTTATTCCAAGTATAAGTCGCATTGTTTGGGGCAGATTTTCAAACGAGTTCAGCTCCCATTAAGGGGACTGCATGAAGTGGGTAGATTTATAAAAGAGCTGAGTTTGCAGCAGTTCCCATCGAGGACAATGAGATATGCTGTACGCTGAGCACTTTGGAAAATCTGGTCACTCCACCTTAGCTGTCGAAATGGGAGCCGAGCACTTGCAGGAAATCTGGCCCCAGGTGTGGGAACTGAGCCGTTTTTGATAATGATCCTTCTGGTACTTGAAGAGAAATATCCGCATATGCATCATGAGAGAGGAGTCTGAGGAAAGCCCCAGCTTCCATCTCAACTAGTCACATTTCACCGACGTTACATTTCCTCTGACTTTTCAGATGTACATGATGAATCTTCTTCACTTCCTCCCCTAAACTTTTGTGCAGGACTACTACGTCCTGTTTAGCTGTTGCAGGATCTCATCCAGGAGGTGGCTGAATATATGAGGAAAAGGAAGGAGAACCAATTTGCTACATATATGTGTCATATCAGATAAGGGGTGCTGTAGAGTTGGATTAATTCATGTTTGTAACCTGCTTTGAGGTTCTCAGAAAAAGTGTGCAACCAGCCCTTGCGTTCACTGGGAGCAAAGCTAAATCATTGCTGAGTACTTTTGAAAATCCCACCCAAACACTTTTAGTTGAATCTAGTAACAACTAGTATTCTATATGCACCAGAAAATCACTTACTGTGGGCTTGAGTACAATCTTCTAATATACAAATACTGGTCATTATCCCCAAGGATAGCTATTTTACGCTATCTATGATACAGCATGAATGTGTATAACGTCATAATTGTTACTTGCTCTGTGCTGATAGCATGGACAGTATCGTAAAAAACACAAAAGACCTGATCTATGACCCAATGTCCTTACAATCTAAAGAGGTGGTTGATCCAATTCAATAGGGGACTGCAAGAAATGTTCAGGCAGAGACTGAAGTTGCTATCTATTATCCATGACAGGGAGGATAAAGTAGGGATTTCTTCCCTCCTCCGACCCCTTCCAAAAACAATCTTTCCAAAGGTGAATTCTGCTTTGACCTTGAAATTCAATCCTTCTTTTTTTATTTGAAAATCTCTTTATAAAAATGAAGGGGGAGATGTTTCAATTCATAGTCTCTTACTGGTGGGGGTAAGTGCCAAAAGAGAGTGATATGACACTTCTTCAAAAAGCTGCCAGGTGAGCTTAGCCCTCAAAGTAGGAAGTGCTTTTTCGTCAATATTCGGTACACTATAAAAATCTCACAGAGGCTGTAGGAAAATATTTGCAAGATTTCCAACATACTTCTGCTGAGAATCCTTTACAATGGAAAAATATTTTCTACCACGACTTATTTTTTCTGCCTTATTTCCCCAAGACTTTAAGGTACGGGAATCAAAAATCCTGCTTTTAGTCTCACTAGTACAATTGCATTGATTCACCAGTGCAAACTGAGAGCAGAATTTGGCCCTGCTCCTTGGCATGGTGCCTCTGTAACACTTAATCGATCTTTTTCAGGTGTTTTCTATTGTCATGGCAACGCTAATCAAATATCTTTCCGTGAATAGCCTTGTCAATTGCAATACAAGTTCCTGAGTGAATACAGCCTTCAGCTCTGCTCCAGCATGGATTTCATGAGCTTTTCTTACCTGACCTTTGCTTTCCTATGCCCCTCCAAGTCCCTTAGTGCTAAAGCTCAAAAATATGTTTTGTTTTGTGAGAAAGCTTTATAAATCTGTATTGACGGTAATTAAGGGCCAGATCTTGCAATTGACTCCAGTGAGGATGTTTTAGAGCGGATTAAGATCACAATAAACTTTTCTCCTGCACAAAAGTACATAAAGTGTATAAACTGTTGCAAGCACCAGCTACCATGGAATCTGAGCATTCTGTCCTCCTCCACGCACCACCTGGTCCACAGGACCAAGAGGGGCTCAAAGTGGGATGGACCTCAAAAGGCAAGAAGGGATCAGGAATGTCACAGGTTCTGCCTGGATATGACCAGGGAATGTTCTCTCCATGTACCCTGTAGTTCCACTGCCAATAGTCTTGGCTGCTATGATTCAGCAGTAGAGAATTACAGCAGATGTAACTAAAATGTATTCACTTTCTTCAGACTTTTCCTGAAGATCAGCTGTAGTCTGGATGTTGGGAACATCCCAC
Source organism: Mesoclemmys tuberculata (assembly GCA_007922155.1). NCBI lineage: Eukaryota > Metazoa > Chordata > Testudines > Chelidae > Mesoclemmys > Mesoclemmys tuberculata. The sequence goes on from ML675649.1 coordinate 10,975,793, forward strand.
TCAGGGCAATTCCTTCGCCCTGTTCCCCATTTGTAACTCTTGGATCAAGGTCTGTACAGGTGTTTTCTGCTGAAAGAGCTAAGATGGAGGAGAGCATCCTTGCAGTCAATCCCCATACCACTGCATCTTTTTCTGAGGCTTTGCTTACCACACACTAAGGAAATATGTTAGTCAAGGCTGCCGGAGTTGGCCTATATCAGCACTTTCTAAGATCCTTGAACAGATGGGGTGGAATCTCAGCACCATTGAAATCAATGGGAGTTTTGCCATTGAGGTCAATGGAATCAGGATTTCACCCATCATCTCTAACGCTTCATGCCCAGCAATGGTGATGGTAAAATAATTCGTAAGTATATAGTGCTTTTCCTCAGTGGATTGAAAAGCACCTTACAAAGGAGATCACGGCCATTAGCCTCACTGTACAAAGGAGAGGAACTCAGGCACAGAGAGGGGAAAATGTTTCCCCCAAGCCTGCTCAGTGGGAACAGAACCCAGGTGTCCTGAGACCTAGTCCGTTTCCCTAGCTACTAGGCCATACTGTAATAAATAGTCATTTAAAACAATTTTAAACATTGTGGCATTGGCCACTGTCGGAAGACAGGATACTGAGCTAGATGGACCACTGGTCTGACCCAGTATGGCCTCTCTTATGTTTTTAGTCATATACTGGTCCTAGGGAGAAAACTGGAACATGGTTCACCTGGGGAAAACTTTTCTTTCTCCATATATTTGTGTCTTCTACCATGTTTGTAAGCCCTCTTTAAATATCTTCTTTTTTTTAAAATCACTGAAAGGTAGGCTCATTACGGAAAATCATTATTCAGCTTCAGAAAGAACAACTTGCCAAGTGTTGCTGTTCAAAAAGAAGGAGAACAGCTCTGCCAAAATGCAGCAAATGTGATTACACAAAGCCAAGAAGACCATAATTAGATCATTACCATGGAAACAACCTAATTACATGTGTAAAGCAGCAAGGGCTGAATTGCATATCCGAATGTGTTTATGCTGTTGTCTAATAAGGCCATATTATTGTCTCAGTGTCGTTTTCCACAAATAATTGAGCCACCTTGATCATTTTGTATCAGATAATCTTGAATTATTCCCTCCCTTGTTGTTTAAATAATTAAATAGTGGGATGCCTGGGGATTGATGCTCACCTTTACACAGGCAAAAGGAAGCAGAGATGCATGGGATGGGGGGGGAGAATATACATGCTTCCTTCAGCCCGCAGGTGGACAGAAGTCCCTCTGGCACCAAAATTGGAGGCTTCTAGAGGTTCCCCAGATAACAAGGAAAATGGCAGGGTCCAGGTAGGGCATTCAGGGAGCGGTCTGTGCTAGGGAGCAGCCACTTGGGCCTAGATCCTCACAGGTATTTAGGTACCCAACTACCATTTATTTCAATGGGAGTTACGTGCCTAAATACTTCTGTGGATCTAAGCCTTGGTCTCACATGCAACCCTGGGAAAGAATGCTGAACTCTTCAGCAAATTGCCAGAGATGTTCATGGTGGGATGACTAGTGTTAACTCTGTCATTGCAGCTTTAACTTTCCAGGGAAATATGTTAATAATCACCTGGACTGGATGAGCCCATAAACTGGTCACATAGCCAGCTTGGAGGAGTCCCTTGTAACCAAGTGAGACTATCTGAGCTCTGAGGGCTGGTAAGGATTGGCTCGGATTTGCTCACAGATCCTGAGCCCATGCAATGCTGCCTTCTTATATTTCTCTGTAAGCTACTTCCTGCTTCCACAGCTTTTACCATAGGGTGGGGATGGTCACTAGACAAAATCTAATTCAAGCAGTAAGTTCCAGATTTCTAGAACTGTACATGTCTAGTTGCATACTTACTTTGCATGAGCAAATTACCCAGTTTGCATATAGAGTCATGGTAGCGCCAGAGTCAAATGATCAGCTACTTACATAGCATGGCCACTTGCACGTGGAAATACATGATTTGCATATACTGCCATGGCTATCACGCATATAAATTAGGCCTACATTCGCCTCCACATTTTTTTGCATTTGTAGTTGTGTGCTCACAAGTCTAAATGTCTAATACAAGTTTAATTAAATAGATTTTTAATTAAATAGATTTAATTTAAATAGATAAACAAGTTGAAATATATATTTTCTTAGCTATGAAAGTAAAAATGTACTCTTGAAAAATATACATGTGAGTAAAAAGGTGTATAAGGCTAAATCTGAAACCTTATACAAAATTATTTTTATCTATGCCATCGTGGAAAGACTATCTAGGATGGCATGAAAGATAGATAACACATGATTTTGGATGCTGGTAAAAAAGACATATGGAAAACCTTAGTCACTCTTTCCATTGGGTGCGGTTTATAAACTCCATCTCCAATACAAATAATCCGTACTGGCTTCACCTAGTTTTAAAATTGGGCTCAGGGTTCTGCTAACCCAGGTTTAACATGCTTTCCCTGGACAGTACGAACCAGGCCAAAAGTATGGTAGACCTGTGTCTGAAAAAAATCAATGGCCGACTATTTTCAATTGTAGATACAGAGTGAGTAGTAGGTACAGTAGCTATTCAACTGTTTTCTGTCATAGGTTTAATGTGCTTTTACATGCTCCTTGTTAACAAATCATGTTTAGTCCATGCTAGCAGAAAACATTTTTAAACAGGTATTTCAATCTGGTGCCTTAACTTAGATACAATTCAGGTGTATTTAGATTGTGAGCTCCTTGGGACAGGAACCATCCTTTTGTTCTATGTTTGAACAGCGCCTAGCACTGGTCTGCAACTGGGGCTCCTTGGAGCCACCACAATATAAGTCATTAATAACACAGTTACCTCATGCCTTCATTTTGTATTGTCCTCTGAGCTGACAGCGAGTGTCTCTCTTTTAAATGACAGCTGCCACGTTCCAATGGCATTTTCTTATTTAGTCTTATTTAGTACCAATCGTGCCATGTATGTAAAAAGCCATCTAACAGAAAGGAGTACAATGCAACACTTGCACATCTGGGATAACTAACCTCAGATAGATTGCACCACAGGCCGCAGTTTGGTTTACAGTAACTAGTGCATGTTCAGACAGTTCGCAGTAGATGCCATACTTGAAATCTAGCTATATTTTTAGTAGTGGTATGTTGGTAATAAGAACAAGGCAGGCTGCATCAAGAACTAGAACCATGCAGATAGGTTTAGGATACAGAGCAAAACGGGAGAATTTGGTCTTTCTGTTGACTCTCTGCAAAGGTTTGAAATCAGGTTTTGCCCAGTGAGTTTGCAATAACTGAAGCCATTCTCATCAGTGGGAAATGACCTGTCTGCAGCCAAAGAGGGAGCTGATATCGTTTCCTGTTTGAAAGAATTTGTGTCACCAATAGTGGTGACATCCATGGACAGTGGGGGGAGTCTGAGGAGGGAAAGAGCTAGGATTCTGGATGAGATGAGAACTAAACGGGGTCACTTAGGAGAATCTGTTTGATCAGTGTAAATTCTATAATCCAGCAGTGAAATCAGCATGGTTTGGGATCATCGTTTCCTAGTTAAGAAAGATATTTAAATGGAAAATGGGTCATATTTGTGTAGGGTCAATCAGATGGGATGGGGTGATGGGACCAAACAGAGAAAATAAGGATGGAATAGAATTGGGGGTAGATAGATTTTTCAGCAACACTACCAAATCCCACCCACCTCCACCCCACAAAAAAGCATTTTATTTTCACTGGAAGAAGCAGAGGAGGAAACATGAACAGCAGGGGATGTTGTTTCTGCAGCAGTGGCAGGAGTAACAGAAGTAGTATTACAGCAGGATCAACATTATATCATTTGCAACAACAGCTGCAGTAGACGATACGTCCTTCTTCCATTAACTAGAGCTAACAGCAGGGCCACCAGATTGTCCTTCTGGATTCTGAAGCAAAAAGATTTCCCTTTCCTTCTCTAGTTTGTGGTGTTTATAAGGCCATATTGCAAAAAGTGCACATACCACCAACTAAGGTCAATGATACCGATAGTATTTACTTTATTGGGGTGCAGCAGGATCATCATCTTTGATGGCTTGAAGACAGATTTAGGCACCCAACTTTGGAAATATTGACCCTATGAATCTATTAAATGATTCCTCTTTGCATTTGGTTTTTAGTTTGTGTGTAATTAAAGCAAGTCATTCAGATCTAGATCAGATTTTGAATGAAATGCACAAATTTCATTCATCTCCATTAGGTGCACGCTGGCATGAGTTTACTAAATCTTTGAATTGAGCTCTATCTTAGATGGAAAGATGCAAAACCAGGAAAAGGTTAGCTCTCGCTTTTTGATGTCTTGTGGACCACAGTGAGATGGCTAGACCTTCAAAGTCCCCATCCAGCTTTTCATGTTAGAAATGCTTTCTTTTCCACAGCAAAGAATCTGATTTTTACACTCTACACTATGTGTCTTCCAGCTGCCTTCAGCAATTTCTACTCTTTGAGCTAACCTAACGTCTTCCATCCTGACGTTTGAGAATGGGGCACAGGCTCTGAAGGAATGATTTATGGGGCTTTGCCATTCACATAGTGCCTCATTGTAGAAAGCAGCTATAATGCAAGTTTTTGGCAGGCTAAGTGCTAGATATAGCACTTGTAAGCACCATAAAGATGTATGCATTCAATTAGGACTTTTAGAGAAACTATAATATTTTTATTAAATATTAATTGCTTTTTTAAAAGAGCACTTTTGAACAGCATTGAGAATACAGCTGATATATTCGATTGCCATTTAATTAACTGAAAATAACATAAGCATGGATAATAAGTCTCACTTAGATATTAATAGTGTGGACAGTTCATTAGCATTTAAATATATTGAGCCAAATTCTGTTTTCTCTTACACTGGTGTAATCCCAATGGCATGCTGGAGAGGCATTTGTGTAAGTGAGAGCTGAATTTGGTCCCATTAACCAAATCCGGCCCTGGTGTCATTTCAGTGAAGTCAGTTGAGTTAAACTAGGGATAAATTTAAAAATGCACTGGTAGCTAGGACACATCAGAATGTACTGGATTTTGAACTAAAATAGGACCTATATTATTATTATTGTTATTTTTAAAATAGGCCCATCTCTGCAAAGGGAGAAAGGGCAAAAGAGGGAAGATACTTTGTAAATCCATTGATGACAAACATAATTTATCCATCACAAATATCTGTGGCTGACGTCCTAACTAATGCTGTCAGGTGTCTAATGTGCTGTGTTGTAACTTCTTGTCTGTCCCGTTGATTCATTCAAAATGAGTTTTATTTCTGATAAAAGAACACTCGTAATATTCAAAATGATATACATAGAAGTGGTGCCCAATATGACAAAATACAGTGGGCCTCATTCTCATTTACACTAAGGACCATTTCCCCCACTCTGGTAGTGTAAGAGGGGCCTTTCTGTAAATGTAGATCAGTTCAGAGCAGACTTCATTGCATTGACAGGTGGTGTAGAAAACGTTCAGGTCTGGATGCTTGGCTGCATTCAATGAATGTTTAAAGTTCTGCATTGACCAAAGTGTGTGAAGGGTCAAGGCCTAAATGCAAAACCAAACACGGGGCCTATTCAGTGCTAAAGCTTCCACTGGCTTCAATAGCAGCGGAATTAAGGACAAAGGCTTGTGTGAGAAGCAGGAAGTAGAGGTATGGGAGTAGATAGGGCATATCATGACAGACTGAGTGAATAAAGGACAGGTCGCATCTCATTTACAGCACCACTCTCTTGTTCAGTTCCTAGGTTTGCATTGTAAATAGCTCAAGCATTAGCTATTACAGCTCTACAAAACATATCAGAACAACCAACGTGTATGAGAATGAGGAGAAGAAAGGGTGAAGAAAAAAGAATAAAGAACTGTTTTTTTCACAACAAATGGTAATTCAGCATGTTGTCCTTTCCTTTCAGAATTACTTCAATTGTTTCCATTTCTAGCATGACTTCCCAGAAATTATGCATTACTCTAACACTTCTCTAATACGTTTCACATTGATTTTTCCCCCTACTCTCTGCTGACTGTACAGTCTGAAAAAGCATTGACCTTAAAGTCAAGGTCAAGTTTACATTCGCTGTGTAAACAAGCCAGAGGGAAAGAGAGAGAAAGCACCTTACATCAAGAGACATAACTGAGAAGCTATTAAGCACATACATTTCTTCTAAAAACAGACGGAGAAGGAAAGAAGACTGAAGATAAATCCATTTGAACTAAGATCCTAGCTACTGAGAAATAAATGTTAAGGAGAGGTCATGCTACATGTGACCAGAATTAAATCATTCTTTAATGTATTATTTGTGCGAGAACTAGTCAAGCATAAAAAAGTCCCCCTCACACGGCTAGCCCAAATCAATGGATCTGCTGTTTAGTATATACTCGTAGTGAATATTTTCACTTATACTTACACCTAAGCACTGATGCCATTGGACAGTGCTATTCTATAGTTTGGCCTCTTCAACACTGTAGACCAGTTAATGGCCTCACAAACTATACTTTAATATATTCATTCTCATTTTCACTAAGGGCCATTTCCATTACTCTGGTAGTGTATTAGGGGCCTTACTGTAAATGTAACTAGGTTCAGTTGGATTATTTTAATTAAAACATTCAGTACAAACTTCATTTTATGTGCAGGTGGGGAAACACTGATGAGGAGCAAAAGTTCAGATGCTTATCCAAACGTTGTGTAATCTCCTGAGTCTGAAAAAGTTGACTGGAAGTCTAATGAAAAATGGCTCTTGCCAAAAACTTCTGATTCCTGTAACTGCTGCTTGGGCTGGAAATATATTGTGAAGATAAGAAGTTTGGAACATCTGCTCTGAGTTCCAGTTAGAATGGGGAAATGCAAAATTATGTGAAAATGAAAAATAATTATATAATAGTGAAGGAAGAAGGAAGGAACATAGGATTTGCCATACTGGATCAGAATTGAGGTCCATCTAGTCCAGTAACATAGATTGTGACCATTGTGATCATCTAGCCTGACCTCGTGTATAACACATGGCATATAACTTCCCCAAAATAGATCCTAGACCATATCTTTTAGAAAAAATCTCATCTTGATTTAAAAATTTTTAGTAATGGAGAATCCACCATGGTACTTGGTAAATTATTCCAATGGTTAATTACTCTCACTGTTAAAAATTTACACCTAATTGCCATTTTCTTAGAGCTGATTCACAAAAAAAGGAGGTTGGAAAAATGCTGCTGATAAAAAATTGCTGATACAAAATTTTCCCTTATCTTGAGTTATAAGATCCCATTTCTGATCATCTAAAATTGAAGTCAACAGTTACTCTGGATTCACACCTATATAACTGAAAGGAGACTTTGGACCTTACATATGTTTTCCAAATAATCTTACCCCTTGTCAAAAGCATCTCAAAATGCAAAGGATAAAAATAGGTTGTACATTTCCTCTAACCTACTGCTGTATCTGTAACATTAGCTGCAAGGAACTGTGTGAGTATAGCTTCAACCAGCAAATTGTGATCCTTCAGTCTCTTCACTGGAGTGATTCCCAGAAAAAAGGCAATAATGTAAATGTTACACAGAAATAAAAAAAACCCTTCTGGGGCTTGGTTCTCCTCTCATTCCTTTTTTAAACGGGTGGAACTCCATTGATTTCAGTGGGGCTGCTCTGGGCTAACACTAGCATAAGTAAGATCAGAATCAGCCTACAGTCCCTCAGAGGAAAAAACTGGCAGAGTATGAACATGAAAGAGGCAGGAGGAAGCAAAATTAAAATGTGCAGATTAAAGGCCTAATCTCAAGCCCATTGAAATGAATGGAACAATTCCCATTGACTTCAATGGGCTTTGGATCAGGCCCCAAGGTTCGAGACTAGTTATTAATTTAGAATAGGAACTGAGGAGGAGCCAGAGGTGAATGCACCAAATAGAATATTAATTCTCTTTGCTCAAAAACATGGGATATAAAGAGTCAGACCTCAGCTAGTGTAAATCAGCAGAGTTCCACAGAAGTCAGTTTACACCAGCAGAGGATCTGCTGCAGACTTTATCTAAAGACACAGTCACAGTGGACTCTTAATATTCACCTGCTGAAAGTGTGGCATGCAATAAATATTTATCCAAAGCTTCGTTGCGAGATGTATTTCATACAATGGAAAATTTCATTTCAGATTTTTGGAAAAGCATAGGTGAGGAAGACCGCAGCAATTTCAAACTAAGCTCATCACTAATGTCCCAAGAATGTTCCACATTTTTGTTTTGTCTTTTCTATTTTTAATCGGGCAGGTTTACAAGTCTATACTTTTCAATCAAAACTGCAAACCGAGGCTATTTAGAGAAAAGCTTGTTGCTGCCATGCTAAAAAAATACCCCAAACTTTCTAAATAAGCACTGCCAATGTTTGTTTCTAAACATCAGAGAACCAGGAAAATATAGCAGCACTCTGAATGTTTTAATTTGGAACCATTTCTGCAGATTCAATATTTGTCTGCAGCACCCTTCTGGGACAGAACTGACTATGTGCAGCAACTGCCAAAAGTGCAGACAGAGAATTTGGAGGAAAAATTCCTATTGTCAATGTGTTTTTGAAGTAATTCCTCTTTAAAAAAAAAGTCTGGGGGGAAAAAAGAATGCTTTGAGTTCAGATACCACAGCCCGGTGTGTGCCATGCTTTTAACTTCTGAAAAATGGTGCACATTACTGTGTATCTATTTCTTATTAACAAAAATTCAATAAAAGTTGTATACTTACAATTTTTCAATGACAAAAAATTTAAACCCTATTATATATGAATTATTACCTTTTAAGTGCCATTGTATGCTCTGAAAAATGATCTTCTGACTTTATTATTTATTATTATTTATTATTTGAGAGACAAGGTGGGTGAGGTAATATCCTTTAATGGACCAACTCCTATTAGTAAAAGAGACAAGCTTTTGATCTTACACAGAGCTCTTCTTCAGCTCTTTCTTTGTCATTTACATGAAGATCAATGTCATTGTTAGATACCCCAGTAACTGTATTCTAGTATTAAGCAGGAAGGCTTGACAATCCAATAGGATGCCCAGCCCTGCCTCACACATTAAGTGGATAATTGAATTTAGCCAGATTATAAAAATAAAAAGTCTGCCATTTCTATAGATAGCAAGAATATTATTTATTTTTATTTTTTTATTGCAGTAGCACTTAGCAGATCCAGTCACGGACCAGGATCCTTTTGTGTTAGGCGCTGTACAAACACAGAACAAAAGACAGTCTGTAGTTTTGTGGACCTGTCCACTAGCTTGGGGACAAAACAGTCAGCCTCACCCAAGTGTTTTAGCCATCCACAGAGTTTCTGTCATTCTTCTGCCACATAGACACACACACACACAGAAAATTAACAAAAATTATAGCCCTGACCTGGATTGATTTTGCAGGGGCTCCTAAACCCCTTAGTAGCTCAAGGGTTATGGCCCTCCCTTAGCCTGTAGGGGACCATAAGGCCTACTTACGCCATGACAGCTTTCTGAGAAGCATTTTTCATGCCTATACACCCCTTCCAGAGCTGGGTCCTCGCTTATCTCTTCCATCTGGAAATCTGCTGCCTTGGCTTCTCAGGCCCTTAAAGAGCAGAGCACCCTCCTACACAGTCCCTGTCCCAAAGAGCTTTCAATCTATGTAATACATCCATATTTATAATGGTTCAACCCATGTTGCATAGGACAGGCCCATTCTCCCTATATTTTTTATTCTTATGAACAATGGATGAGCATCACAGTGGTAAAAAATGAAACTTAGGTTTTTTTCTAAACATTATTCAATGGAATATTATTTCAGACAAAAAGCATGACTGCTTTATTTTTATTTCATGTTATAGCATGTGAAAAAGACTGAGATTTCATAACATAGACGGAGGCTCACTATGGGAATGAAATCAGCATCTATATTTGGCTATATAAATTTCACAGTTTGTTAACTCAAAATGGGAAAGATAGTGCCGCGCATTCAAAGGGAATGACATGCAGTGTCGACTGCACTTGAGATCATAGTCTGATTGCCCTGGGCTGAGAATAATAATAGAGCTGGAAATGATTTTCTGGATTGTGATGTCCTGGAGACAGGATTTGTTTTAAGCAACTATGCACCACTGACTCATGACAGCTGGCCACAAGATCCCTGCTGCACAGAAGTCTGCAGTCTGCTCCATCTCAACCACTAATGGTAGGCCTACGCTGCAATTAAAAACCTGTGGCTGGCCCATGCTCGCTGACTAGGGCTTGCGGGGCTTGGGCTAAGAGGCGGTTTAACTGAGGTGAAGACATTCAGGTTTGGGCTGCAGCCTGAGCTCTGGGACTCTCCCACCTTGAAGTGTCCTCATGTGCTGGCTCTAGCCCGAGCTCAAACATCTACACTGCAATTAAACAGCGCTTTAGCCCAAGGCCCATGAACCTGAGACAGCTGGCATGGGGCAGATGCAGGATTTTAACTGCTGTGTAGTCATACCCTTAAGTGTCAGTGTGAGCTTGAGGTAGTACTAAGAAAAGGAAGAGGGAGCCAGGGAATAAACTAAAAGAGCAGAAAACAGCACTAGCAATGCACTCTGAATGAACCCACGAGCAGTTACTAATGGAAATGATATTCATGGCACTGAAATGCATTTCAACTTCCTGATCCTTGCTATAACAAATGAATCTTTTTTCTGTAGTTCATGGGAATGGATGACTGTTTACTGCTGTGTTACAGGGGATGACAACAACTGTCCTGTGTAACTTCCAGGAAACTGCTATTTACCAAGAGTTTCATGCAAGGCAATGACAATTTTGCAGTGCATTCCAGAGGTGTACACAGATACATTAAAACAATAATAATATTTTATATGGATTACAGTAGATCCTCATGCCCCAACTGAGATTAGAGCCATATTGTACTAGGCATTGTACATGCATTTAATAATAACAAACAGTCCCTGACCAAAAGAGTTTACAACCTAAATAGACAAGACAGACAAAAGGTGGGAGGGGAAACAAAAGATGGTAAGAGGGTTGGATAGGTCAACATTTTATTAATGACCTATGGGCTGAAATCTTGGCTCCACTGAAGTCAATGGGAGTATTGTGGTTGACTTTTATGGGACTAGGATTTCACCTGTGGAATCTCCAGGTTGCTGGTTCCAATCTATGCCAAGATAGTCATGAATCATAAGTAAGAAACACTTCCGCCTCATGACTGTTACATGATCTGTATGAAATAAATTGATACTAATCTATATTCTAGTGATGGACAGATTGCCTACATTGACAGTAGGAATCTACTCAAGATGTCCAGTGATGGACATCTTGCATGGAAATCGTTTCATGTGCATAGTTGGCCCTTCTGGTTTAATGGTGAGGAATGTTGTTAGGGAAGTGCATCAGTTTGAAACACCAGGTCTATCAGTCTGACATTTCTCTAGTACATTACAATCAGGAATAATAATTTACAGAGAGTTAACAGAATGAAGAAAAGGCAAAGGATCCTGCACTAAAAATAGATTCAACTTGAGGAGCAAATAACCTGGAAAATGTTGGGAGAAAGTTGTACAAATCATAGTTCCCTGGAAAATAATACGGCAGAGAGCATCTTGTCTATGTTACGGTGAAATGGTATCCTGAAGAAGGTTGGCTCAATTGTTAAGGCACTCATTTCCCTTCTTCCTGTGTGACCCATGGCAAGTTACTTAGTCTCTCTGTCCTTACCTGAAAAAATGGGAATAGCAGCACTTTCCTACCTCATAGTGCTGTTTTGAAGATTGAATAGATACAAGATTGTTAGGCGCTCAAACACTACAGTAATAGGGTCATATAGGTCCCTTAGATAGATAGAATATCACCCCGCCATGCATTATGTAAAGATGAACTATCAGGGAAATATTATTTCAAGTTCATTAAACTCCAACATCCATCCGCCAGCTTGAACAAACATTTATTGTGGCCAGTGTCACAATAGTCTCAGTGGCTTTGTTTGTATTTGCGTTCCTTAGAGTATCCCAGGGAGCTATGTGTCGAAGTATGTTCCACTGCAACGAGGTGTCTTCCTCAGTGTAATGGGATGATAAACTGTACTATACAGTTCAGCCAATAGGTGGTGCTGTGTGTAACATACCTTGGTTAAGCAACTAACCTCAACCATGCCTGCCAGTACATTAAAGGGCCTTAAAATGAAGACCTCTCTGGTGTACCTCTCTGGGAAGGAAGCTCTGTAGCCAGTCCATATTTGGTACAAGAGACTGGTAGCCCTGCAATTTACCATGTACAAGGTGTACATGACAGTGGTTCCCTTATCTACACAACCAAAGGGAATCTAATCTTGTTGCCTGGGTTGGCCATTTTCCTGAATGTGAGGCAGCATCTGATAGTTTCAAGCTATTTTTATGTTGTAGCCTGTGTCGGAAATTGTGGGATGGGATGGAAAGCATCAGGAATCAGGATCTGCAAAGCAGGGGCTGTAGCAGAGCCAGTGTCCGGGCAACCTAATGAGTGCAGGTGGCCTGTAGTAGTCTGCATGATTGGTTGGAAGTTAGCAGACCAGTTTGTAAGCCCAGCAGCAGTTGTCATATACTGATAGATATAAAGATGAAAAATGAGGTAAAGTAGGAACAGCTTTTTGCATCCTTGTGATTGGGGTAAGAAATCTACTAATTTTGTAGCCATTATGATGACTGAATGCGTGGAACTAGTGTTAGCAGGAAACTAGATCAGGAATGTACAACCTTATGGCATCTATTGTCTTTTTGGATTTGTTATAAGGGTTATTGGCAATCCAAAAGGGGTGGTACTCAGAAAGCAGAAGTGATCTAATAAATGAAATATTGTTTTTGCCAACACATTTAGTGTGATTGGGCATGAACATAGTCCTAGCATGGATTCCAGCCCATCCCAAGATACCTGGCAATGAAATGGCAGAGAAGGAAGTGAAAAATGCTTTAAAAAATGAAGAAATGGATACAAAAATTCCTCTGAGTAAGCAGGAATTTAAAAGTTTAGTTTAAAAAGGATATAAAAAAAATGGCAAGAAATGTAGACCAAGACGATTCTATGAAGAATGTCCCAAAATAGAGGATAATGTGATATTACAAGGTTTAGATTGGATCAGTGAAGTACTCATATTTAGATTGCTCACCAGTTACTGTGGCTTGAATAATAATGTATATTGATTGAATAGATACAAGGATGGGTTGTGTAACACAGGCAAGGCTAAAGAAACAGTCGATCATTTACTATGGGAATTCAGAGAGTGTTTCCAGAAAGGAAGGCTCTTTATGAAGAACTTAGACACTTTAAGGTGACAGATTATAGTGTGAAGGATTTCGTGAGAGTATCAGCAAAGAGGAGTAATGTTAAATAAGCTACACTATGTTTTCTTAAGCATATACGGCAGAGTAAGAGAGTGGAGTAGCATCAGTGTACAAGGAATAGAGTAGGTGGTGGTTATTTTCAGTAGATGAGTTTGCTTTGCCATAAAACATAAAAAGGTCAGTAGCTGTTGGAAACATTTGCTCACATCTGCGATAAATCCTTCTCCTGCTTTCACCACAGCCTTGCCTCCTTTCAGATCACCCAGTCTTGGCCCTGGGCTCTGATTCCTGACTACTGACTTTTGCTCCCACCACTAGGCCTGACCACCCACGTCCCAATCACTGACAGAAACTGAAATTAAACACAAGTAAATCAGTTAGCTGGGAGCACTAATGTTATAACAGAAATGTTTCTGATCCAGAAACAGAATTGGCCCCATAACAACTGTTTGATTCAAGATGTTTTAAGAACTGAAACTCTCTTGTGGGAAGGGGAATGGAAAGCAGATAAATGAGCCCTTAGAAAGACAAGGTGCCACATTTCTGCTAGCTCTGTCTGCCATTGTCAGGTGCTGAGTAACATAGGGTGTAACAAAACCTTCTTTGTGCTTATGGTCTCTTAACTGAGCCCAATGAGATAAGAGGTAAGTCAAGGTTCATTTCACTGGCAAAACACAACGTTACTAATTAACCCACTTTGCTCAATAAAGACTTGATAATAGCAGAGTCTGGCAGGAATCAAGTCCAGGTGTGGCAGAGCCCTAAGCATGACAGTTGTTGAACGGCAGGGCTATAAATACAGTAAATTATGTCAAGGGCCATTTTGTTATTACTGGGACCTGCAATTCCCCCATCTTCTCACTAACTCTTGATCTGAAGCTGCCATTTGAGACGGATGAAATTCAAGAGGGTTTTTTTTACAGTGTCCTGCAGTGGGTTAGCAGCCCTCTTTTCCACATGATTATTAATTGATCCCCATTGTACGTTAGATTGCAAACTCTTTGAAGCAGGGACTGTCCATGTCTCTGATACTGATCCTGAGAACACTTAACCAGGAGTTTACCTTCACTCAGCTAATGGGACAACTTGCACCAATAAAGTAACATCTGAGGGATCGAGGCTATGTTGGTGCAGCACATGCAACAGCCCCCTGAGTGGGGCCTCTGGGCATGGTCATAGCATGACTACTGAACAATGCTGACGATATGTTATCGAGATAGACCTTTTCCTCTTTATTTCAGTAAGGCCTCAGATTTGACCTGTGACATTAATGTGGTGTTAAAATGGGTGTTCCACTCCTTACTCAGACAGGTACCTCCACTAATCCACAGTACATTATGCCTCAAGTAAGTGTTAAGAGTTAAGTGCGAGGACTTATTATAGCAGACTGTTCGGCCTTTAAGCTTTCAAAAGTTCAGGAAATCACAGTGCTTATTGAAAGAATTAGACTAGATGACCACAGTGGTCTCTTCGGACCTTGGAATTTATGAATCAGCTGGCCAGCTCATGGGGTAAATCCTGTGATAGCCCAAAGCTGGAGGGAGAAAACTCTCAAGAGGCACCTGTCTCTCCCCCTAGATACTGAAATGGATCCTAAATTCCCTGGCAAAAGAAGCAGCTGTCCTATACAGCTTCTCTTCTTCTCAACACAAGTCCAGAGACTCTGGCAATGGGGTGCCATCCCCCATGCAGGGGGAATGGATTCTGGGGGGAGGAGGACACAGAGGGAGAATATGCAGAGGCACTAGATGGGGTGAGGTGGGAGAGCCACAAGACTCCCAACTTGGCCACATCCAGGTGACAGCTCCTACAAAGCAGGCAAAAATGACCAAAAAGGAAAGAAAAAAATATAATATCTACAAGGTATTTGTCCTGACTGAAGCACCACCTCTTCTCCTGAGGAAGCAGAGCTCTTAGATTCAGGCTCTGAGCAAAGCATGAAAAAAATGCAGCCAACTTCCTTTTCCGCCCCCTCTTCTGGATAGATTTGAAACCATATGCAGAAAGGTTGCATCTGCATCCCAGCTCCAGTGGGAGCAGGCGTAGAGACAAGCCTAAGGGAAAATACCTGCCTTCTAAATCTTTGCCTGAGACAGCAGTCCTACTGCACCCATCCTTCGATGTGCTCAGGGAGGAATGGCAGCTTTATTCCTGCAGGAACTTTGTTTTGTGTTCTATGGTGACAGGTAGGTGTTAAACACAGCAGCATCTCTCTTGTCACAGATGAACTTACCTCTCCATGCCTCACAGGAGATCATCCTCCTAGGATACATAAACAGGGGAATCTCGAGCAGGAGTACAGAGGCTATTTTACCTCTGTCTTTGGTACTGGTGTGACCACTGCTGGAATACTGCGTCCAGTTCTGGTGTCCACAATTCAAGAAGGATGGTGATACATTTTTAAAGGGTTCAGAAAAGATCACAAGAATGATTAACTGGTTAGAAAACATGCCTTAAATTGATAAACTAAGGGAGCTCAATCTATTTAGCTTAACAAAGAGACGGTTAAGGGGTGACTTGGTTCCCCCTGTAGATACTTATAAATCAATGTATAATAATGGGCTCTTCAATTTAGCAGAGAAAGATATAACATGGTCCAATGGCTGGAAGTTGAGGCTAGACAAATTCAGAGTGGAAACAAGGTGTAAATTTTTAATGATGAGACTAATTAATCACTAGAAAAATTTACCACGGGTCCTGCTGCATTCACCATCATTGGCAATTTTTAAATTAAGATTGTCTGTTTTTCTAAACTATGCTCTAGGAGTTATTTGGGGAAGTTCTCTGGCCCGTGTTATACAAGAGAGCACATTAGATGATCACAGTGGCCACTTCTGGCCTGGGATCTACAAATCCTTGCATCTTTCTGTCCAGAGCCACAACTTCCTACAGGAAAGCTGAACACTGAAGTAAACTTTCAAAACCTAACGGTGTTCCTGTTTTGGGCACCTGTTACAGAAAGACCCTGGGACAGTCCTGGGACCACCACTTGGTCAGTCACGGAGTTGCCTCTACACTGAGAGTCCTCTGGTCTGGAATCCTGATATCGGGGGAGGAAACATCCAAAGTTTTCCAGTTGTATATATTTCGTTAGACTTTTGCTTAGTTGGTTGTTTTCTCTAAAATACATACATAATGTGGCATAAACAAATAAAATTCGAATAAATTAGGTCAATATCAAATTAGTCCAATTATCACTCAATTAAACCATAACAGACAAAGCAATGATTCCTTATAATCTCCATGTAATAATCTGGGAAGGCAAGTCTTGTTTAACTATCAGCCCCAAATATAACCGGTCATTTTCACTTTCAGTGCCAAGCGATATATTTATATTCCAGCCAAACAGCTGATACATAGGGGCACATCACTTTCAGGTTGAGACTCTAGCTCTGATGCCAGTTAAGACAGCCTGCCCAAATTATGGGTGATTCGATAACAGCCAGTCTCTTCCCCCTCCAACACAGGGTTACATGAAACATTCTAAAACAATTTAAGATGACACAGCTTGTTACATTTAAAATACAAATGACAAATTTAGGTGAAAACAACAACACGGCTTTTCAGGATTAAACATACAACTCCTAACGCATGAAATATATGCACATGTTATCTTTTAAACTGCAAGCTCGTTTAACCTAGGGCTGATTTAGTTATTTGAGGAACTATTCTATAGGAGCCAATCTCAAAGAGATTTTGTGGCTTCTAGCCATATACATTCTGGCATGCACATGTTTACTATCAGCTTGCTGGAGTTGAACAGACATGCTAAAATACTGAAGTAGAGGGGTCCTACTAGGAAAAACTGGAAAACCAAACCAAACCAAACCAAGAAGGCTAATACTTATGTAGGATGGTTGTTGTAAATCTTGCAGGTTCGTTCAGCTTCAGGAAGCTGATATGGAATTACATAGATTTCAAGGCCAGAAGGGACAATTGTGATCATTTACTCTGATCTCCTTTATAACACAAGTCATAGACAGTGGTCTTATTGGTGCAGAAGTTGTAATACTGATGGACTTGCCGGCTAGCTAGAGATGACTTGCTTGTAGATTTTAGATATTGCAGCTTGGTGGACTCCTACCCCTTGGTAGTTAGCTGAGAGGGTGGAGGAAGCACAGGTCTCTTTGTCAGGCCAGTGATCTCATATGGCCACAGACCAGCAGCTAACAGCTAAAGCAGAAGATATTGTAGGTAAATGAACCAAACAAGTAAAGGCCAACGAGCAAAGGTTTCTTCCTTGCCTTCAGTTTCTGAAGATGGTGACTTGACTGGTTCTCCCCTCCCCACCTCCTGACTCTTGATCTCATGCTCAGAAGTCCCTTGGCAAACCAGAATGGGGCATCGTGATGGGACACTCACGTCTCGTGAGTACCTCTTGTGGGTTGGATGTGAGCCTAGATACATCCTCTCTGCTCCCAACACCCCCTGTCAGCTGTTAACCTCATCAAGAGGGTCTTCAGTGATCCAGCCCTCCAGCCAAGTCACACACAGTCAATATGCATGAACAGAACCTTCTGGGGCAAAAGCTCCAACAGGGCCATCTCTGTGCCCTTGTTAAAATCTTGAACCCTTTTTCTGACCTTAGTCCTCAGCCCCTTCTGAGCTAGCTTTACATCTGTGCCTGCCCTGAAATACACCAGTGCCCCAAGGACTTTCTCTCTGGAGACCCTTTGCCTTATCTATTCTTATTGCCCCAGCTCTCCAGTAGGTCACTCCTTCAAGTTCAGTCCCTTTGGTTGGCCCTCTGCAGGGTTTTCAGCCCCATCCTTGAGCCCTTTAAATTGCAGCTTTGTGCTTGGGCTTCTAAATGAAACTTGTCCCCTTCTCAGGGTGTTGGCCACTCAACCAGTGGCTGGTGGGTGGATCCAGGCCTGCCCACTATGCCGGGTCCCAACCCAGGGACCCTATAAACAGCAGCCATGTGCTGCTTCCCTTTAATAGTTGCTGCTGCACTCTCTGGGCTGCTTCCCACTCGGTCTCATCACCTTGTGTGTATTCCTGACATTGGACTGGTAACATCTTTAGGACAAACAGACAGTTGCAAGTTTTCTAAAACAGACTACATGTAAATATTGAAACAGCAAACTATACCCTAGATACAGGATGCATCAAAATCCTAGGACTAATTCCACCCATGCCTTGGCCCTTATGTGCCACTTTTGCAGCTTATAAGGGGCTATATTAGAGCCAGAGTTAACAGAGGAAGAATTCTCTCGATGCAAGAATAGCCCAGGTCTGACAAAAGTGGCCCTACACGGCCATTCCTCACAGACCCTAGAATTGGGGGCATGCTAGGCGGGAAAGGGTGTGCCTATAGCTGTGAGTTCTATTGGGATTCTAGTTTCTAGGGTTGTTCTAACTTTCTTCAGAGCCATTTTGACTCCCATAGCAACCTAGAATCCAGGTGACTCAAAAGTATCTTAAAGCCATCTTTTCTCTCCTTCCCTCCTTCTGGGCTGCATCTTCTTTGCTGCACCTCCCAGGCCCTGCTGAGTGTACTTTCCCCTGTAATAAAAAACAGAGTGGCAGGAAAATGGATATAACTGAGAAACAAGACTAGGCAATACTGCATGCAGAGAATCATGAGAGAAACTAGAGATGGAAAAGACCCATCTACAGCATGAAGTTTTCTATGCCATATCCTCTTCACCCTGTGCTGCAACTCTTTCCAAAAAAGAGCAAGGTCTTGATATTAAAGATACAGGACTGTTCCTTGCAATACGTTTGTTGCTGGTTTGTCCACTCTGGTTCTTGAATGTTCTAAGCGATGATGTTTCCACCATTTCCTTCACCTTTGTGCTTTTCCTCAGCCACCAAATAGATGATACTTTCTGGTATACTTTGCATTTCCATTTTCCACCATAGATGATATTGTCCATTATTTATCATAGTTAGTATTTGTACCACTGGAATGCAAAAGGAGACACATGTACAGCTTGTGTCGTGTTACCGCAACTGAATGACAATAGAGTGCCACTCCCAAAGGCTGTAACATTCATCTGATGCCATATTTATGTCACAGCAGGACACAGCTGCCTGTCCATGGTGGTTCCTTTGGAATACTCCCTGAGCTCAGGGAACTTGTGTGAACAAATAAGGTTCTGTTCCCATGTCACATGAGATTTCTAGATGATTAAAAAAGAAGAGGGGCTCTTTTAGAGATTAGTGGATGGTAAATTATTCCATTCATTTGTTATTCATGATGAATAATAAATTACACTTATAACATTTACTATTCCGTTCATTTATTATACAGTACAGGGGAATGTTTAGAACTAATTACTGCTAAAAAGCTTCTCCAGTTACAAAAATTTGGCTTCTGTGGTTTTATTATATTGAATTTATTTGACTCTAATTAAACAACATCTCTGTAGGCTCACTTCTATCCAACGTCTCCCCACTGCCGTATCCAGGTCTTGAACCTAGGTCTTGAAGATCTCAGCCTGCCATTGCAGCCTGGCCTCCTCCCAACATCTGCTGAAATTTAGGGAGCTGATGAGATGCTAGTAGGACTACTGCCTCAGCCAAGGCACCACACACAGTAGCCCTGATTTGAGGATTGCCCAGCTCCACCAACTGGTCCAGCTATGCCGTTGAAGCCAGAAAGAGGCACAGGAAGTTGTCTGAGCAACAAGGTGATTTTCTGTTGTGGCTGCCTTGGATCCTGTTTGCTGTCCCCGGTCATGTTTATGATCCATGCTTGGCTCCTGTTCCCACCATGCTCCTGCTCTGTCCTTGGTCTTTGCCTCTCCTCCATTTCCTGTTACTATGCCTTGCTTCCAGCTATCAGTTACCAGTGCTGGCCGTGACGCCAGCCTCTGACTTTTGCCTTGGCTCTTGCCTCTGCCATTTGGGATCTGATCCTGGCTCTGACCCTCAGCTTTGATTCCTGGCTCCGACTCTGGCTTGACTCCTAGCTCTGGTCACCGGCAGTTGACTCTGGTGATGACCTGGGCTTCATTCCCCAGGCTGGTTTACTCCCTCTTTCCCCAAGTACACCACCTCACCCCATAAACACTTCAGGGGGTGAGAGAGTTGCTGGGGATGTGAGGAAGGAAAAGCAGATGCAGGGGGAAGAAGGGAATGTGGGGGAAGGCACAGGTGAGGTGGTGAAAGGCAAGGGATAGGAATGTGCTGAGGAGGGAGCAAATTAGTCTGTTTAGGGGGGAGGTTGTGAAATACATCAGGTGTGTAGTGGTGGGTGGAAGGAGCAGACGTGTGGTGAAATAGGCCCTGTGGGCAAGTAAACTGGAGAGGCCCAATTTCAGGGCCCAGTACGGAATTCAGGTACGAGAACCAGAGCTGTGTAAAAAAAAGGCTTTTAATCTTACATTCCCACCAATAGAGTCTGTGTCCTTCCTTACCTAACATGAAAGATTTTATGAAATATTATTCCCACACAAAACCTTGCCATGTTTCAATGAGGGCAAAGAGGCAAACATTTTCATGTTTCATCCCTCTTTTAATATAGGCAGGAAACCTCCAACAGCAGCCGAGAGAGAAACCCTTTTGCCTTGCTTCCTAGATCATCCATGAGTTAAGAAAGTCTGTGGCTTGTGAAACGTCCTAACGCATCAGTTTCGGGGGTCACTCTTCACGTTGCAGAAGAATCTACGCTGAAGAGATAAGCCCACCTCGGGGGCTTCCGACATAAAAGTATGAACACCAAAATGGAAGGGGAGTGGGGGAGGGAGGGCAGGGAGCTAAGCATAATTTTTGAAGGTTTTTGCCAAAACTACAGAAATCAGGCAGTGATCAAATGACCAAAACCTCTCAGTTCTGTTCTTCAGGTGAGTTTCATAACTGACATGTCCCCCTTAAAACAAAGCTTTTTCTTTTCAAGCGTCTTCAGCACAGCATAAATAACAAGTAGGAAATCTTATTCATTTACCCAGATAACAAGGTGGCTGACAAGTTTGAAAACCACGTCCTGACCTGATACTCCTGCCTGAGAGCAGTTAGCAAATGTCCAGATTGAGCACTCTGGCTCTGATTTAACAAAGCACGCAGGTATAGTAAATGCTGAACTTTACCTTTTGTCTGGGCATTAACATATTCTGGGCTATTAGCTACAAATATTAGACAGGATGTGTTGTGAGGAGGGATGGCCTGAGTAGTTTGGAAAAAATAAGAAAGCGATGAACGCTACTAATAGTGTTCAATCAACAACTGTTAATTCTTGGTTAATAGCTATGTGGTTCCCTTGCCAGTTGCCTACCCTAGCACATAGCTGTCTGTCTACATTTATACTGTACCCTTTTGCTGAAACTGGGACTTGCTAACTGTGCTTGTGTAATCGATATGGACAGTCTCTTCTCTTCCCAGCTCCTCGTGCAGGAAGAAGCCCCCAAGTGCATTGCTCAGCATATTGCCAGTGGCACTTTGCTCATGCCATAAGAAAGTTTTATGGGATCGTGGCCCATATTTTCCTGCAATGCACTGATGCAAACCCAGCAATGCAGTAAGTGTGGATGTGTACACATGGTCGACGTACAGTTCTGTGGACAAAACTCAACCTTGTTTGTTGTTGCCAGTTCAGATTAATGTCATGGCCTTGTTACTCAAATATAGTTGTACTCACAGTGTGGATAGTTCTGCGTTTCTCTCTCCCCAGGAATCCATCCTTCATAATAAAGATTGTGGGCCAGATCCTCAGATGGTGTAAATTGGCATAGATCCATTGACACCGATGGAACGATGCAGATTTATACTAGCCAAGCTGCTGTTCCTGTATTTTCTAATATTCTTTCTCATTTCTGCTACATACATAGCATCAGCCTTCTCTTTTGCCCTGCAATGGTATAATGTGCAGATTTACAGACCTAACATAGGGTAACTCTTACACTGAGCTGGTCCAAGGACTGCTTTAGATGCTCACAGGGAGTTCCATGTTCTTGAAGAACTGATCATCACACAGTTCGGTCTGACACTAATCATCAGCGATCTTTATAGCTGTCCCTCAGCATTCCTTTGATTTTATTCTGATTCTTCAGCAGAAGCCTGTTTTCCATACACCATCTCTGTAACCTGCTAAAAGCACCCAGAAACATCATTAGCAGATCTTTTATTTTTTCATCATCCTCAGAGTGATAAATTATTGTCAGCATGGAGATAATGCAGTGACTAACCTCATAAAATGTAGTAAAATGATTAATAAAATGTTGAATAACAATAGCTCCATGGTGACATCAGTTGACAGCCAGTCATAAGTTGGCACACTGAGCAAACTATGTGCCTTTAGAGGACACCAGCTGGTTGCTCTGTAGAGGATACATTCAAGGTCTGAGCCAAGAGAGAAATATGTGACCCACCACGAAACTGTTCTTGAATACTGCCACAAAGTACATTAGAGCTTAATTTTCAGCACTGATGAACATCCACAACTCCCATTGACTTCAACTTGTGCTGTAGGTGATCAAGACTTCTAGAAAGCAAGCCCACACTGTCTTGATAATCCCACCCAACCATTGATGGGGATAATGTGTTCTGGGGGTTTGGTATGCAAACCAAATTAGCCACCAAAGAGTACGTGCTCGAATGTGTTTGGAGGGGTGCATGCACATGTGTGTAAGTGTCTACATTTTATCTAGGTGTGAATATGTGTGGGAGATAGAGATGCCAGTTACATTTTAACAATGATCCCTGTCTCTTGGGATCACTGCTTCCAGCAATGCTGCACACTAAAGCAGGAAAATTTTCTCTTTGGTAATATTCATGCTCCTGCTAATCTAAGGCTGAATCATGATCCCATTTTAGTCGAAGGCACAAATCTGACACGATTTCAGTGGGACTAGGCTTTGATACATAGGAGCCAAGCCAACCTCCTCCTCCCCCTCAGCCATTTTGGCAGTAGAACAATTACACAAGGGAACAGTTCTGGAACAGTTTTAGCATGAGGGTGGATGTCACCCTTTAAAACTTCCCTGTTCAGCCTTACAGTCCCAGCTGCAAGGTAGGATGCATAGTCTGGATATTAGACCTTCAGGATGTTAAGAGCTGTTGTAAAGAGCAGCATAGAATAAGCCATCTACAGTGCACAACGAGCAGTTTTATTGGTCCTACAAAGCCCTAGACCTGAGGTACTTATTCTTAGCTAAGCTACATATTCATCTACTAGAATCTTACCTGTTAACTAACTTACTATTTAGATATCTGCAGCACGCTGTTGTAACAAAGGAAAACAATTCATCCTGAAGGCAGCCATCTATCCCAAGAGGTGGAAGACATTACTCAAGACAGTAACTAAGGAGACCAAGGCACATCATGGGTACACTGACGTCGTCATAATTATTAATATTCCAGTGTTGGCTAAGCACTTGTGGAACTGTAATGAGAACATCCTCTTATGTGCTCTTTCCAGAATTTATGCAGAGCAAGCAATACATAAATATCAATTAATGAAGCAACTATAGAAAAATTAATTAAACCATGAGAGGATAAAAGGCTTGTAAAAATGGAAGACAAATTCATAAACCCCTCCCTGCTGTTCAATAGAAAGCTCTCAATTCAAGGGTAAGGAAATCATTATTTTTTTAATTGCCTACTACTTTTAAATTAATTTCCACAAGCACCACAAGTAACAAAAGGGGGGGAAGCAAAGATTTCACAATTAAATTAGTACTTGGGGGCAGCCTAGCAATTATTGGTAATGATCCAAAGTCTGAGTATCCTATAATGTCTCTGTAGGTGGCAGAGGGATGGAAGAGGAAGGCAAAGATCTTTAGAGACAGCAAATTAAAGTCTATACATAGAATTCCACAAAGTCCATAATTCAGAGATTCATTAATAGCACCTAACACTATAAATCCACAGCCATAACCACTAACTCATTAATTAGCCTGAATTATCCCTAAAGACTGTAAAAGTAGAAAACCAAAGGCGAGATGAAGAAATGGATGGGAGGGGCTTAGTTCTCTTTTCAGTCTATGTGCAAAGACCATCAAAACAGTGTTGGCCCTCAAAATATATCATTCTGAACCCATTCCAGCTCTCCTAAGTCAATGGGAGCCATTCCATTGACTTTATTGGGAGTTGGACCAGGCTGTCTAGAAAGAAATCAGAAAATAAAGTAAGAAAACTGATGAGGAAGAGCTTGCTGTTGTGGGGAGTTTCACTGGATGCATGATAAAGTATGTATGTGTATGTTGTCCTCCCCCAACAATGACATCTCCAGCTTTATTTTTCTTTGTGTCCTGTTAAGCATCTCTTTGTGTGCTCAATGACATAATGCAGGAGGCATCTCTGTCCTAGAGGAACATTTGGTCTGACCTTGTACCACTAAAGTTAATGGGAATTTCACAACTGATTTCAGTGGGAACAGGATTTGGGCCAATATGAATTCATTTAGTGAGCTGGTGGTGAAGTCTGATACCAGGGAGCAAAAATAGAGTGAGCTGGACCTGCTTCAGGGCACACTGAGTTCTTTCTTCTATGCTGATTTGCGGAACTGTTCCACATTTTAATTCAGCATAATCGTTTGCATTCTCTTTAAAAACCCACCATACTAATTGAAAACACACCAAATATATATCTTAAGCGCATATTTCTTTGACCCTAAATTGCTGGAATCTATTGTGGTTAATGGCCAGGCCAGAGTATTCTCTCATCCCCTTAACTGTTGTGTCTCCAGTCCCAATCACCATCATTGTTTGACAGTGTCCTACTGTAAAAGTGGTTGTGGTTCTTCCAACACTCCTGTGAAACGGTAGGTAGTATTATTTTTATTATACATGAGCATGCTGAGATACAGAAGTTCAAGTCAGTTGGCTCTACTCATGCAACAAGGCAGTGGCTAGAACCCAGGTTTCCCAACTTCAAAGCCAACAGTCTAACTACAAGACAGTGCTACCCTCTTTTTCCTCAGGCTTCTAAAATCAAGCCAGGAATGTATCCACCCTCTTTTCACGTGGGAAAATATGCCCGGATCTCAGTGTCTTAAAGAAAACCAATCAGAAAATATGACATTTTTCTTCCTGATCTCCTCCCCAAAAGATACCAGAAAAGATCTACTTGTGTGGATGAGGTGACTACAACAGCACTAGAGATCCCTCCAGCTAGAGCAGTACAATCAGCATTAAATATGCCCTCTGGATGGTTACATATGTCTAAAAGAATAAAATAATGAACCTCAGGGGCTCACTGTACTACAGACCAAATTTTTTGTTGGAAAATCTTTGCAACAGCTCTTGTGCCTCTCTCCCAGTGGTGACTGTTACAACGTTTGCACTAGCCAGCGATACCCTATAGAGAACCTGTTCCATGGACATCGTGTGCTTATGCTATAGGCTATTAATGTTAATGCTTTGTGATGACATAGTGCCTTTAATTTGAGGCTCTCGATGTGCTGTACACCCATTAATGACAACAATAACCATAATAATACTGACGTTGTGCAACACCCAGTCCTGAGGTTCCAAATCAGTTTTTATTCAATCCTTACCCAGACAATGCTTCATTTACTTCGTATTTGTCTGGAAGCTTGAGTGAGTCAGGCAGGAGTGCAAACTGAGCAACACCCTCAGGAGCTGGACAACCGTGCATTTCATTCAAGGCTTTCAAGGCGCTTAGCAAACAATTTAACTTTGTCTCTCCTGAGAGGTACAGTAAGTCTTTGTAAAATCCGTCTCACAGACAGATACACTGAGAGGAAGTTGATAGACTTGCTAAATTTGGAGTGCCTGAGTATTGATGGCAAGAGCAGAGCCCTAGACTCCTGACCTCCAGGCCATTGCTCTAAATACTGGACAACGCTCCTTCCCACATTCTCTGGAAACAGTATTGTCTTTTTGAATGAAAACTATGACAACCAAGTTAAAATCTCCCTCACCCTCTGCCTTGTAGAGCTGCTCTTTGAAATTATTTGACTGGCTAGCACACTTTGATAAAAAATAAATGTAAGATTCTCAACCAATAACTTTGCAGGGTAAAAAATAACAATATTTTGCATGTGCATGGCACTTTCTAGCCAAAGCACTTTACAAACATTCTCACAACAGGCCAGGGAAGTTTATGACCATTATTTATCCTAAGAACATAAGAATGGCCATACTGGGTCATACAAATGGTTCATCTAGCCCTGTATCCTGTCTTCTGACAGTGGCTAAAGCTAAGTTCATCAGAGGGAATGAACAGAACAGGTAATCATTAAGTGATTCATCCCATCACCCATGTCCAGCTTCTGACAAACAGCAATTCCTGCCCATCTGGCCCTTTTGGCCATTGAAGGACCTAGCCTCCATGAACTTATCTAGTTCTTTTTGGAACCTTGTTATAGTCTTGGCAAGGAGTTCCACAGGTTGACTGTGTGCTGCGTGAAGAAATACTTCCTTTTGTTCATTTTAAACTTGCTGCCTATTAATTTCATTGTGTGACCCCCTAATTCTTGTGTTATGAGAAGGAGAAAATAACTTCCTTATTTACTTTCTCCACATCAGTCATGATTTTATAGACCTTTATCATATCCCCTCTTAGTCATCTCTTTTACAAGATGAAAAGTCCCAGTCTTATTAATCTCTCCTCATATGGAAGCTGATCCATACCTCTAATAATTTTTGTTTCCCTTTTCTGAACCTTTTCCAATTCCAATATATCTTTTTTGAGATGGGGAGACCAGATCTGCACGCAGTATTCAAGATGTGGGCATACCGTGGATTTATAGAGAAGCAATATGATATTTTCTGTTTTATAATCTGTCCCTTTCCTAATGATTCCCAACATTCTGTTAGCTTTTTGGCTGCCACTGCATATTGAGTGGATGTTTTTGGAGAACTATCCACAATGACTCCAAGATCTCTCTCTTGATTGGTAATAACTAATTTAGACCCCATCATTTTATATGGATTGTTGGGATTATGTTTTCCAGTGTGCATTACTTTGCATTTATCAACATTGAATTTCATCTGCCTTTTTGTTGCCCATTCATCCAGTTTTGCGAGATCCCTTTTGTAACTCTTATCAGTCTGCTCTGGACTTAACTACATCCTTTGCAAATTTTACCATCTCACCCCTTTTTCCAGATAATTTATGAATATGTTGAAATACCCAGTTGACAAATTAATAAACCAATACCAAAGGTTGTCCATTAAGTTTAGTTATCCACTGACTCCTAGTTTACACTAATACAATTGAGAAGAGAATCAGGGTTTGAGGAGTTAAGTGGTAGAACTAGGATTAGAATCCATGTTTCCTGAATCCTAGTCCCAGGCTTTAACTAGGATCCCCTTTCACCCTATGTAATACAAAAAAACAGATTCTCAGCTGGTGTGAATTGGCGTAACTCCACTGAAGCCACTGGAACTGCTTAGATTTATACCAGCTGAGGATCTGGCCTTAAATACTTAAATTATTCCACGTAAGCTTTACAATCCTACCTAATCTACATAAAACATCCTACCCTAATCTACATAAAAGGAATGCATGGCACCCAAAACCAAAATGTCCTCATCATCATTTTGCAGATGCTTTCCTATATTAATGTAATTATGTAACTCCCATGCTGCAGAGAATTTCTGGGAAGAAAGTCAAGGGAATTTCTCAGAAGGCAGACAAGGGATTGGTTCAGTGCTGTCCAGAATGTTATAGTTTCAATGCCTTCTCACACAAAGCACTTTGTCTTGCCTTGGATGTTTATAGTAAGTGCCTAGATAGGTGGAGTTTGGCATTCCATGGTCACAAGAGAATCTCAAGCTGTAACTTTATTACCTCCAAAAAGGATTTCTTTTTTAAAAAAATACTCAGAGCTCAGTTAATAACAGTTGGTTTATATCTGTTTGATCCAGAACTGGTATGCCCTGCATAAATCATTGCCTGATTTACTGCTGTGAATAATGCTAATGTTCTGTCTAAGGCAAGGAAAATATGATGATTTCAATACCTACCGCAGCATTTGTCATTGGTTCATGCACCAGAACAAAACAGGGTGTTGAGCCTATTTTCCCATTTAACAGAACACATTTATTTTTTCTCTTTTATATCCTGCAACATTATCAGTAGCAAATTACCACTATTGATAACTCATTAGCAAATAAAATAAAAAAGAATGCTATTGACATCTGAATGAAGCTGTGGCTGAACTGCATTGGCTCCTGGTTATTGGGCTTTTAGTATTCGTTAAGGCCCTATAAGCACTCTGTGTTTAAAATGCTGATATATGCAGCTTGTGTTGAAATTTTTATCTGCATTAGCTGAGACAGCAGCTTGTACCACCTTTGCAGCCTAGCTAACTGATTTATCACAGTTTCCTAAACTCTGTTTATGAGGCTATTTTGTTTTTAACAGCTTAAATCAATTTTTTTTCATGTGGTGAAATTTATTAACATCTGTGTCTCACATTGTTCTGGGTGTTAGCTTGGCCTTGATGATTGTAGCTTTAATACTGAAGTATACAAGAAATGTAGTTCACTGAAAGCTGTGTGTCACTTTGGTCTGCCAGGAAGTATGTGACTGACTGCTGTCAAAATGGGAGTAATTTAAGAGGTGATACTTTATCTAAGTGTTGTTTTGCTTTATGAAGGAAAAAAATTGTTCTCCTGTCCTTCCACCATCCCAAGGGGGAAAGGCAACAGGCTACAACATAAGAGAGCACAAAGAGGGAAGCCTATAGTTAGACTGTGGCACTCATTGCCACAGGATATTGAAGAAGCCAAGAATTTAGTAAAATTCAAAGAGGAATTTGGCATTCATCTGGATAATGAATATTCAGAGATAAAACAGTCAACGCAAACAGAGTTTTGAAGGATCAAACCCTTCATGCTTCAGGGTTTAAACCAATCTCTATTGAGGATTACGAGATGGATTATTCCGTATCTTCCTACTATGGTGATATTGCGTCTTGCTTTGAAACATCTGGCACTCACCACTTTTGGAGACAGGATACTGGCCTAGATGGTCTGTAATCTGATCCAGTTTGGCAATTCCTGTTCTCTCCAGTCTCTCCTGACTCATGCTGCTTTGGTTCTTTCTGACACTTCCCATGCCTATTGAGACTGTGGCTCCACCTGCATTACAAATGTGTTGAAACGCGCCTCCCGCATTGCACCATTCTCTAACCTAACATGATTCGGGCGGCTCCTGTGCCACTATTCTAACACAGCTCAGCTCTGTCCATGACAATTGGCCAACCCATCTGAGGAAGCAGTTTGGTGGGAAGCCATGTTTGGCCCATGTTGTAACACCACAGGCAGGAGTTGGCGATGGGGTGGAGCTGCAGCACCAGTGGGAAAGCACTAGACAAACTTTACCTCAGAAACACACTGTCTGTGCCCAGCCTGATGTCTGCACACAGAGGATATACATCTTACAGCAGCCTAATGCTGTGGTGCTCCCTCAGCTGTGCTGTCACTCTTCCTTCACCTTGCTTTATCTCTGCCCCTCTAACACTCCCCTTTGGGTATCCTGATCCCCACAGAGTGCAGGGAGCACAAGAGACTGCATGTGTGAGCAGAGAGTAGGCTTGGCAGAGATGGTATGTTTCTGAGGTACCGTTTCTCTAGCACCTTTCTTCTGGTGGTGCAGCTCCACCCCACCTCCAATTAACTCATAGCTGTGGTGTTGCAACATGGGTCAAACATGGCTCCCACCATGGGAGGCACAGCTCTGCCTGCAGAAGCGGCACAATGGTTTTGAACCAGTTGTGTGTGCACTTAGCTGGATGGCACATGGATGTGTACCCAAATGGCCTGCACACTTGTTTACAAGGAGCTTACTGTAAAATTGCTAAAGAGTAGAGCAGGTCATCGTTGAGGCCTTCAGAACATCCAGTGTCCAGTAGCCCATTCCCTTTTGTGGAACATTTCAAAAAAAGTTTCAGTTTTGTTGTTCTAAAATCCTCCACAGAGGATCACGTTTCCCCACCCAGCTATACTCAAAAGATATGTATTTTTCCTACTTATCTGCCTCTCAGCAAGGAAGACTCTGACCTAATTATCTCCAGAGAGATTAAGAGGGAAACAACACACAATATAGTTGTGAAACATTTTGGCCTGTAAGAAACATGCTGTTTAGGATCCAGTATATGGCACTGAGAACTCATTCTGGTGGCAACTATTTTAGGTCCAAGCCACTACTTCTCCTAAACTACTTCCTACTGGAACCCTTCAGGCTGCAGGATCTTTTCTGTTTAGAATTCTCTCCATTTTATATAATCCATGGGATAGAGCAATGCTGACTTTCACCAACTGAATATATGGCCCTCTGTCCTCATTCCTTTGAGCAAAATATCTGTGTTTCCATAGAGTAGAGAGTTTCCAGTGGTATTGACTGCACTTGTGGCTGTTTTGCCATGGTTGAGTGTAGGTACATGATGATCAGGGAATGTTCAAGGTCAAGAGTTGCTGGAAGAAATTCTGTGTTTCATGGTGGCTAGATTCCTCCTATGCGGGAATCATTCTCTCTTGCACAGTCTGTATCAGTGTATGCACTGGCACTTGCCTAATAAAGACAAGGTTCAGTCATTAATTTAGGGTACAAGCACTTATTCCTGTATCAAGGTTTATGAATGTGAATAGTCTCATTGAAACTACACACGTGCATAAATGCTCACAGAAGTAGGGGATATATTGTGTGACTTTAGGTTAGTCATCTTTCTATGCCTCATTTTACCTATCTGTCAAATGGATATAAAAATACCATCTCAAAGGGTTGAAGTGAGCCATAATTAACATTTATGGGTCTGTTTTGAGATTTGAGGGATGACTTCATCATCGTTGATGAGTACCTACATGCAGAGCAAATATTTGGTAATGTGCTCTTCACTCTAGCAGAGACAGGTCTAACACCATCCACTGGTTGGAAGTTAAAGCTAGACAAATTCAGACTGAAAATCAGGTGTACATTTTTAACCGTGTGTAATTAACCACCAGAAGAACTTAGCAAGGATAGTAGTGGATTCTCTAGCATGAGCAATTTTTAAATCAAGATTGGATTTTTTTTTATAATGTTTTAGAACTTATGTTGGGAAGTTCTATGGCATGTGCTATACAGGAGGGCAGACTGGATGAGGACAGTGATCTTTTCTGGCCTTGGAATCTATGATGGATGGAAAATGCAGAATATGAATATTACCTTGGGGGGTGGTATTTTAAATAAAATATGTTGACAGGGGTTTCTGTTTACAATATGAGGTTGATATCAAATAGGCTGCCTGAAATGATATGCATATACATTTTCTAATTGATTGGGAGAAAAGTAATCAGGCATCAAGGTGCCTCCTCCACTATCAGATGCACACTCTCCACTGAAGTGCTATTTGCTTGTTGCTACATTGTTCATGTTTCTTGCCATCTTTTCTTCATTTCCTCCGCAATAAATTCAGTGTCAGACCAAGAGCATAAGGAATTTGCAGCTGTAACGTGTAATCCACACTGGTTTTCTCACCATTTGAAAGCGTTTTTCCTGGTGGTCCAAATAAGTGTTCCTGTTATATAACAACCCCAACAAATACAGTCAATTCCGTCTCTGAAAAGTTTCCTTATTCTTAACCATGCCGTGGTTCTGCTCTTTGATTTAACCTCGCTGGTTGTACTGCCCACGTGGAATAAACAGCAATGGGTTGCAAAGATAAATCAGAAACCAAAAGAGAAACAATTCCAACCAGTATGACTGCCTTATGAGAAAGCACTTGCGCCAGGTCCCCCGCTGACATAATTCCACTGAACTCAATAGAGTTATACTGCTTTACACATGCTGAGGATCTGACCCCACGTTGTTCATTATTGGAGCTGCACAAAGCACCTCCTGAAAGCAGGGCATTTTAATATGTAGCTAGATATTGCTCATCGTGGTGGTTTTTTCTTAATTTGCACTTAAATCTGTTTAAACCACCAAAGGCGTAAGTCAATTAATGTTTTGTGTCCAAATATTTTATACTCATGTTCTATGACCATTCAGTGGTGGCAAAGGGATGGTTCACAGCAGGGCTAGATGATGTGATGATAAAAACACCCGTATGCAGATTGCCCTAGAGCTTCCACCAGTCCTGGATCAGCTGCATTGATGCTAGGCCAATAGCAGGAGAACTGCTGAAAATTGTCACTGAAGACAATCCCAGAGATGGTCCTCACAGGCATGACCTCCTCAGTTGGAAGTGGCCGGAGGGACTCTAATGAGTTAGGGATATAAGATATTTATTGTCAGCCTGTTTTCTGTCTAGCACCTTGTGCCAATAGAGATGGGTCTGAGCTGCATAATTTGGAACTGGATTTTGAGTCCCCCAACTCCCCACATTTAGAAGTTTGGATCAGCCATGAAATGTAGATACAAGTCTGGATTGCAATCCCTCCCAGCCTATTTGAAGTTTAAATCCGGGGCTTTGCTTCAGGCCCATCTCTAGCTGTTAACAAATCCACATGCCTCATAAATAGGGTTGTTATTTCTTGTGCTTTCAGTCAGTCCCTGCCCATGTGAATATGAATGGGGGAAGAAAAAAAAAACCCTGCAAACAGAGATGATTATAGGAGTGATTGACTCCTGTAACTCAGTGCTACCTTCGAGGAACACGGGTAGAGCCAGCCAGAAACACCATCTGTCAGTGGCAGAATGTGTAAATGTATCTCTATTTATGAATTCTCAAGTTGAGACAATAAATGTCTCAGCCATGGTCTGCATATCTGTACATAAAATAGCACTGAGCTTTGTTAGATATCTGATTCCAAGCACCTGCAGCTCACAATCGAGTTAAAATAAAACCAGGCAAGTCTGTAGCAGCTAACAGGAGCCATTACATAGCTTACATGTCTCCCAGAGGAATAGCAAAGCTATTTCAGACAATGTACCATAGCTGACTATGGAAAAGAAACAACAATTTGATTAACCGGCTTTCCCAGACTACTTAGCAGGAGTTTCCAATGCCCTTCACCTAATAATTAGCTTGCTCTCAGATGATATATCATTCAAATTTGTATCAGCTGCAAGGATCAATGGGCATGATAGCCTGGCTACACAGTCACATTATTACAGTTTAATAAACTTGTGTTCAAATAATGGAGTTTTCTAGGCCCTGATTCTGTACTTTCATTCATATTTAAGTCATGCCACTCAAATCAGTTGGACTCTTCACACAGAACGGTACGGTTCCACATGATGAGGGGTACAGAAACAGACCTTTGGTGCACTGTTAAATGAGAACTTCTTGGTGCTTTTCTAAGCTGGGAAGGGCTCTTGTACTCAGGAAATCGAAGACTCAGCAGAGTGAAGTCAAAGCATCACGGTCTATAGCCCATACCTGTTTTCTTTCAATGGCTTGCCTCCTCTCCGCTCCTGTCTTTCTCTATCTGACTGGTCTGCTCCAGCCCCGTCTAAGAGAGTAAATTATTCACCACCACCACCACACCTACTTTGCTCTAGAACAACTGCCAAGACAGGTGTACACCAGAAAGTTGGTCTTAAATCCAGCTGTCAAAACAGTGTCAGGTATGTCTCACTGTACCTCTTCTTCAGGTAAATATCATATTCAGTCTTAAACTCAATGTCAGACAAGTGGAATGGTCTAGCAGATAGGGCACTGGCCTGCCATATGATCTGAGGCAAGTCCCTTCATCTCTTATTACTCTGTATTGCCTCTTTAGACTGTAAAATCAGGGGCTGTTTCCTGCTATTAGGACCCCCACCTAGATCAATGGGGTCCCAATCTCAGCTTTGACCTCCAAGGGCTACTATTCTACAAATAATAATAATAAAGAATGGAAATGAAGGGAACAGCGAGTAGAGTGTGGAGCAGTTCCACAAGCTTTTGTAGAAATTCTAAATGCCATATCTATGGAACATTTATGAATTACAGAAAGTTTGGTTCACATTTTTCTAACCTGTGCGTCACTGCATTTGTCAGGTTCTGTGTTACAACATATTTTTGCCTCTGATATATGATACATTTGCCTCACCTACATATAAAACCCTATGACACAGCCTTTTTTACAGCCAAACTGTGCTTTCAGTTGTGTAGATGGTATAATATAAATTTTACTTGCTTACATGTGCCTTGGGGATTTTAATTTTGTGTTACATAGGTTATATTATACTACAATTAGCCTGGATCCAGATCAGTTTCCATTTGCATGGTCAGGAGACATTTTCTTCTTGCAAATTCAGTTTCTTGTTAAAAGGATCCATTTCCAATCATCTCCTAGCAATTTGTTAGTTTGATCTTTATATGCATTTTGGGAGGCCACATTACATTTGGGTGGAGTGACTGGGAGTGATGTAGGATTATAGAGCAGTAGGGAACTGTCTGGATCCTTTTACTGTTAATGTCTAGTCTTTCCAAAACAGCTGCTGAATTTTTGTGGGTTTAAAAAAAAAATGTGTATAGTCTTGGATATTAGCTGAATGCCACGGAAACACTCTCTCAGCCCTTAACTCTTGTTAATTGCCTGCCTGTTTTATAATGCCATGCCTCTTCTCAATATATAAACATTATCCTTTGGATGTTAGTGACTCTCCACCCAGGGGATCCCTCTGATGATTTTTTTTTTTAAAGTCTCAAATTCAGGATGCAGAATGAATGTGATTATTGCTGGTCAATAACATTCTGCATCTTAACGAGCTTCTAACAATGTGGCATGTTTCTTTTCAGCATGTTACAGCAGAATCATTTTGAAATGTACTCAAGTCACCTTCTCCGTACTGGGAAGAAATTATCTCGTCATGATTGTACTATCGTTCCCTCTTTCAGTGTAGGATTAACATCAATCAGCTGGACAGCATGATTGATTTTCTAATTAATAAGGCATTTGTATCAGCTTGCATAACCACACAAAGCTTAATGGGTTCTCTACTGTATCTTAAGAGGTTTTTTTGTGTGGAAATTTACTCTCACGCTTAAGGACTTTTAACAAAGTATAACGCTAGTGGGCCCCTCACTTCACATATAGATCTGTGACATGGCAAATACTGTTACAAAAAGTGTTTTAACAACCAGCAGAAATACAACCTCAAGCTTATTTGGGATATTGACTTTCATACTAATTACCCAAAACATGCTTTACAGAGTTAAATAAATTCAAAGTTATAATGGAAAGAAATTGCACAGAAAAGGGAGGGAAAATAGGATATATGGGAAATGGAGAAATGTCTTCAGAAGAGAGATCAAACTACAGTAGCTGGAGAGCTGATGAGGCTGAGGGATGCAGTACAGTTATTCTAGATGTCAGGAGATGTGGTGACTCTTTTATGAGCCCTTGTTGGAACTGGGTGAAGAGATAAAAGTCTGGTTCTAGACTAATTAAGAGAGTGGCATGAGGTTAGATCCTAAACTGCACTCGGTGCAGGACTAAGGAAAGGGCATCACTTTTCACTTGGGGTTGGCTGGGGCCCTACCTAGTCCCTGGTGTTAGAACAGCCCTGATTCAGCTTTCACTGACTTATGCCCAGTTGTCAACAACATACTAGTATGTCAGGGCTTTAGGGTAACCTTGACCATTGCCCTTTCTCTTGGACAATGGGAGGCCAGGGAAGTAATGGTGGAATAGCAGTTGCCATGACAACCCTATACCACCCAAAGATTCTATGTCATAGGCAAGCCCTCAAAGGACTGGATCTACTGGCTTTTTAAGCTGCCAGGATCTGCACTATGGCCCATAAGGTGAATTGGAGCGTTTCTTTGATAAGCAAAAAACAAAAACAAAAAAACCCTAAGAGCTGTTCCATTTGGAAATTCTATTCTGGGCTACAGCAGTTAATTGCTACAGTCGCATAAATGATTTACATGTGTTTGCTTTGGATAACACATGGTTTGCGGATCCTAAGTCCCTCTCTCTCCCCCTGTTTCCATTTTTAAAGGCTCCGATTGCAGGCTTTCCTTGCCAAGAGGCATGGCAGGGTTTGTCTCAGTACTCCCATAACATGATGCACGCTTGATTCAATTTCCTTAAGAAAAGGAGATGAAACCCTGTGCAGCTCAGCCAGAATGTCCTGTGGGACTGAATTGAAGGAGAAAAGTTACTTTAGAAAATCTGGATCTGGTATGCTAGTGTCTTGTCGTGTGTGTGACCTTCCCTCGCAGCCAGACACTGGGGAGTAAAATTGAAATCAATGAGGAAAAACTCATATCTCTTTCAGCTTGGCTCTGGTCTGTCTGCTGAGCTGAGAAAATGGCTTAATTCCTATTTCATTTCTTATGTTTATTATGCAAGGCCAGATCTTCACTCCCACTGCCATATGCCCAGGGGCCTCAAGGCCCATAGGATTAAAATATGAGATGAAGACTAAATATTCCAGGCAAACTAAATGAAATGAGGTCCAACAGTTATTGGGATTTTTAATCTGCCTAGTACATTAAACACAGTGCAAATGGGAGCCCTAAGCCAACTTCACACAATCTTCTGCTTTGATTTACACCTGTGCAGCTCCATTGCAGACTATAAATCTGATTGCAATTGGTATGAATCAATGAAGAATTTGGCCCTTAGCCCTTAAAAGCTAGCTAGAGAATGAATAAGCTTCAGTGCCTTAAAACAAACACAAACAAGCCTGTGATGCTTTAGATCAATTATCTTATGTGAAACAACCACTACCATTTTCCATGTGTGTTGAGCATATAATAATAAAAATAATAATTTTAGAGGGAGATTTGCAGCCAGTTAATATGTAAAGGATAATGCAGCATAAAACCTATGAGAAAACGAGTTGCTCCCTCTTTTAATAAAGAGCAACTCAGTCCATGAAGAAAGCCCATTGCAGTAAGGGATAGCTGCTCTGGGGTTCTTAGAGTAAGGGCCAGACTGAAATCCTTATTCACACTGAGCACTTGAGTAGTGTTTGAATTAATGGGGTTAATTACAGAATAAAGTACTACCCCAGATGTGTAGGGGTGACCACAATTTGGCCCTAAGCATGCTGTGCCATTCTAAGGTACTACAAAACAGTCAATGCTCCTTGTGTGTCATGGCCAGAGAAGAGGATACTGATATAATACGAACGTCCGACAGGCTTGATTTTACAAAATCATAGAATCGTAGGACTGGAAGAGACCTTGAAAAGTCATCTAGTCCAGTCCCCTGCACTTATGGAAAGACTAAGTAATATCTAGACCATCTCTGGTTGGAGTTTGTCTAACCTGCTCTTAAAAATCTCCAGTGATGGAGATTCCACAACCTTCCTCAGTAATTTATTCCAGTGATTAACTACCCTGACAGTTAAGAAGCTTTTCCTAATGTCCAACCTAAACCACCCATTGCTTCTTGTCCTAGCCTCAGAGGTTAAGGAGAACAATTTTTCTCCTTCCTGTTTATAACAACTTTTTATGTATTTGAACACTGTTATCATGTCTCCCCTCAGTCTTCTCTTCTCCAGACTAAACAAACCCTGTTCTTTCAATCATCCCTCACAGGCCATCTTTTCTAGACCTTTAATTTTTTTTTGTTGCTCTTCACTGGACTTTCTCTGGTTTGTCCACATCTTTCCTGAAATGTAGCACCCAGAACTAGATGCAATTCAACTGAGGCCTAATCAGCGTGGAGTAGAGCAGAATTAGTTTTTGTTTCTTACTTACAACACTCCTGCTAACACATCCCAGAATGATGTTTGCTGCTTTTTTTTTTCAAGAGTGTTACGTTGTTGACTTATATTTAGCGTGTGATCCACTATGACCCCCAGATCTATTTCTGCACATTACTCCTGCCTAGGCAGTCTTTTCTCTTTTTCTATGGGTATAACTGATTGTTCCTTCCTAAGTGGAGTACTTTGCATTTGTCCTTATTGAATTTCATCTGATTTACTTCAGACCATTTCTTTAGTTTGTCCAGATTATTCTGAATTATAATCCTATCCTCCAAAGCACTTGCAACCTCTCCCAATTTGGTATTATCCGCAAACTTTATAACTGTTCTCTCTATGCCATTATCTAACTCATTGATGAAGATATTGAACAGAACCGGATCTAGAACTGATCCCTGTGGGACCCCACTCGCAATGCCCTTCTAGCTTGACTGTTAACCATTGATAACTACTCGCTGGAAATGGTTTTTCAACTAGTGATGCACTCACCCTAGTGCTCCCTCTAGGTTGTGTTTCCCTGGTTTGTTAACAAGAAGGCCATTTGAGACAGTATCGAAAGCTTTACTAACATCAAGATATACACACCTACCACTTCCCCCATCCACAGGGCTTGTTACCTTGTCAATGCATGTGCTTCTCCTGGTCCACCTTGTGAGGCAGAAACAGCCATGTTTCCTCCTCTCTCACCAATACCTTGCAGCAAGTCACTTAGCGTGGGTTGCTTTGGAAAAAATCCCATCCTGTTTTATATGTGAAGCTAAATATGAGAAGTTTGCCAAGGCAATGACTTGACTTTCCTTGCTGGGTTTAGTAGTTCTGCTGAAGGTTCACTGTCCCAGGATCCCTACCCAGCACCGGAGTTGATGTGCCATATTGACATGTTATTTTAATTTGGCCATTTGTAATTATTCAAGGGAGCCATGACAGCAAATAACATGCTGGCTGTTCCAGGTGAGTTACATCTGTTGTTCCTTTAAAGCTAGTGCTATGAACTACATGGCTGTAGCCTCTCCCTATATTAGCTGTGACAGGAGGTACCAAGGAGCTGTAGTACCCTCTGTAGGCTTGAATGACTCTTTGAGCAATGCTGAGCCATTCACAATGTTGCAGGAGGGAAAGGACCACACAGTCTGTGCCTAACAGCTGCTCAGTGGAGTGTTATGGAAAGCCTGTGTAGTGTGTTTGATCCTGAGACATAAAATGCTGGTGACTGATTTCTGATTTACTTTCTCAATCACTGCCACGCAGCCAGGCACTGCTTTGTTTTCAAGATTTTATTTTAGTAGAGTGACTGAATTCATGTTGAGTTCTCTACTTCTGCTGCACTGTCCCTCTCTGGCAAAGAAGCCGTTGCTGATTCAGGGAAGCAGAAATACATTAGAAGTCTGGGCCAGCTGTGCAACCACATCATGGGCCAGATTAACAAAAGATTTCCACTCCCGTTTAGCCAGCGTCCTGCGCTCTTCTGAAAATCTGTCCTCAAATGTGGTCATGGAGCGCTTGAAAAACTGGCCCAGAGTTCCTTCAAAATATGGACTGAAGTAGTCTTCCCCATGCCCCAGGAACCATGGGCTGCCAACTCATATGTGCTCAATGTGGGAAAGAAGGACACAAACGTGACTGGTCACACACAAGCCCCTGTAATGTCCCTTAGCAAGGGCCAAGGATTTCCCAAGTCCACGAGTCTGAAATGAGTTCTGGTCTCTACTACCTTGTTGTAGACATGGAAGCCGGTGTCTCTTCCTCCATTTGGCTTCAGCCAATCAAATGCCTGTATCTTTACATGATTTTTCCCTCCCATACCTCATGGGAGGGAAGAAGGAGATATAATTGAAACAGCCTGGCTTCTGCACTTCCTTTGGACAGCAAGAAGAAAAGGAAAATCAGCAACCTCCACCCAAGAAGAGACAAGACAGGAAAGCAGAAGAAAAGAGAAAAGCTCTCTAAATAGATTATACATAAAATTGTAATGTTAGTTTGCCATCCAATCTTAGTGGAAGGCCACAGTTCTGCCATTCTGCCACTATGTGGTGCTGTGTGCAGCCATAAGTCAGTGGCACATCAGGCCCATTCCCAGGATTTCAAAATGGCCTGTCATAGCCACAAGTTATTAGAGGTCACTTTCTCTATAAGAAAATATTTCCCTCCATTATGCAAGTGCTTAGGCCTCTCTTTCTATAGTAAAGAAATGGGTGTAAGAATGGGGTAGCGCAGCTGTGCAGTTCTCATCTATCCCTCTCTATCATTACTTGCTCCTCGGGGCTCTGACTTAGATTTCAGGGGAAGGGAATGACATTGTTATGATGCTCTGCCAGGTTAACTTTTCAATGTTTCTCTGTCCTCCGCAACAGTAGCAGATTGCTCCCTCACTATCAGCTCTCCTGCTACACACAGTGGCTGCCATATGGAAAGGTAACTGTCTCGGAGGTGACAAAAGCTAATCTATATGGCCCTGAAACAGGGACAAGGATTGTTGCGTGCAGCTCCAACATCCTGAAAATCACAGCAATCGCCAGGTTATTGAGCAATTAATAAAATATATGCAAGCCCTTTAAGGCAGGGACTGTCTTCATGCTGGGTGTGTACAGTGCCTAGCACAACAGGGTCCTGATCCAGGACTGGGGCTCCTAGGAGTTATGATAATACAAATGGCAATAAATCTGGCCAGTACTGTGTGGGCCAATGTACGGCTGTCTCATTGGGCACCTTTCAGTTAATTGAATGGTGCTTCTCTCTCTTTTGGCTTCGTTTCCTACCCACTGACCAGGGAAAAGTACAGTCATGGACCTTTCAACAGATGTGATGGGAAAGGACAGGCAGATGACAAACTTATCATGATCAAGAGGTGGCAGTGTGGGCCAGTAAGGAGGGAAGTAGCAGACTTTGTATGTGATCTTGCTTGACCTTTCTATGCATCATTCCCCCCACCATCTGTAGACTAGCTATTTCTGTTCTTCTATCTGTTCACGTATCTGGGCAGTGTCTTCTGGCTCCCTAGATAAGCTGTCCGGGGTTTTCAGCTTGGTGTCCCCCTCTGGTTCCCTTCGTTTAAACCTGTGACCCTCATGCTCCTCCCTGTTTTTTCATTTGTTGTCCCCAGTAATCTGTTGAGCCCTAGGTCCGGTGGCTCCTCCCCTTAGGCTGGGGTAGGGGCCTTTAGCGGTGGGTGGGCACCTTCTCCTGGTCCTCAAATAGTATCTGTAGACTAACAGGGGATAACATTACCTACCTTAGTGAAGCACTTTGAGACCTACAGCTAAAAGTGTTACATACCATTCCTAATTCTAAACATCACTTTCAAAGGAGCCAGTAAGGATTGCTACAGAGCTTCTTAAAAGCCAAGTGGGCCTTCTTGAATGTCCTCCGAGCCCCTATTGGTCCTAGAATAAATGAGGTGGAATTGAGAGGCCAAGGCTAGCACATAGCAATACCCCAAGCTCTAAAAGGAAGCATTATTTCAATAAATTATGCCGAAATATGGACTATTCAACTGGTATAAATTACTGCATCTCCACTGAATCCACCACCCTCTCCCTGCAAGGGCCTTGGGCCCTTTAATGATCATTCCTGGTGAGGGCTTTTCTTTTGTCTCTCATTTAGAGAGATGCAATGGCCTTTAATATCCCAGTGGCCCTGAGCACTGTGCTGACAGAAGATTGCCCCCTACCAAATTAGCCACTCGGCACCCTAGGTTTTCCCTCAGAGATTTTCTATTCAAGTACTGGGCAGGACTGATGCTGTTCAGCTTATGAGATCTGATGAGATCATTGCCTGAGGCAGATGGCTGCAGGCACATGTAACCTATATAATTTGTTCTGCTATAATAAAGACTCTCCACGTTCAGGCAGGCTTCTGATTTCCTTGCTTCCAGCCCTTTCCATCCCAGTAGGGCTTCCTGACAGATAACCATTATTTTGTATCTTGTTTTGAGTGAGGAATATATATTTATCCTGGATACTTTTGGATTGTTGTTCTGATTCTTGATTGAAACAACATGAAGTGTTAGACTATTAAATACTAACAGCTACTTTATCAAGTTGTTAAAATCTAAATGAGACCCATGTTATAACTCTTGTATGTTTGCTCCTTTTGGAGAATTTGTCATCCCTAATGAATCTTGGATCATATGATATTTTATGTAATCACCTTATTGATTGTTGTAAATGTGCACTCATTTGTTTCTTGTGTTTGCTGAATGACACCTGTTTTGTGAGAGAATTGCTATGAAAAAGGGACAGGCTCAGTGTCCTGACCTTCCTGCTCTGAAATCACCTGGGTTATTCGATGAATTTACAGATCCATTATGCCTTATTAATAAAACTGTTAAAGCATCATTTTTCTTAAGTGAAAGTCAGTTTCACTGCATTTTTTTAAAAGAAAGGAGAAACAGGTTAACCAGTTTTTCCTCTACAAGGCACTGCTGTAATTTCCAGTCTCGCTGCACCAGTCATCCTGGGCATTTATTCAAAGTAGGGATTAACCAGATTATTAAGAAAGGTGAAATTCTGTCATATGAACAGATTCTATATGTTACCTAACACCTACCGTGTATTTCTGAACCTCAGATATTTCATTAACAAGTACGAAGTACTATAACTTCACCCAGTAAGTGTACTAGAAAGTATTTTCATTAATTCTTTGACTCCTAAAGGAGTTACCTCTAAAATTACTTGGGCCATATCCTGAACTAGTTAAACTGATGTAGTTTCACTGATGTTAATGTAGCTACACTGGCTTATGCCAGCTGAGGATCTGGCCTTCAATATCTAAGTAACTTGAGATAGGTGATAGATGAGAAAGAGGCAAACACTTTTTAATTTCCCTGACCAGAAAGAAATTCTGGTTTCATATCTAAAAATATACACATCATATGTCCACCTGCGCTCTCTAGCATATTATGCAGCACTAGCTATTATATGATATTGAAAGATCTGTTGGGAAACATGTGGAAAACTTTCATCATCCATCCAGTAATGAAATACTTTTAGACTCAAATTGTTTGTCCCTGTTCTGTAACTGTTAAAGCAAGGAGCAACCTCACCCCCACACCTGATTATATTACCCTGCAGTGATCTCTGAACCAAAATGGTCTTTTCCTTTTTTGTTCATTCCTTGTACCCAGGAGAGTTGTTGCTTCAGAGTGAAAATCTCCCACTGGAATATCTCTATCAATAAATGGTTAGGGACTGCTTTGGTGCATGCTAGTTAGGAAAAACCTTACAAGCATCAAGGGCCAGATCCAAAGCCCATTAAAGTCAAAGGGATTCTTTCCACTATTTCCAATGGACTTTGGATCAGGCCTGAACAGAGACATCTATACCACTCGTACATTGCAACGGAAGTCCCTAATGAAAGTCTTTTAGCCTTAACGTTCTACCCATTCAGCCTTCAGAAGAATTCCTGCCTTGCAGGGTGCATGCCACTGAATGCACTTTTGTGTGTCAATTTTTGCGTGTCACCAGCCTCCACAGAGGATAGGACAAACCTGCCAGTGCAGTCAGGGGTATCCCAGGGTAAGGAAAAGGACCGACTCGGAAGCAGCAGCAGGAATAGAAGTGCATTCCCATTGCTGAATTAGAGGGTTAAGCTGTTGCCTGAAGAGTCTCTGGTCTGGAAGCACGTGGCTTTTTGAACTTTATAAGATTAGGTCTTAATCTACCAGCCATCCATCGAAAAGTTCAAGTGGAAGTTGCAGTAACACTTCATATCTTGAAGACACTTAAAAATAGGTGATGGGGCAAAGTCTACTAGAGTGATGGTCTATGGGATGGGCGCTGGAGGTCCTGGTTGGGAAGAGAGGACTCCAGGGGTAACTTCAATCCCTTGACCTCTCTGGTCTTCACTCCAGCTCAGGTATACTTGTAATCATGAAAGTCTCCTCATAGGAATGTTTGGAGAAGTATTTAAGTAGTTTGCCAAGCACTTTGACACCATCGGATGAGTGGCACTATGGAAGCTGAAGATGGTGAGCATTTTGTGGTGATTACTGAGCACTTTATGGAATTAGGCCCAAATTGACTATTAGTGTTTTCAACACTATTATTTGGAAAACAGTAGCAATTTTTTAAGTCTACTTGAAAGTTGGCAGAGTTTTAACTGGTGTACAAGGAACTAATATCTTAAGTTGTACCACACCTGAACTAAGTAAAAATACATTTGATATCATCATTTAGTGTCTGGATGGCACACACCACTGGTAGGATGGGGTTAACCTGCCATCAGGCTTCTGCCTTCTCCAATCCAGCATAGCTAATAACTATTCCAGTTCCATTCAAGGGGAACGCTTGTGTATGCACCGGGATACAGCGCCATAAGACACAGAGTCTTGTTTTCTTTTCAGTCGTATAGAAATGTAGCTCAGTCAACTGTGCTGGCATTATGTGCATGCACAAACATACACACCTGCCCTTAACAAGCAAACAA
The DNA here is from genome assembly GCA_007922155.1 of Mesoclemmys tuberculata. Taxonomy (NCBI): domain Eukaryota; kingdom Metazoa; phylum Chordata; order Testudines; family Chelidae; genus Mesoclemmys; species Mesoclemmys tuberculata. Next base: position 11,019,968 of record ML675649.1, read on the forward strand.
AAGCAAAGAGAATGTCCAAAAAAATGTTGGATAAACACATTTAAAATACTATGATTCCTTTTCTCTCTGGTTGTTTTCCCTTCTCTCAAAAATACTTCCATGAAGGATTTATCTTTTCTTCATCACAAAATGTTGTTCAGTGTCTGTCTACTATGAAAATCTCTTTTGCTTTTCTATGGGTATTCTGTTAATTAGTAGGTTTCTCCTCCCGACTAGGCTGTAAATGGAAAGAGTACATACTAAACCGATTGCCCTACTTATGTAGCTACTCGTAGGAATGCTAAGATGGATTAACATGCATAACAGACGGCTTATGACCCTGGGAGACAGAAGAACCTGAAATAACCTTAATATCCTGTCAGCTTGCATTACCAAAGCCCAGTGAACAAGAAGAACCTATTTTCTAGTCCGTCTGGGAAGGAAAATACATATCTTTCATCTGGATTTTTTATTTTTTCAAATTGAAGGGTTATCATCTTTCCTTTCTTTATTTTTCTGAAGGAGACAAAATTGTGAGCACCCCCACATCAGACATTCCTCCCCACACAATTTCAGCTTCTTTGGTGTGCACTGACGCATTTGCTTTGCTGTCAGGCAGCCTAAATGTTTACTAAAACAATCATGAGTGATGTTACTAAAGTCCTTTCCTCAGCTAGAGAAGGTATCAATGTCAGAGGAATAAAATAGCATTAGGGAATTTTTTTTTTAACAAAAATCTTAAATTCTTTCATTTCCCTTGCTGTACTTTTATCTATATGTCCCAATTTGGGATCCATCAAGCTCCTGTGGGCCTTTACACGCATGCACTAATATGCCTAAAATTAGACATGTCTTCCATGTTTGCAAAGGCTTATCCAAATCCAGAAAAATTACAGGTTTCGTCCAAATCCAAATTGACACCCGAAATTTGGATCAGCTCTAATTATTTCGTTTCTAGCCATTTCAAGGCTTTGTAAATTCAGCTGTGTTCTAGCTGTTTGTATTTACAGCTTCCACAAGGCAAAGCATGGAATGGCAATTTACTGTAATGAGATGGTAGCTACAATGAACACAGTTTTACATACAATACTGGAGGCAGGCCTTCCTTGTCTTAGGCCTGGCTCTTGGAATTCAGAAGGACTGCAGTGAAGTTTTCCTTGGAAGGGGCATTCACCTAATTTCTCCTTCATCCCACGTTTCCCCTCAATTGCTCCTCCCCTCACGCTGCTTTGCCAGCCACTAGGCACAGGAAGTTGGAGCGCTAATCACTGTGTTCAGACAGCAGAAGTCCCAATCGTAGCTGTCCTGAAAATCAGGGATACCAAAACCACCGGGTTTGCTTACTGAACCTTGAAGTCTTGTTCAGGGTGCATGGAAGTGACATGCAATGACACCTGCAGCTCCACCTGGACGTTCAACTTAAATGAACTCTGACCTCTAAGAGGACCCTCCCAACACACACACACACACACACACACACACACACACCCCTGATCCATCCATCACTACAACCCCTCCCAGCTGCTATTTCCCATCAGCATTCCACGAGACTCATAGCCCCTCTCCTTTTTATTTTAAAAATCTTGGCAGCCAGTGAGGGACACTGCTCAAAGTCCAGGGAGGATTACTGCCTTCCAGACTATGCCAGAACTTCTTCAAGAATGGGCTGCATTTCACAGTGCTCAGAAATTGTGGTGATGGCTAGTTAGGGCTAGGTGCACACTACTGCCTATGTAGGCAAAATTTATGTTGCCCAGGGATGTGACTATTCCATCCCCCTGAGCTATATAAGTTACTCCGACATAAGCGTTCGTGCTATGTCGATGGGGCTTTCTCCTGCTGACATAGTTTATGCTGCTCATGGAGCTGGGTTTTTTAATACCAGCAGTACCTTGTGTGTATAGACTTACCCTAAGTACATTGATAGATGCCTTGACCATCTAACCCAAGGTTCAGTTCAAGGGTTTGAGGTTCAGTGTGAATATTTTGTATAGTTCCACCCCAAAGCTGGTTTTAAATAATCCAATGAAAATTAAATGTTGCCTTTTTATTTTCTGCAGTATTGAATTTCACTCCTTTTTAGATACAAATGACTTGGTTATAGAGGTTCCTCTTCAGTATCTTCCTACCTCTTCCTCTGCCCTAATAGTCATCCAGCCTTTGCTGACATCCATTTTAGAAGCTCTGTAATATCTGACCATGACAAAAGGTGGACTAGCTTTGTCATTCTTAAGACCACACTGTAACAGAGAGAGAGACCCTGATGGATGACTACCTCTTCCAACCTCCCAGATCTATTAGACATGGTTCTCCAAACACTTAATTCAGCTGACTACTGGAAAAGGCTCCAGGTACCAAGGAGGAGATTGCTTGCCTTTAAGTTTGAGATCTGATTTAAAGAATCATCATCCTAGAGCCCTAAGGAGAAAGTGCTAGATCTGAATCCATCCCCACACTCCTCTACAGAAAATTACAATCAAAGGGAAAGAAGCACGCTGAGGGTTGGAGAAAAGGACTCAAGAGATGGGAGGATAGCCACATGGGAGAGATCTAGCTGGGATGAAATGTTTGGTGATGGAGGTGTAAGAATTAAGATAAATAAAAGGGAGGAGAGAGACTTCAAACAGTTCAGAAAAGTTTGGATAAGGAGGCTCATATTCAGACATCAGGTCAAACCTGCTACTGAAGAGTGGAATTTGGCTCTTAACCTACAAGTTTTTTCAAGTGTCCTATAACTAAACTTGTAGGTACATTGAGCACCTTAGCATGCTCAGATGTTATTTACTCTACTTAGTGAATTTATTCTGAAGCAAGAGACAAAGGAAATAACAGCTGCAAAGAATAAGACATAAAATTTTTGTCTTTTGTTCAAATATTGCCAGGAAAGAGAACTCGGAGCAGTCTTTCGTGCCTATGCCCTATTTTACTTGGAGCCTTTAATTAATACACTAGGGATCAATACTAATGTTAAGAACCAGCCGTTTTAGCAAAAGTATCCTGCTTGGCTTGAGGTCAAGGTGGTTCTAATTAACCATTCTCAAATATCCAAGCCAGAATGCACTGAGTCTCGTGTGAAACATGGGACGGATACTTCTGAGGCTGTGTCTACCTGTTGGTTTTTTCCTCGAAATCCACATCTAGTGGGTATCTTTCTAGGAGACTTGACAGTCCACAACAGCTTGTCCACGTATTCTGGAACTTTTTTTGAGATGCCATCTTCTGTTACAATCTTCTCCTAAGTCACTGTGCCTAATACACACTACAAATACTACAGCATTCTTGTGATGTTCATGCTACTGCCTTGCAGGGATGGGATTTCCAAGAGAACTCAACACTGGTCTCACCTGGCTTCCATTGACCCCAGTGAGAGTTTGACCTCGTTGTGAAAAGTGAAGCCAATATTTAATGTTTTTGAAAATCACACTTTTCTTCCAAGAGATTAGCTGATGGGTGGGCCAGTCTTATTCAGATTAATGGAGGTCAATTATCTTTGATTGTTTTGTGTGAATAAATAGCTATTTCCTGTTGGTCTTTACCTGAGAAACTTGTCAATAACATTTTAAACTAGTGTGTGAAATCCTGGCCTCTTAAACCCACCATAACCCCTTTCCCTCTGGGTTCTAAGACATTTTTGAATGCTCCCTATTCTAGGCAGCTATAGAGGCTGAAGAGGCTCCTGGTATAAAACTTTGACACACCTAGGGACCTGCCTTAATTTATAGCAGTCTCCTGAAGCTACCCTAAAGACCTCAGCTATGCCCAGAATCTCTGCAGTGCTATGTGTTGAGGCCCGGCCCTGACACGCCCTCTGCACCCAAGACTTGAGAACAGGTCCTCTGAAGACAGCCTTATGGTTGTCTTCCACAGTGCCTCCACTAAGGGAATTCTCCCCTAGCTGGAAATGGGGAGTTTAAAGCCCCTTTACACTGTTCTGGTCCTATTACCAAGGGTAAAAGGGCTGGATTGGGGGTGAGAATCTCACTGAAAAGGTTCCATTATAGATAAATCTGCTTCCACTTCTCCTCTCAATGTTACTTTTACTGTCTTTGCCCTCCCAACCCCCAAATACCAACCTCTTTGTTTTGCCCACCTGTTGTATCCTGCCTGACACCTAAACTGTCTTCTTTGGTGCTTGTCTGTTCAGTGCCTAGCGCAATGGAGCTCTTATCTTTCGTTGTGCTTCCCAGGTGTTACCATAATAGCAATAATAATAACTGAAGTTAGAAACCCACATCATCATCATGATTACACATTTTGGACAAGGGGAAACAGTCTCTCTCCTTTTTCACCTTTGAGAACCTTACTACAGAGGGTGAAATTAAAGGCCACCCTTTGTGCTTACTTAAAATAAATTTCCACAGCATTCAATCTCTAATACCCTAAATGCTGGAAATAATCCAGCTCTCAATCCACACGGCTCTTGAGTCTGATCCCAGCAAAGGCACCACTTCAATCATAAGTAAAGTGAATGGAAATTCTGCCAGTTCAAAACCCACAACAGCAACCAGAGCGTCCTAAGAATGGATTGGGACTTAGACTTCAAAGAATTCCAAAGACACACATTTAAACACACACGGCTGCTTTAGATGAGTATAAAACCTGATTCAGAGCCAGCTAGCATTCGCATTGCTGTTAATTATTCCACCTTCACTCATCTTTACGCTGCGGTTTCACTTAGTGCTGCTCAGAGGAAGAGCGGGGGGAGGACGGGGGAGAACAGAATGTTTTTTTAGTGAGAAAGGGTCGGAAATGTGTTTCACAATGGCAAAGGATTCAATCTAATTTGGACTGAAAAACACAAATGTGATTGCTTTCCATGTCAATACTTGGTATTTTCTTTTAATGTTAAAATAAATACAAAAGGAGCTGTATTTGTTCACTGGTGTGTCATGTTTGTTATTATAGTTCACAAGGAGGGATACTTATACCTCTTAGGCAGTGACGTGAGGAAAATAAATGGTCTGTACAGTTACAATCCATATGCATTTTTTGCTCACAGGAACTGCAAACTAACTTGCAGCTGTATGATGCATTAGAAAGAAATAAGAAGCAGAGAAAGAGCCTCAGGTGCTGGAGGAATGTCAGGTGCCTCCAGAAAGGGCAGTGCTTAATGTGCAAATGGCATAGAGAGGAGGGAACATGCCCATCTGCCTTCATACTTTTCTGGCCCAAACATATGAAGGGAGCACCAGAAACCACACTACCCTTGAAATTAAGAGTTTGCAACACTGAAGCCATAGCACCACATCAATGTTTAAGGAAGGAAGGAGACAAACACAAAAGTTTTTAGTCCAGAATAAAAGAGGGGATGTGCACTTAGTGGGGCATAAAACTCATCTGGGCCATGAACACTATTTATTTAGGATGGGGTTTTCAAGAGCAGTGACCTGTGTGCCCAGTGAAGGCAATGGTAAAACTCCCATTGTCTTCAATGGGAGCAAAGGTAGAGAAGGGACGGGTCTTCCAAGAACCAATTTACATGGATAATGCAGGCAGTAAGGATGTCGTCAACACGTTGTGGGGAGAAACTAGGGAGTAAACAAGGGGTGTGGCTGGGAACAGTTCATGGGAAAGCTTTATTTGTTGTTTAGTTCGGTTTAGTGGCCTTGTCATGCTCAGGCAGAGGGAGCAGAGCAGAGCACAACCAAGTGCTGAAGTCTGGTGGGATACCCGGCAAAAGTAGTGAGAAGTGAAGAGAGACCTGGGGGGGGGACTGACATTGTGAGGGGCGAGGGGGCTATTCAAGGACTACTTAACGGCAGCTGCAGTACAGATTTGAGCCTGAATGGCAAGACTCAGGCCTATATCTGGACATGGGCCACTTGAATGTTATGGAGTCCTCCAGACCCTGGAGTTCGGTGTAGGCTATGAATGATTTTGCCAGGGATTCTGCTGTTCCTAGCTTAACCCGAGCGGTAGTTTACTCCACAAGTCATTCCACTCAAATGAATGGGACTATTTTTGGAGAAGGATGCTGTTCACTGTGAGTGATGGTATCAGAATCTGGCCTGTTACTGTTCAAATGAAGTCCAGGGGTCTACTCAATAAAGTACAAGCTACCCAACATAAGAATTGCAGAATCAGGCCCTGTTATAATGCATGATAACTTAGAGGGTCTCTGGCAATGTACATGCATTTGAAGTGCATGCTATATATTATATCAGAGGTATTTGCATACGTACTTTTTACAAAATTAAGTAACTGAGTGTCTTTCCTCTTTAAAGACCTTAAGAGAAATGTTACCCTGGGTTGAAGAGGCAAAGAAGTTACAGTGCAAGCGTGCTGACGCTTGCCAAGGTTAAAAGAAGCAAGTGTGTGTGGGAGGTACGGGAAAAGGACTGGAAGCTTATTTAGAAGGCTAGCAAGGCACTCTCTCTCCCTCTCCTTAATTGACGGGTGATGAAGTGGCTTTGTTCACAACATTACATGTCAGGATTATGAAAGCAATACTTTGGCCTGGATATGGCAAATGTAGCCATAGAAAGAAAGCGCTCACTCAGATGCCTGCCAGATTCACAGAAGTGTCTAATTGCAGGTCTTGATTCATCCTTGCACTTTTCAGCAAAGCCATTTAATCCAAGTCCAGTCCCCATTCCTACCTCCCCTCTACCCATGTCATCAGAATGACATTCTTACACAGTCCAGGGTATTTTTGTGGTCTGAAAGGAATGTCGGGTAAAATGATTACATAGTTTCAAGATTAAGAGCCACCAGAGTTAAACTGTAAGTTCTTTTTGTGCTATGTTTGTATGATTCCTAGTCCATGACTGGGATTCCAAGGGCTCTACAGTAAAATTAATAAATGTTAAAAATTATGATGAATGAGGAAGCTAGGGAGATGTGGTGTGCGAAGTATGAAATGATAAACCATCTATGGGACTGTCTAAAAAGATACGTTAGAGGGAAGAAGTGGGATCTTTTGATTTTGGTCTCGGAAAGCTTGGGGATTTCAGCTATTCACTTATCAACGTTTCCCCCAAGTCTTGCCACAGATCACATATCATCTTTTCATGCCCAGTGTTCCTTCAATGGCTGACGTAGTTAACAGTGATGAAGGAAAAATGTTTGAAAATATCAGTGTAGGCTGGCGGTTCTTTCCCGCCAGCTGCGGCAGCCCTTCCGGGGGCCCAGCCGCTGGGGAAGGTCCCTGCGCCTTCCTAAGATAAACGGGGAATTAGTCACGCAAGCGGTCTTTCGCCCCGGCCCTCTGGCCGGGCGGGCGAGCAAGCAAGCAAGCAAGCAGTCTTTCGCCCCGGCCCTCTGGCCGGGCGGGCGGGCGAGCAAGCAAGCAAGCAAGCAAGCAAGCAAGCAAGCAAGCAAGCAAGCAAGCAGTCTTTCGCCCCGGCCCTCTGGCCGGGCGGGCAGGC
>ML675649.1:11027323-11348452 GCA_007922155.1 Mesoclemmys tuberculata
CCGGCCCTCTGGCCGGGCGGGCAGGCAAGCAAGCAGTCTTTCGCCCCAGCCCTCTGGCCGGGCAGGCAGGCAGGCAGGCAGGCAGTCTTTCGCCCCAGCCCTCTGGCCGGGCGGGCAGGCGAGCAAGCGGTCTAGTTACGGGTTGGAGGAGGGGTCGTGAGGTTCGCCGAGGACAAAGGGAAAGGGGGGAGGGGGACACAGGCCCACCCGACTCCACTGCGTCCCAGCCCAGGGCCCTAACAGTGGCAGAGGCGTTGCCACTGTGCCGGCGGGGTCCTCCCGCAACACGCCAGCGGTGGCAGGCCTTTGGCCGCAGCCCCAGTCCGGGCTGCCCCCTGGGCTACTTCCTCCCCTCCCGTCCCAGGTACCTCCTTCCTCATGGTCCGTAGGGTAGACGGCTCGGGGAAGATTCAGCAGGCCCTCCTCGTTGGCAGGTGGGAGGTCGGGGAGCTCCTCAGCGAGGGGCAACTCCTCCAGGTTACAGGATTCTGGGGGTACTCTGGCTTCGGGCAGTTCCTCCAAGTCGGGGCCGCGGCGGGCAACTTGTCCAGGTCACGACCCGCCTCAGGAGGGGGTTCCCACCCCAGAGGGTCCCAGGGCTCGTCCCACTCCCTGGTATCCGGGTGCCCGATCCAGTCGTCCGGCCCTGAGCGGTAGGGCCGCTCCCAGCTCCTGGGTTCCGAGAAGGCCCTATGCTGGACCTCGGCCTGGCTGGGCTCAGGCCAGAGCTGCAGCCAGCAGGAAGGCCCATCTGTACCCGCTGGCTGTCTGCCCCTGACTGAGCGGCGGGCCCTGCCTTTTATCCCCGGGTCCCTGGGGGAAGTCCTGCCCTCTATGGAGGGGATTGGCCAGTTGGTCGGGCCTATCCCGGTCTGCCTCCTGGGTTGACGGGCAGGCAGGGGATTTAAGTCCTGGGGCGGTTGTGTTTGGGGTGGTGGCCCTTCCGGGGCTCAGCTGCTGGGGAAGGTCCCTGCACCTTCCTACAATTAGCATGGCTATTTCCACCACTTGGTTCTGACTGCCTTTGTTCCCCTTCAAATTTCATCTATTGAGGTATTTTCTACAGGAAAGCTTGTGAAAACCACCTCCTTTCTTGTAAAATTTTTAGCAGAGCCACAGTAGTAATGGCAGCTGTATTTAGAATGTCTCCTTTGGGCTAGGTAAGAAGCAGTAAGAGAAGGTACCCATGCAAACAGCCTCGCAGACTTAGGCACCTTGAAATGGAGAAGTGTGGAGAAGATGGCAATGAAAGAGGAAAATGATGAGATAGAAGAATGAGAGGAGGCAGCTCAGATGAACAACATGGACCTGATTGCCCAAACAAAGCATATCTTACCATCACTGAAAAGCAGGTTGAGCAATATGCTTATGGTATCATGGGGGAGAGAAGTGTGGCATAGCACCAGACACATAAAGGGGGGCACAGTAGCGTGGCAGTTAAATTAATCGGGGGGGAAAGGATAGACATTATGTTTTCTGACTAGCTCACAGAAAGATTAGCTATGGTTCCTGTCTCAGAGAAGCAATCAGCATATACAACGTGAGCTTAGCCAGTAAGGGTACCACAACCAATATCATGTGTCTTAAACCATGTGATCAAACACATCTTGAAATTCAAAAGGACATCCTGTAAATCTTCTTCGAAGTTTGGGGGGACAAAAATATCTACCCTCGGTTCTGGTGAAATGCTTAGCTGTGCAAAATATTTCAGGCAGCTCAGTGCATTTCCACAGCAGCCCTGCAAACCCACAAAGCAGCAAATTATTAGTGTTTTCCTTTTTGCAACCAATGGGTCTAGTCTTTGGCTGTTTTCACATAGCAGAGGGTATGGTACGGAGATGGCCACGCTATCAAGATTTAGGACTGTGTTCCAAATTGTTTTCTTGAAGACATTTATAGCCCACCCTTGACATTTATCAACAGGTCCCATAACTAGAGGGAGCGAGAGGTCAGAGTGAAAACTATGTAATAAAAGCAACGGCTGGATTCCCAAACTGTTCAAAAATTGGATGCTTCTCCGCAGACTCCAGTACTGAAAGCTCATACATCAAAACACCAAGATCAGGGGCATCCTGACATGGTGGTAAAATGCTGAATAATTGAAATATTATTTTCTGTCATATTTCCATAATGTGCCTTATGAAAAATACTGCACACTGATATAGTAAATTCTTATTATCCACGTCTTCACCATCTGAAGCTCCTCATATTTCAAGTAAGGTCACATCTCCTTAAGAACATTGAAAATTTCCTCTCATCTAAAACCTTGATTGACCAAACATATGTATTCTGTATGATAGTGGCATAATTGAAGATGTACGGTAAATATTTAGGTATCTATATTACCAGTTCAATGTTAAAAAGGGATTGATGCTTCATGCTAACTGTAGTAAAATCCTCTGCTTAGGAACAATTCCACTGATCTATATTTTCAGGGCATTTTGGTAGGATGTTCCTGTTACTAGATTCTTTAGAGAGCAGGATTGCTGCTTCTTGCAAACCTATCTATTCCTGCTGCTTGTTCATTACCTGAAACCATCATCTGCTGCCACAGCATAACACTTCCAGAAGGACTAACTGTGAGTTGCCAATACCGCGGATTATTCATTGGCCCGTTTGTAAAGAGGAGAAATATAATTTGGGATTGTCCATCACCACCATGGCTAATTAATTTAATAAAACCAATGATAAGCACATAGGGCATGATTCTAATCTGCTGACGTGCTTTGCTGAATCAGGCCTAAATATGCACTTATTAGAGCTAGTTCAATTTTCTGAATGTCAAGTTTTATATGACACACTTAATCAAAAATTTTCTTTGCAAGTGGAAAAAACCTGTACTTTTGTGATGATGTTCTCCTCCCTCTGAGGAAGATGAAAGCTTTTTGACCCTTCGGTTTATTTTCATACAAATGATACCTTCCAAGACTCCTGAACAAGGACATCATTATTATGCTAGGGGGATGGGGATATAACATCTCTTTACAAGGGACATCTGAACACAACAGTGGCTGTGGTTCTAATAAATCACAATCTTACCTATTTTTCCCTTTCTTGTTGTTAAGAAGAGTTTGAATAATTTTCATCCTGGCTTTCCTTTTTCAACATACTTCAAGGCTGGAGCAATTTAAGATTACCTCAAGCTTATATCATATTTCTGGAACGTCACAAATCTTAGATACAATGACAATTCATGGACTTTAGCTGCAATAAAATGAGCTCTATTTTTAAAGTGTAGAGTGCACATAGCTGCCTTTATGTTTTTGAAATGTTTCCATATTGGTGTAGCAAACTGCCTTATATAATAAATTCAACTGGAAAAAATATTTCAGCACCCTTCGTAAAGGTGCTGCTTTTATTTAGGTATGTATGTATTGTGGATAAAGAACAACCAGATGAACATACCAACAGAATACTTTATTTCAGGAGTTCAAGGTGAGGATAAAATAAAAATGTATTGAGAGCTTTACTTTAAGTTATATCTTCAACTACTTTGCGTATTTCCTTTATCTTCCACATAAGATGCAGAAAACAATGATTTTCTGTTTCCATAATCATTCCACTATCTAGAGAAAATGAGCTAATCCATAATGGACGAGAGAAGACAGTGAAATAGTCTTTTGATGATTTACCAGTTTTCTCTAACATCATTTACTCAGTTTATTGACTAAGAACTCATTGTTCAAACCTGCCTCAACTGGGCCTCCATTACAGTGGCTGCAAAATTGCATGGGCAAATTTTGAGGGCATACTTTGGTGCCATGATTTAGATCACTCAGATGTCTAAGTCCTTGATTGCACCCATAAGCCAGATACTTAGACAATTAATTTCAGATACAAGTAACTGCCAATGCAAAAGTGCTTCTGCAAATTGCACCTGCCAAATGATATCTGAAACTCTGGCTTTAGCTGATGAAAAAAACCTCTCCCTTGTCAGATCTCTTAAACTAGTTATTGTTATTGACAAATGTATAAAGTAAGCCAGTAGGCCATGAGTTACATCTGTATATCTGGTATACTGAGAACTGTGTTGGAATAGCAAGCTATCTCTTTGAGGGGAAGGGTCAGCAGATTTTCCTGATCCTGCTTGCAAGCGAGGGGCTGTGTAGTAAAGTATGCAATCAAAAGCAGCCAGGAAAAAAACAGCCTAGAACAAGGTCTGGCAAATTGTGCCTCTCTGCTTTAGGGAACTGCTTGCTTCATCTCTCTCTCTCTCTCTCTCTGTTTTTAGTAACTGTGTGTTACCGTTCCAGATTATAAGAATAAAAATCGTGTTATGCTGCAATTTTCCAGCAAAGCTATTGGAATTTTTTCATATAACTACTCTGTGTGTACGCTGTAAACATATCAATGACCTATAATAATTTGACCCTATCTTCTTATTTCTGACAAGGCCTTTGTAACAGTCAAAGAAATAAAGACTGCCTGTAGAAAGTCTATCCCGTGTTTTCCAGTGAGCATGCAAAGACAGGACTTTGGGAATTTAGTCATACAGTACTGATATGATCAGTAAAGCACATAGTCACATACCTCACTTTCAAATCTTGATACTTGAATTTAAGGCTTTCCCAGCACCCTGGGACACACATCCTTTCTGACTTCTTTAGGGCAGCAAGGTGCAAGAGGTGCAGAATGTGGCCCCAGACTGCTTCTTGTAAATGGATATTGATGGTTAGCGTAACTAATTATAGATTGAAAAGATAAGCACTTAGATTTGCACAGCAAGCTCTAGGTTTTTTTTCCTTTCAGTACCAATTGTTTCTCTCCCAGAATTGCTGTTCCTCCTATTTTGACCCACTGTATAATGTGTGTAGGCTATGCATGTTCCTAGTGATGTTGATACAGACTGTACCAGCATTGATAGAAAAATTCAGCCGTGAGGATTAGAGGGGGAAGGGTAGCATTCCCATTTAGTCTGACCTCTCCCTTCAACAATGGGGACTCTCTCAGTCCTAACAGGCCTTGGCATTATTCCAGTAATGTGTACCAGGTAGCAAAGCTGTGTCCGAGTCAGAACAGAGAGTTCAAGAGAGGTCTCCTTTTCACCGATCACTGTTTAGCTAAAGAAAAACTAAAGGGTCCAGGGGAGGAATAAGATCAACATGTGTGAGGAGGTGAATTCCAGTGGCCTCTGACATAGGCAACCTGGACTGAAAGAGGAAATAACGAGAAACTGCAACAGCTGTGAGAAACTGGTTGTTCACCCTGACCTGTCACTGTCTGTGGTTATTGAGCATGTACAGATAGCATCAGGGAGATAGGAGCTGTTGCAGATCAGAATAGTAAATTAGACAACTCCATTAAATGTTGCACTAACCAGCTTCCATTTCCACACCCAGCTCTCTTAGCAATGTGTCTGGAAGCCAACTCACATGTGTTTTTAACAGGATTTTCTGTTTCTATCAGGCTTTGGTGCAGGATCAAAAATACACTGGGGTAAATGAAGGAATATAGTGGAACTAGAACATGGTGAAAAATGTTGATTTGATTACACCAAAACTTGTATCAAATTCGTGTCAATTTCAGAAAAATGTTTTGGCTGGGGGGGAACCCCCTTCAATAAAAAGGTTCAGAAAAATTAAAACATTTTGCTTTGACATTTTTAAATTAAAAATCAAAATTTTATTTAATTTTATTTTGTATAAAAAATTAAATGCTAAAAATGGAAACCAAACATTTTGTTTTCAGTCGGATGAAATGTTTTGTTTGACCAAAACATTATTTTTATTGACTTTTTGCCAAAAAAAATTTAAAATTTTGTTTTTGTTCTACTCAAAATGAATTTTTGGGGGTGTATTTTTCAGAATTGCCAGCAAGCCAAGAAATCCATTATTTCCCCAGCTCTAGGTGGGAGCACATGATCTCAACAAACTTTTAAATGCCATCAGAGCACTAATACAGCACCACCTGCTTCCCCTACAGCTATTGATGGGCAGCTCCACCCACCACAGGATGACTTTGTTTCAATTTTTGTTCCCCTAGCTTCTCTCTCAAACCTCAACCATTTGCTACCCCACCTCAATGGGAAGGGAAACCCGTGACAATAGGTTGAAAGCAGCATAGCTGACTCTCCTGATTTTATTAGAAGTCTCTTAATTTCTGGTGTTTTTCTTAAAGCCGCAGCTACTAGAATCAAATGGTTGCATAAGATCCTTAGCTTTCATTTTATGAAAAACAGGTCAATTTCCAGACCTCCTATGTTAGAAAAATAGCTTGAAAATATGAAGCAAGTTCACCAAAAGGCTCAGAAACCAGAAAAAAAGAAAAACAACCCCAAAATTATTATTTTGTTTTAAAAATTTATTATTTTGAAGCCAATCTCATGATTTTTGTGGGCCTGACTCATGATTTTGTCATGCTCGGTATTGGTAATACTGCAACTATTGTTGGTTTAAACCTCATTCAGACTAGTGCGTATAAGAGCGGCCCTTCATTTGGGATAAATATAAGAAACACTTAAAGCTCCCTTATGTGAACAGTAGCAGTCTCCATGCCCAAAACATAGGCACACGTCACCCTCCTCCATTTCTCCCCCCACATCCACAAAAGCAAAGGAACATGCAAGACACAGATGGGTGGAGGGATTTTGCTGGGTACTCTTTTGTGACAGTTTGGATGTCTGTGGGAGAGAGTAAAACCAGAGAAGAGGAGAGAAAAGACAACAAGGAGGCATCAAACCCAAGCATAGAAGCACTGGGAGAGTGACCCTGAGACAAAAAAGAAGAGAATTTTTGAGCTGGTTGCTAGTTAGAAAGATGCCTGGAGCGGTAAACCAAGGAAATGTCTCCTGTGTATGACTGTGTTCAGGGAAACTGGACTCTGAACAGTCTTTCTGAATAAACAGCACTGCATCAAAGATACCTGGCTAACTGCTCAGCTGAAAAAAGAGGTAACAATGTAACGAGCCAAGTCCTGAAGTCATTACTCGGTTGTCACTAACGCCGTGCCTTAAGGAAAATTCCTATGGGACTGAATGGAGAACAGTAGCCTTGCTATGAAATTTAACTGTACTTTTCAAGAGGACTTTGCGTCTCTTTTGCTGTAGGGATGCTGCGTTTTTCTGTCTTGAATATTCCACCTGGATGGAGGCCTAAAGAGCCAGAATAGGGGGAAGAAAACTTTCAAATTATCCTATTTTTATTTAGGGAGGTGTCCCCCCTTCCTCCCTAACACGGAGGTTTTGCAGGTGGATGGGCTTCCCAGGTTGTGTTTGAGTTGAATATTGAATGTCTGTGTGTATGCAGCAAACAGCAAATAGCTCAGCAGTTATTCTGCAGTGTGTGCACCGGGGTCTTTTATTTCGCACAAAACAATGCAACACAAAGAGAAAGCGCTATATAGTGCCTTTCATGTAAAAGTACCCCCAGGTGCTTTGCAAATAAAACACACTACAATGTAATGCCCAAGGAGTGCTCTCCACCTATTGAGTGAGACTAAGCCTGACAGAAGAAAAAATACTTATGTTTAGACCAGTATGAGTTTCTTGGTTCATTATTTCCACCTTGGTCAGGGCTGGCCCAGATTCAGCAAACACAACCTCAGAATACGTTAACTACCTGTCAATCTCTACCCTATATTTTGGACTGACCGAAGAAAAATATGCTTCAGATGGTTTCAAACAGTGATTAATCCAACAGCAGAGAGAACAGCTCAGAGACATATGGGCCTCCGAGACTGTATGCTGCTTTGTAAGTCATCAAAAGAATTTTAAAAGCAATTCAATATTTAAAGGGAAGCTGATGTTATTCCCTTAGGACTGGCGTAACACAGAGAGACTGCTTTGTGGCAGTTAAAATTCTCTCAACTGCATTATGTACATGTTGGAAGATAGAGAGAGCTTTTTCAGGGAGACCATTAAATACGAGCCTTGAAGCGGCCTCATCTAAAAGGTTGTGAAAACAAGCAAAGTATAGCAATAAATAGGTGATAGGCAATTGGAAAGAGAAAAACCCAAGGGAACTCCCCCCAGAATTTCACTATGGGAAGTTGCAGGGTATCATTGTTTCAGCAGCAGGAGATGACATGCAGCATCTGGTGGGACGTTGCTCCATCGTGAGGAGGGCACCACGATAGCATTTCAGCTTCTGCTGCTGGGAAGCATGATGCCTTCCAAAGATAAGCTTCGTTTGACAGGCAAAAATAAGACATTTCAACCCAATCAGCGTGGAGGGGAGTATAATCTACACAGTGCTAATAACGAGCCCCGAAACAATCAGGGCCAGACACTTGGGTCTAGTGGGCTGTGCTTGATGCAGGATCTGAGAGGTGGGAAAAGGTGGCTTTGGGCCACTCAGAGAACATAATTGCCAGATGAGAATTCCTGTGGTCAGATTCCTTTTGCCAGATCCTGAACCTCTGCCCATCCCTCCTCTTGCACCCCAGGGTAGGGGGAAACCTGGAAATAGTGCCTCATGGCATTGCTGCACTACAGTAAGCCAACCTTCTGCAGACCTTTCCTCCAGTAAGAGCCCTACAGCCGTGATGTATCTTAGGGCTGCTGAGCAAGACCTCTATGTTGTACCAGGGCGGGAGTTGGCCCTTAGCATCCAGTTTTAATCACCTCCCCTTTGCAGAACACATTGCTGGGCTGAGCTGAGCCCAGACCAGGAGAGTCTTCCCCACACTGCTGCTTGATTCAAAAGTCCAAACCTGCACAGCTGGTCCAGAGCCATCAGAACAAAGGAGAAGGCAAAGCTCTTTATTCTTTTCCATAAATCCAGACAGAAATTCATCACCTAGGTCCAAGATACGAGACTATGTGTGGGATAGCTATGGGTCTGTGGTGAGGAATAACAAATCTGATTCATGGCGTGATCCTACAAGTTTCTGACCATCCTCAACTGCCAGTGACTTTAAGGGGAGGTGCCCAACACCTTGAAGAATCAAGCCCCCAAAATTACTAATTCAACATACTCAAAATACTTTGAGCAAAAGCTAATGGGCAGCCATGAAGAATCTGTGTACAATACAGAGTCTGTGTGATGAAAACTTGGTCAGAATGCTGAACCATTTAATTCAAATCCAGACCTGGACAAGCATTAAAAACTTTAAAAACCAGTAATTCCCTTCTAACAGACTCCACGTTACCTGTCCACAGATGGATCATACTTGGGAATCCAAAAAAAAAAAAAAAAAGAGAATAAAAACAGGAAAAACCCGATTTGCAAAAGCTTCAGTTGGCTTAACAAAAATCATTGCAATTCTGGGTGTGCAATCCAGCTATTTCTGTCACAGAGTTATAGCGCCATCATTTAGCACCCTATATATAGCGTTAAAGAGTGTCATCTTTCTTTCTTTGTCATTATTTATTCTTTCCAAATAATAAAACAATCAAGCTGAAACTCTGGCTCTGTTACAAATGCTCATGTGGAGCTTTCATCTCTCATTAATGTACCTGAGGACTGGAAGTTCACTGATACGAGTCCACGAGTGGGTCATTTACACTCAGAGACAGATCTGTGCCTAAGCCAAAGACACTTTGGGATACAGACCAGCTTGGATTTCTTTTTAGTTTATACCAAACTCACTTTGGGGATCCAGACGAACGTGGATTTTGGTTCAAGCTTTGCAAATCCAAAACTGCCCCAGGTTTTTTTCCTTGTATAGAAAATTCCCTCCATTTTCATAGCCCTTAATTCAACATTCTGATGAGCCTGAACTAAAGAATAACAAGGTTAGAGGGGAAGCAGTTATATGTGGGATCTTTATTAAGGTATCATTAAACGCCTGAACAAGATCATTTATATCCTGAGAACAGGCCAGCACAGGTCACAATCAATAATTCGAGCTGCCAGTTTACCTGGTTGGGGCCTGCATGTTGGGCGTTGGGGAAGGCTGTAACTCAAGGAGGCCTGAACAAGAGAAATGGATGGAGGAGTAAATGTAATCAAAGCAGCATTTCAGTTTGTCATTGACCATGGAACTGACAGTGTCCTGCCTGGGAAAATACGACCCCTTGACAACAGTATTAGTGAGGAAGACCTAGGATGAAAGTGGACAGTAAATTATGCCAGAGCTTTTAATGCAATACAAAAGCAAACAGAAAAACCCATAATGTGATCATGGGCTGCATGTAAAGAGGATGGGATAGGCTCTCTCAGTGCACCATAGCATCTTTTTGTGGCATTGCTGGGATCCAGAATGTCCTTGTAATAACACTGGGATAGATTGCCCCTTCCTGCACGAAAGCCCATGGGAGGCAGAGGAAAACTGCACAGGGTATTCTCCAATCCTTCCAGCAGGTGCTGAGAGGTGAGGCGGCAGGATTTGCTCACCTTTTGAATGAGTGGGGTTGGCTTTCAAGCCCTGGGGATTGTCTGAAAACTTCATGGATAGCCAGGGATCTACTGGAGGTCCCAGGCTATCTACATGGAAGGCCTTGTTGCCTCTTCATTGCCTCCATGTTCCCTAATCTCTCCAGGTTTCCTGGTGAGCATGCTCCTCACCTGTACTAGCAGGGATTCCTCCGCTAGCGGCTGCTCCTGGAACAGGGGAGGGAGGCACAAAGTGATGGAGGGGGTCTCCTTTGCAGAGCTTTGGGTACTGGGGATAGAGGTGGCCCCAAATGGCCCTCACGTTACCCAATCCCTCTGGTGCAGCGATCTGCTCAGATATTCTAGGCTCTAATCCTGGTTCAACTACAGATGATGAGAACTTGGTCAATATGAATACTTTGCCTGTCTCGTCTAGCTTGTAAGCTCTTCAAGGCAAAAACTTTCTCATTGTATATCCAAACAGTACCTAACATAACTGGGCCTCAATCTTGGTTGGGTCCATCAGGCTTTACTCTCCTGTAAATAATAATAATAAAATAATAATGACAAATCACATGTTCCTGTCAGAAGCACTGGGGGCAGTGCCCCTGCTCTTAAATAGCTATTGCTGAACTCTATGTTGCTCTGGACTGTTTTATAATTACACTGGACAATGAAGATTTTGCTTCCTGAATACCTTTGGGTGTATCTTACGGATTTTGGACTGCTGATTACGAAAATCACCATGAAATTTCCCTATCACGTGCCGATTTTTTTTTTAATTGCCTATATTTGTTATTTCAATTCATAGTTTAAGTCTATTAAAATGTTGCCCACAATGTAAGCTGAAAAGTTTTCTATCTTGTGTCCAAGCATGCCTGGGCATGCAGTGACACTGCACCTAGTGCAGGCCACACAACATGCAGTGGGAATGCTAAGGCTTAGGCAGGGCAGATGCTGGCAGGACAGGTTTTAGAAAGGCTATAAAAGCATTTTGCAAACATCATTCTAGGCATTGCATTTATATCAGTTTGCATTCGTGTTGATGCGCATGCTCTATGCGCAAAGCATATTGTGTGTACTCACAATAATAAAGCAATTGTATTTTCAGGAGGATTCTTGATAGCAAAATGTCTCGCCAATATTGCAACAGCCGCAATACGTTCTGTTACATTTGTGGCGAATGTACGCTTAAACCTCAAAGACGGAGCATGACTGCATGTATTAAGAAAGCGTATGAGCTCTACTTTGGCTGTAAAATTAGTGATCAGGACAAAGCGTGGGCTCCCCATAATTGTTGCGCAACATGCGCTGTCGCTCTTTGAGCTTGTCTCAGAGGTACTCGGAAGTCAATGCCGTTCGCTGTCCTGATGATATGGCGAGAGCAGAAGGATCATGTGACAGACTGTTACTTCTGTCTGACCAATGTGTCTGGGTTCTCTGCTAAAAACAAGGAATCCATTGAATACCCAGTCAGTGACAAGCATGGTGAAAGGTTTCATCAGGACATTGTGATCATGGAAAAATGGTATCAGGGCAACTAGAATCCATCAGTGCTGGCTGATTATTGTTGGACACTTAAACGAGAAGCCACAGACACTGAGTACAAACAAAAATCATCAACAAAACATTTTTAGCTCAGTTGAACTATTGCAAAGCGTCAGCACAGTTATGCGATTAAACACATTACATTCCATAAAAGTAAATTTCTTGTTTCTCCAAATTCCTACGTGATACAAGTAATCTGAAATTATATTTGTGTTCAGCTTCAAGCGGTCTAGCATAATCAAAAAAATTTCTGAGGAAGCGACACTTTCGAAAAAAATTGTTGTCCACTGTTATCTTTCAGCCTCGACTGTCACACATACGAAAGATAAACCCTACTATTTCAAACGGCAGCGTCGAGCGCTGTACTCAGCCCAGGAAAGCATGTGCAAGGCGTGCACTCCAGCAGCCATCAAAGTCCATTATGATCATGTGACTTTCTAAATGGTTACGAATTCACCCGTACAAATAAGAGATGTCTGCTCACCTTCTGTTCAGCTCAGAAACCACGGGGAGACCCTGTGATTAAAAGGAAAGACCCAGAGATGGGACCTACTCCGAAAGGGACCATGTTGCACTGAGGCAGGTTGTGTAAAGTTGTAGTTAGGTGATGTTGCAATGCTGTTTCTGAGAGAAATGGAGTGAAGCTGTTAATTTGTTTTCAAGTCTCCTGTATTGAGAGCTCAGATATTTTCCCCCAGGCTTCATACACAGGCTGCTGTCAGAAAACATTGCTAAATCCTCATCTTCAGCAGCTTTGCCTTTGCTTACCCCGCCCCCCATCTTTCCTGGGTTTTTCACATATATTGCATTCATTCCATGCATGCTGGCTCTGCACAGAGCTGCGTACAAAAGGCAGTTTAAATAGGGTTAGATATTTACAGTGAGACAGAGGCTTCTTATCCGCTGGGCAGGCAGCCAGCCTGCGTAGACATCCTTCCCTCCCTGGGTAGCTATTATTATTCCCAAGGTTCTATAAAAAAAAAAAAAAGGACACAGTGTCTGTTAAACCCCAAGTTTGAAAAGAATCCATCAACACCTCACAAAAATGTACTGTATGAGGAAAAGTTCTAAGCTCTGTGTCTGTATAATGATTCTTGACCTTCTGGACAGTGAGCTTCTAAATGGTGTATAGTCTAAAGGAAATAGGTCAGATTCTGCTCTCAGGCTCACTGGTGTAAATCCAGTGACTCTACTGACTTCACAAATATTCACTTGTATTTTGCTGCGTCTTCTTTCAAATATAAACGCCATGGTCAGCCACAGCGAATGACAGGTTAAATTGGGAAGGACTGCAAATATTTGGGGACATAGCAGCCTCATAATTTGCTTCTTTTCAAAGAACAAACTCAGGAAAGCTTGTTTGCTCAGGAAAAGGGCTGTCCCCCTGTAACTTTGGGCCCAGTCCTTCACCCTGCTGAGCTTATCCTCTGGAGACCCAGAACTCTCACTAAAGCACAAATTGGGGGGTCTCCCCACTTTGCAGGAACAGGCCTTTTGTCATTAAACATGAAAAAGAGCACGTGGCCATGGCCTCCCAAATGAGCTGGCACAAGCCTGCCTCCATGGACTCCTCCTAAAATGATGTCAGACATGACTTTGCCCTTAGCATGGACAAGGACAATGGTGTTTAAACGTGTGTTAGCTCGTCAGTGACCACAGTCTGACCCAGAATACACATTCATAATCACAGCAAGCTAATACATGTTTAAACAGGAATGTCTTCATCCACATTAAGGGCAAATCACATTTAGCATGTTGTCTAACATGGTGCTTTCTGCCTGCTATAGACAAGGCCCTAGGCTGCTTAACTGAGTTGCCATGCTGCATTTGCTGCATTAGAAGACGTTGAGATCTCTGTTACAGATGCTGCAGGACAGGAAATGTCAATTAGGCAGCCTCCCTGGTGATAGGGAGTGAGAAAAGCAGCAGATTCACACAAGCAGGCACAGAGGAAAGGAGACAGGAGCCCTGGTGTTATCTGAACTGTGACTGCAAAATCATTGTAGCACACAGTCCACATTGCTCAGAGTCTAAATCAAGTCATTAACCAGCTAACCTCTGGGGAATCTAGCCCTCACCTCACCCCATATCTCGGAGGCAAATCCTTTCCCATTACTAGAAACATTTGCCTCTCCAAGTAGGGTGATAGCTGGGCGCTTCGGGAAATGGATTTTACAATCCTGGGGAGATTGCAACATCAGTGCTTAGCCACCATAGGTCTTGCAGAGAACTACAGCTGATGTCAGCCTCCTTTCTTTAAACATTCAGGAAAAAAGTGAGAGAAGATAAATACTTCCAGCACATGCTCCCACTGCCACTGCAGCATCCCAGCCTACTACAATGGATAGCTTCCAAATAAGGGGTGCTAGAGCATGATAGTACATGCTTACGCATAGGGTAATGTTGGGGGACTGAGAGAGCTCTGCTTTCAGGACATGCATGATGAGAATGGACAATATATGTGAAGGAAGGACTAAAGTGTGAATGTTGCACTGCCTTGGTCCAGTCTCTCTTTTTATGCTTGAACCCTGGGCCCAGCCTCCTGTCCCCAGTGTGGCTTTACTACAAGTTCTCACCCTAAACAGGCATGAATTAAACCCTAGTTTCTTATGGGCTGGTCTCCCTGACAGCATGCGATAAGCATTCCCCTCACAACCACACCAGTGTCCCAGCACAAGTCGCTGCTTCATTTCAAGGGTGCTAGCCTTGCTCACTGGGAGAGGTTGGTAAGGACAGGGCCTCAACCCTGTCCATCACAGTCACAGGCAGGAGCAAGGGGGTGTGCTCCCGCAAGAAGCCTCAATAAGGAACTGTGTGTGAGTCAACTAGAATTTCCCCAGGGGACTGCTGCAGCAGTGGGGCTCGCATGGGCTGATGCCTGAAGCTGCAGTCGAGCTCACAGCGAAAAACAGGGTGAGAAAATGTTTTGATTGTGGGTGGGGATGATTACCTTAAACAATGGGAGTGAAGGTCTGCGCTTCCGGATACGTGCTTAGGTACATATGAGCAGTGAATTGAAAGTTTATGGACAAACTGAACAAAACTAAGAGCTGAGGGTGTGGCCGTGCAACTAGCAGCACAGTGTGGGCATTGCACTCCGGTGCCTTGCTAGGGCAGCCTCTGTGTGTCCATGGCAGCTGAGGCTAAGCGGCGTAACCCATGTTGTAACAGAGCCTGGGACAGTATCTCACAAGCAGGGATAAGGGGAAGGAATAGTGGATTCAAGCCCTGGCCCCTCTCATCTGGGCTGCCGGAGCCATAAATTTGGCTCAGGACTGACACCTCCCATGCACAAAATGGATTTCAGGATTTCAGCACGTGGTGAGGAAGGAGGAACCACTCTGGAAACATTTGCCTTGGCACATTCCCAATATTAAAAATACATAACTAACCCCCCGTCAGTTTGCTTTGAAGGGTTCAAGGAAAACCCGAGACCTTAGAATGGGATCAGTTACAGGCTATGCATGGTTACAACGGGGGCTATGTAAATCATTCACTTGTCCCCTTGACATTCTCTGTAATAACCTGGAGTATAACGAATCCATTTGAACGTCCAACATCACACATGGGCCTTCGTGAGATAAAACTGGGCTAGAGTATGACAGATGCATTGGAAAGGCCCCAGATGCTTCATTCATGGACCCTTCTGAGTTACTATACACGCTTGAAAACAGTGGCTGAGCGCTGCCACAGAAGCTCAAACACAGTCTAATCGGAACCAAATGCTGACAAAGCAAGGATAAGCCGAGAAGGCCCAGCCTTTCAAGTGGTTACACCCTTTTGGCTATATTTAAAAAGCAGAAACAGTAACTGTTTCCATTAATAGGCTGTTTCAAACAATGCACTGGTGCAATGACATTATCACGCCTTTGTGGCTTGATCCTGAACAGAGCTCAGAGCGACTCTAACTCCTCTGTTTGGCAATGGGATTTCAGGTTCTCAGCATTTCCTAGGCTCACGCTCTTGGAGTATTTGGTTATTTTAAAATATTCCTCGAAAGCATTTCCCATCTGGGACTGCAACACGGTTGACCACTGGGAAAGGGTGGACTCTTGTGCGGGGTGCCTTTGCAAGGGCCCTGTCTTGTATGGGGACAACAGAAGTGGACACAGGGATCCTTCTCCTCCACCCCCCCAACTTCATACATTTGTGCAATAATCTGGTTTCATATGGATTTAAGCACTGCCCTGAGCCTGATGGAGGAGCAACTGGGAAATGTGACTATGGCTTTCCACGTCCGCCAGTCATCTAGGCTGGGCCGTGCCCACACCCTAGCTTCCACATGCACACCTGTGGTTTGCAGTAGGCAAAGGGAACTGGGGCACACACTGCTGCATCTCATAATAGCTGTTAGGAGTAGTACGTAATGCTGTGTCCCTGAGCTTCTTTGCATGCTCAGGATGTCACAAAGGCCCTACACTCAGCTGTTACCAGCAGGTTCCTCCCTGCCCCAGCACACATGGCAATGGTAAAGCCAGCCTTTTTCCTAAATCGTTAAGGCTCACAATGCTGTTATGAGATAGGAAACTGACTGAACCGTTTCAGCTTCACCTTGGAAATACTTCAGCTCCTTGGAACCACAGATTCACATCCTATCATGTTTAATTCAGTTCTTTAACCTGTGGAGGCCTTGCAATTTACAGTGTGTGAAAAATTAAGGTAATCTCTGCTCCATAGACTCATAGACTCATAGACTCATAGGTCAGAAGGGACCAATATGATCATCTAGTCTGACCTCCCGCACAAGGCAGGCCACAAAACCCTACCCATACACATTTATAACAACCCCGAACCCATGACTGAGTTATTGAAATCCTCAAAAGTGAGATTTGAAGACCTCAAGCTGCAGGGAATCCACCAGCAAGCGACTCATGCCCCATGCTGCAGAGGAAGGCGAAAAACCTCCGTGGCCCCTGCCAATCCGCCCCGGAGGAAAATTCCTTCCCGACCCCAAATATGGCGATCAGCTAAACCCTGAGCATGTGGGCAAGACTCACCAGCCAGCACCCAGAAAAGATTTCTCTGCAGTAACTCAGTTCCCATCCCATCCAACATTCCCACAGACCATTGAGCAGACTTATCTGCCGATAATCCAAAATCAATTGCTCAAATTAAACTATCCCATCATAACATCCCCTCCATATACTTATCAAGCTTAGTCTTAAAGCCAGATAAGTCATTTGCCCCCACTACTTCCCTCGGAAGGCTATTCCAGAACTTCACTCCCCTAATGGTTAGAAACCTTCGTCTAATTTCTAGTCTAAATTTCCTAATATCCAATTTGTACCCATTCGTCCTCGTGCCTATAATAGTACTAAACTTAAATAATTCCTCTCCCTCCCTAACGTTAATCCCCCTGATATATTTATATAGAGCAAGCATATCCCCCCGGAGCCTTCTTTTGGCCAGGCTAAACAAGTCAAGCTCTTTGAGTCTCCTTTCATAAGGCAGATTTTCCATTCCTCGGATCATCCTAGTAGCCTGTCTCTGAACCTGTTCCAGTTTAAATTCATCCTTCTTAAACATGGGACACCAGAACTGCACACAATATTCCAGGTGGGGTCTCACCAGCGCCGTATATAACGGCACTAACACCTCCTTCTCCTTGCTGGAAATACCTCGCCTGATGCATCCTAAAACCGCATTTGCTTTTTTAACAGCCATATCACATTGGCTCCACCTGGGCATCAAAAAGACCACTGCTATTTTAGTAAGAGTAGGTTGGCATACTGTCCGGAGGCAAAACATCCCTTCTTTGCACTATTGTGCTGCGTGTTGGTTAGTTGTCCCAGTCCATCCTTGTGGTATGTAGACAGTTACAAAGCACTTTGGAATCCTATGGTATGAAAGGCTTTACAGCATGTAAATGTGTACTAATTTTTTAATTATTTTATAAGGGAAAACTGGAATGGATCTTGGTAACCCTGAATACCAATCCCATGCTCCAATCACTACATATACTCCCTTTCTGCTTTTACCATTACTTAAAGGATAGCACCACATCCACTCTATGCTTATTCCCATTCCCAGAAACGCCATCTCCTTATTTATGGTATTTCTGGCAAATTACATTCTAGTGCCATAGATTAAAAGGGGATAGATGATAGCAGCAGTCATTTTATTACCCACACAAATCCAACAACAAGGCGCTGAAGCCTGAATATGCAAATGTCACAGAGCCATAAATATCCTATGTATTTTAGAGTCGTCATTTCAAATTAGTACTTGAATCAAATACCCTACTTAGTTTAATTAGAGACATGACAAAAGGGTGATTGAGAACATGCAAATTGAATATGCAGGATCTCTGGAATCTAGTGCTGCTATCATGAAAACAACAACAAAGGAAATGCATCTGCCTCTAGTGCTGATATAACCAGGTCTCATGATTCCATGTGATGAAAATCTATCCCATCAAGCTGCATTAAGGAACTTCAAGTCTGAAGCTGAAAGGTTACAATGGGAAATGCGCTCTTGAGACAAGGAAAGGGAGATATATGCACAGTTTAGGAAATAATATGCAGAATGAATTCATTCTTACAGGCATCTATTCAAAGCTAGTGACACCAGGGTTAAAAACACCATGTAGTGGTTTTGCAAAGCTGCCACTGACGGCAAAATATGTATGCATTTTGAAAGGTTACTTTCAAGGAAGAAAACAGACACGCACAGGAAGCATAGAATAAACATCAAGAAATATTTTGCTTCACTTTTACACGGTTCATTTTTATAGATCAATTTAGCCAAGCATTTGTGGATTTCAATGTGAATGAAATGAATCAGTGATATTGCTTCCATGGAAACCCCTCTGGCTGTGATTGGCTGAGCAGTATCCAGGCTCTCAAACAATACCACTGAAAGTACGAGTACTGTTAATATTTAACACAGTGCAGGGACGTGGTAAAACCTAGCAACCCCCTGACAGTTGTTATGCAACTCTCCATTAATAGCTCAAAGGGATTCAGAACCATCTTAAGATTTTTCTCACCCTCTAAATTTCTATGCAAGTTTTTCTCCTTCTTTGTTAATAAACCTATAGAATAGGGGGAAACAAACAAAGTGGATGGTACATAAGAGGTCCTTGTAACCGAACCTTACTCCTGCTCCTTTGAAAATGTTATGGGACCAGTTTATAAAGCTAAGGAGAGCCATGTGAAAGGATAAAATTGTGGTGTTCTCATTCCTGCCATTTTACAGCTTATTGAAGGAATAGCTTCATTCACTCCAAAATCTACTAATTTCCCCTTCAGATAGTGGGCCGTATCTCTGGCTGTTGTGATTAAATAACAGGGGCTAATAGTCCATAAAAAACCCAGGAAAATGTGTTGTCATGGTTACATGATTTCCCAGAGGAAACTAGTTTAAGACACGTGTTCATATTCAGACTCTGCACCTGTTCTCCCAACACATAGGTGAACAGCGGGCCCCATTCTGCTCTCATTTGCAATGGTAGAACACTGTTGAAGGCAATGGGCCCAATTCTCCGGTTCACCTGAGATGCACTCAGCACAGGTATGCAGTGGGGTGTGCAAAGGTGCCACTGAGCCCTTCTGATACTCTGGGCGTGGCAGGAGGCCTGCCTGGCCCCTGGCATACGTTAGAGCAGCTTCTAGGGCCGTGGGGAGCCAGGAATAGCTGAACTATAGAGGCGCTTTGCCCTATTCCCTCCCTTCCCCCTCTCAGTGCCTGCCTATGAAGGGGATTGTGATGGGAGCAGGGCTAGAACCATTCCACTACCTGCTGAAGAGTCCCTCTAGGCTCAGGGTATTCCTCAGAAGAGATCTACTGCCTCTAAGTCCCCTTTGTACTACCCAAACAGCATAAAAACCCCTACGCACGCCAGGGGATCAGGGCCACGGAGTTACACGGGTGAAAAGATGGAAGCCCAACATGGTTGCAAAACCAGCATTAGCATGAGCCCGTATGCCAGATGCTTGTGACCCCTGAACTGTTTCCCATACAGGCTGGTTAAGGCCTAAGAGTCTGATCCTGCTTCGCATGCAGCACCCCCAACTCCCACTGAAGTTGGTGGAGGGTACAGAGAGGGGCTGGGCAGCCCCCAGAAGGCAGCCAACACCTCAAAAGGCAGGCCTTAAACCACCTAGGCCACACAACCCTGGCACCTGGCCTTGCTTTCGGAATGGTTCCTTGAA
Organism: Mesoclemmys tuberculata; assembly: GCA_007922155.1. Taxonomy (NCBI): domain Eukaryota; kingdom Metazoa; phylum Chordata; order Testudines; family Chelidae; genus Mesoclemmys; species Mesoclemmys tuberculata. Next base: position 11,047,278 of record ML675649.1, read on the forward strand.
GCTCCCGCCATGGAACAGCTCAGGTGTGTGATATCTTTGGGAGAAAGGATGGTCTTAAGGTTAAGGCGCTGGACTGGGAGCCAGGGGTTTGTCTCATGGTTTTGCAAGTTTCCTGTGTGACCTTGGCCACTTTGCAGCTGATCCTGCAGATGCGTAAGTGGTTTGCTGGATCAGGCCTAAGCCCTAGATCTTTCTGTGCCTCAGTTTCCCATCTGTGAAATACAGTTACTACTTCCCTCTCACCTAGGAGTGTTGTGAGGATAAACTGATTGATGGCTGTGAGATGCTCAGATGCTATAATGATGAAGACCATTTATGAACCTAAGATATAGCAGATCAACCGCTCCAAAAAACACAACAACTATGAGCAGGGTGTTGCTACTCTCACAGAGGCCTTCTGTTATAACAGAGAAGAGGTGGCCCTTCCTTGGCCTCTGATCTGAAATTATTGGAAAGGTCCTAGAATATGGTTATTTATGTTGGCTGGATTTTTTTTGTTAGTCACCTGGGAAAAATAAGCCATAAATCAAGTGAAAGCCTGGCTACAGTTTGTTAATCTGAAAAGCAGGCTTTGCACCAGGGAATGCATTCTTAGCTCACAAAAGCAACAGGGATTAAAAAAGAGGGCACTTTGTCTTGTGCTGGATAATTCAACAGAAAGCTCCAGTGACATGAAACCTCTGTAGTGATGCTGCGGTAATGCAATCCTCATCTTCTTCCCCACTAGGCTTGAGCATTGCCTTGAACACAGGGTATATCACCAGGTAAGTAGTGCAATGCAATGCAGGTCACTCCATTTTCCGGGGGGTTAGTGTGACAAGTGTACAGGCCCCAGTCAGATAAAAGAGGTCAATGCTCCCTCCTCTCTGGCTTTAGAAAGGGCTCCAGGTGTTGGGCCAGCTGTGGGGCATTAAGTCACTCCGCTCACTGTTAAAGTGTTTTGGCACTTGAGGGGAAACTGGCAGTGAGAGGCAGGAGGAAGGGGTTCTAGGAAGCAGAAAGCCAAAAGGGAGAACAGGTAGACCGATTCCTTTTCATTCCTCTCTTGATCCCTCAAGCATCTGGCTGAAGTAGCCACACTTCTGAAGTTTGTGTAAGGAAACACGATTGTGTTTGGCCCCTTGAAGGAGAGAGGACGTTCTGTAGATTTAGTTCAGTCATATATTACAATGAAGACCATGACAAAAGTACTAGAACTCTACTAGGTTTGCAGCAGCCTTGCTTTGGCCTATCACTTTTACATAGCCTCCTTTTACAAGGTGATCTGCTCAGTGGAACCCATGGTGGAACCTGTTTGCACTCTTCCATGGAGTTGGAGATCTTCTGCCTTCTTGGACCATAGTATCAGAGAGCACCTTTACCCACTAAAGGAAAGAGGTATAGCAGACTACCTTATCTGTCCAGGTCATCTTCTAGAACAAGCTGCAGTGCTAAGATGTCATTCTGGGACATGTGTGAATAGCATTACATGCAGAATGATCCAATCAAAGCAGCATCGCTGAGGATTTCAAATCTGTCTCCAATATTCTGTACCGCATAAAAATGGTGCTACGCTTATAGCCTGGAGCACAATAATTGTCTTTTCCATAAAGCTATCCAAATTAGTCACTGGAATCAGTTCATCTCATCTGCGACAATAATGAGAATTTCCAGACAAGATGACAGACAGGAGGGAAATAGTCTGAAAGGTGTTATCAGAGAGGTTTTTATAAGATTCTGTATGTAGCTAAAGAAAATCAAGACACACTATAGAACTATATTTTATTTCCTGATTCCTTGAAATGGAAGTACTCACACAGTCTTGTGGAGGGTTGGGAGACGAGCACTGTTCAATAACTTAACTCTTTAAGGGCCAAATTCTAAAATAGATGCTTAAGTTTTGCAAAGACAAAAATAGTGCACTTTCCCATGCAATAGAAATTGTAAGGTCAAGCAACCAATTTGCAAACAACTCCATGCATGATTACAGTCTGCACCATCAACTGTGCCTGTCTGTGCATGATCTGTGGGGGATGTTTTTTTAAGTGTCCCTACATTCTACACTGAAAAACAGGATAAAGTTGTCCATTTGAAAGAAACCCAACCAGTTACAACACAAAACAAGTTGAAGAGGTTTGACCATGAAGCAGTACTGAAAACAGCAGGCATTTTGTTAGCAGTTTATAATACCTAATGGGTGACTAAGAAAGAGAATTTGCCTGGAGAAAATGTTGGCATTGCTTCAAAAATCCTGCTTTTTTTTAAATCAGGGACCTCAAGCCCTTGCGAATCAAGAGCAGGATTTGCAAGCTGTGGGATACCTGCACTCAGATCAGACAAAGCAAGCCAACTGGAAAACTAGCCAAGCCCAACAAGTTCATTATACGCCTAACAATTCCAGGACTGTTAGAATGAATGTCTAAAGAAAGTATTTAATTAATGTTCTGGGATGGCCCCAAGAAACTCTTTCCTTATTTAAAATAAGAAAGGAACTATATCTATCCACACATACACACACTGTCAGCCTAAGCCCCAAGCAGCCAAAAAAGTACCCTTTACTTGTAATGCCTTTTACTGAAGTTTATTATTGAGGCCCTCAAGTGCACTATATCATCAGAGTAATAACAGTAATGCCATAATAAATAGGGCTGGTTACAAGGCACAGTAAGCAGAGGGAAAATTAATCTACTTAGTACATGTGCAGGAGATGTGTGCGTTTGGGTGGGAGCAAAATTTTTAATTAAAACTGAGAAAGGGGTCTTGCCTATAATGAAATAAATGCCAGGGAAACTTTATTTAGCTTTCGGACTCCAGCGTGAGTTCAGGGTAAAGGAAGCTGGTCTCCTCCTGTTTGTTAATTCCCTGTGACACAATAAAAGCAGAAAGGACAAGTGCAGGAGGAACAGGTAAAGTTAGATTTTTATGTAAAGACTGTTCAATCAGACCTGCCCTCGAGGTGCACTGTTGCCAGACACCATGAAACCTGGCTTTTGTGTGTCTTTTCTGTAATGCAGCTCAACTGTTCTATGATTACCTACAATCTTGCTGGTTTCTTTACCATCTGTTTGATCTATAGGACCCCATTTGGCCTTTTTTCTGATCACCAGGATTTATTTGCAAATAAATCCTGATTTCTGCAATTATGCTTGTTTTTTTTAATTAATATTCATCAAATAATTTATGCAAACAAATTAAGGCTGTCAGTGTGCTTACACCACTGCCTATCATGCTGACCAATATTGTCTCACTGTTTAGTTGTACTCTCTTGTCTATCTGTATCTATCTGTTGCCTTATATTTAGATGTAAGGTCCACACAGCAGGGACCATCTTTTTATTCTACATCATCTAGCACTATGGGGTCCTGGTCCATGACTAGGGCTCCTAGGTGCTATGAAAATTATTACTATTATTTGTATAAATGTCACCCTATGTGTATTTTGAAAACAATCCACTTTTAGCAAGAGTATTCTCCATTCTTGGCATCTGATTGATCTCCTAAATGCCATATGTGCTCTTCTGTTCTGCGATTGGATGACCAGAAATGTCAAAACAGGAAAATAACCAATAACAGTCCTGGTATGAATTTTATGATGAATCATCATTCGTTAATCTTTTGTGACTCCCAAACATCTTCAAATAAACCAGGTCATGTGAACAACTTGTAAACAAATTTATATGATCCCTACCCCAATTAAAAGCAAAGTGAACTCACCACATTTATTCTTGAAAATACTTATCAGTCTCTCTTTGTTCTATTTTGCCAGCTTTAGTAGCTAATAACTCATTGTTTGCTCTCAAATAGGATTAGCTATACCCATATATGACTGAATGGTTAACGATTAGCAAGAAAAAGAAAAAGCTTATTTTTTTCGTACATTCATAGTAATTTCTGTTTTCTTCACAGGGCAATGTGCATGTTTGGCATATAAGCCCAGGCTCATTCTTGATATTTTAAATAAGGAAGAATGGAGAAGGCCCCTTAGCAACCAACCTAATTATCTTATTCCTAGGAGTCTCTTTACCACCATCTCAAGAAGACAATATATTCTGGTTAGATATGAACTTCTCATATGGTTAGCTGGAAAACAACTGATGTTTCTAGTGTGCCTTGAAAGTTAGAACCTCATTAAATCGAATGGATACATCACAGCTTCTAGCTCAAGTAATACATTTCTCAAATATTGACATTCAAGGATGATACATTGACACTCCATTGCACACAATTCTCCTCCAGGGAGAGGAGGAGAAACGAAACAACACGTAGCAGATGTATAGTCACATTGCTTACTGGAAGGTACTCTGATATTATGGTGGTATAAGAAATTATACAGACTGGAAAAAGCTTTCTCAAGTTTTCTTGACTGATACCCAGAAAGATATGGAATATTGCATGAGAGGAGAGAAAAGTTATGGGTCAATGAAATACTTTCAAAATAAAGACTCTACTACATCCACAGTGTAATGCAGGGCCAATTGGTGTTGACAACTGTGCTTGCTTGAAGGCTATATTTGGCCCACAGTCATTTACCTAAAGCCTCCTTCAACTAACACTCCAGCTAGCCCAACCATTACGTAGACCAATACATCCCTTACGACAAGTGATGAAAATGAAGAGATCTGTAATCAAGTGTGGTTAATTGTGAAGGTTGTCTCCAAACATGATATGGTGGCAATGATCATAAAGCAATCACAAAGAGACAGTGCAGCGTTACCCCAGGAGCACAGATTGCACATTGAAATGGAAGAACCTGGATGGGCCAACATGGCTTACTAAAGGTTAAAGTATATGGTTAGAGCCAGACCCATTAAGCTCTGCGCAGATAATTTGCAAGCTTTTCCAAACATTTTGTTTCAACTTCATAGAGAACTCTAACAGGTCTGGATAAACTCTACAACAGCAGAATTGACTATCCTGAGGTTCAAAAGCAAAAGGGAAGTATTTTCCTCGAGTTTAAACTCCTTCCCGGAAGTGATGTTAAGTAACCAGTTATTGTTGCAAAGTTAAAATTTTACCTTGACTTATTGAAATAGTTTCATCACCTCCTATATAATGATGTCAAATGGCTATAAATATTACATCAGGGAGAAGGACAAACATGAAAGAAGCTACTAAATTGTGATGAGAGTGGGAATGTATTAGCAGAAAGAAATTAGGTGCATTCTATCAGTTGTTTCAAGTTGTGCTGAAAACATACCAGAACAGGAAGTCAGGGACTTCAGAAGAAATGTTCAAGCCAGCAGAAAAGCATAGATCAGTTAACACAAGGAGAAAATAAAGCACGAAACCAATATGTTAAAATAAATAAACCTTTAGAAAAACTGGAAGACACAGGAAGTGTATGCTGATGAGAAAAGTGAAGAATTCAATGACAAGTAGAAATTTACCATTGATTAAATAATGTCAGAAAGTCCACAACAGATTACAATGGTAGTGACGATTTCCAACGGAAATTGTGATGATACAACCCTGAGAGAAACAGAGATGATTAAGGAAAAGAGAATACCAGGAACTTGTGTCATAAAGAAAGGTGATGTGATATTCAATTTTACTGTTATGGAAGAGACCCTGGCTGGTGCTGAACTAAAGAGCATTGAAACAGAAAATAATGCAGTAAACTCAAGTTAAAGAGAGACATTTTTTGGGTGTGATACTGTATCTATCAAACATAAATGAGAACCATTGATACACTGTATTACTGTCCCTGCTGCTTTGTCATGCAATGTAGAAGACTGATAAATGGCAAGAAAAAGAATGCACTAGAATTATTGTCCGTATTTGCAATCCATTAGTACCTATAGGCCCCAGCTGAGATCAGGGCCCCAATGTGTCAGGAGCTATGCAAACACAGATAGTGTTGGTTATTGCTAAAAACTAAATTTAAGAGCAGAGTAATTAAAATTAGGATCTCAGTAGGACACAGCCTGGCAGCTTTATTATATGCTAAGCTCTGGTCACACAAACACGATTCAAGGAATTTACAGCTTAAAAGGCAAACACAGGCAAGACAAGATACACCTATAATAAGTGATACCTTAGAATCTGTTTTCTATGGCTTTTTTCTTCCTCCTTTAGTTATCCATTTTCCATTCTCTCTCTCCCCCTGTAAATAAAGAATAGGGTGGAAAAGGCAAACCATTAGCATGGGTTAATGTATGCATTCTCACTGAAGAAGTGAGTGCTGAATAAGAAGAGACAGATCTGTTGTTCTGGGATTGGAAGGTCCCTCGCATGAAGGGCAGCATGGAAGAAAGCATGGAGCCTACACAAGAGGTGAAAGATAGCCAGGGAATATTGAGACCCTATAACTGCAAAATGACATGTGAACAGTGATGGATTGTGCCATGAAAGAATTCTACCACACGCGTGTCTTCTCAGATGAGAGGAAAACAAAATAAAAATTTGATATTTACAGTATGCATGAGAGAGAGACCTTTAAAACAGAACCAGATGTAGCCTTAGGAATTGGATGGCATTTTTCCACTTCCTTCATTTAGTTATAAACATATAGTTAAATGTTCAGATGTATTCCACGCTGGTTTGGCTCAGAGTATTACTTTGCTTGGACACTCACGGGTAGATCATTTTGCTTGTGCCTAACCAACTTACTAATAAACCTGTGTGGAGCTGCCATCTTAGGACCACTCAAGGAATTACAATACAATGCAGTATTAGGAAGGGACGGATTCTGCATTCCTTGCTTAGGAATGTAGGACCAAGCCAGAGGTTCTGTGTCTGGGCAAGGTTATATCATACTCAGAAACCCCATTAGAAACATAGGGTCAGATCCTTAGATGGTATGAACAGTTTCATGGTCCTTCAGCAACCTATAATGATTTTCATGTCTCAGCAGTAAGTCAGTGCCCAAAGCTAAACAAGACAAAAAACGGGAAGGTTGATTTGGTATTTGTGCTGGTGGGTAACCCACTTGGCATGTCTTCTATTCCTATGCTTGCAAAACAGACAAGACACAAGAGCATTTTTTCTATGATTTATGCCAGGGATAAGTTTGGTTAAGTAGATTATTTATTTGGGACTGACAGTTTGCTCAGCAATAAACACCACATAACTGAAGTCATGGTCCTCGCCCAAGAAGCTTGCAATCTAAAAGATGTCTTTGCATGAATGATGAACTTGCTTTTCTGCAATGGTGGCTGCATCAAAAAACAGTTGCAAGAGTTTCCTGTGGCATGCTGGGTGTACAGAAACTTACCTCTTTAAAAATTGGACCCCCTTGAGAATAGTATGAAATGTATCCCATTGTGGATTTGTGTGTATCACTGCAGGGGATTCTGGGCACAAGCATGAATGCAATGGCAATTGTTGTGGGCTCCTTTTAAGACAAGCTGTTTAGGTATGAGGCCCTTTGGGTTTCATTTTGATAAAAGATTTCTAGGCCAAAAAAAATAAAAGACACCAGATTCAGCTCTCGAGAGGCTCATGTTAGATCTTATGTACAACACCGGACATTTTAACTTCATGCTGACTGGCGTTCAGTGTCCATCAGATAAATTACAGCATAGGCGGTCCACACTGCAAAGGATAAGCCCAGTTTTGGAACTGTATATTCTGGTTAACACTGAGCCACATATAATCTAGGACTTCCCATATCAAAGTCAATGAGACAACGTAGTGAAGCTGGCATTCCACATCGTGACGTTGTTATGATGCAATATCATGATATAACGTACATGTTATCACGCAGACATCGCCACAACGTCATGCAGAACCTAGGCTGATGACATCACATCCATCCTACATATTTTCTGTGTCCTTCAAATCTTAACTTACCGGTAACAGGACAGTTGCAATGGCATCAGCTGAAACCCCATAAGCCATTGAACTGTAATCAACTTTGTAGAGCAATGGCAAAGACCTGATTGACAATACATGTTTCTTTGAAATTCCTACTCACAGGGCATTGAAAAAGCTCTACCTCCTCATTGGATGGTAAGTGGTAGACTTCTCCTCACTCTTCTACTGGCATCACGCCTTGCTCTCAGCCACATTCTCTCTTGCAGCAGAGTCTATTTGGAAAGCCTGGCCTGTCCCCTCTCACACACCCTTTCTTCCCTTGGTCTGATGATTTATATTATCAGATAGAGGGGAGGCTGAGGTAGCATTTCAATACTAACTCCTGGCATTAGAGAGCACAACAGAAAATGCGGGGATATGGCAATCCCCAGGGTAGGGAAAAATTTGCTGGAGGATACTTTTGGTTCCTAAAGGTCACATGTCCTTATTCCCACTTGATGATTAAAATCCCCCCTCACCTCCCAGGTGAATGAAGGAGGTTTGAAAATCCTGTATTGAAATGTATTTCATACTTGCCCAGGTCCTTGACACTATGAACAGCTACAATGTGGGTTTATTCAGAGTGGGGGGGAGAGGGCTCTTTTTACTTAGTTGAGAGATTCCATCTTTCCTTTTTACTCCCAAATTTATCAAGGCCAGGCCCTTGTGCTCGGTGAAATACAGAGAGGCGTGACATGTCTGCTGCCTTTATATAGGATTTTTAATACCTGGATCTGGATTAATATTTTTCTCTTCCCAAAACTGCTTTGGACACCAAAGGTTTTGTTTAGGTAGGGTGATCAGATAGCAACTGTGAAAAATGGGGACAGGGGTGGGGAATAATAGGCACCTGTGTAAGTAAAAGCTCTGAATATTGGGACTGTCCTTATAAAATCGGGACATCTAGCCACACTATGGTTCGGTTTCAGTCAGACACTGAGCACTGGCTATGCAGACAAAAATTCAAACCCATCAGAAGCATGGAGATTATCATGAAAATTGCAGGCAGAGTCTTTTATATTAGCCTGGTTTCTGAAAATATCTCCAGCAGATGCTGGTAGGCCAATGAGCCTCCCACAGCTGCAACACTAGACGAATCCAGGAGCCGTTGTTTATTCCTCTTTCGCAGTCTGCGTCCTTGCGACATCGCCCACGGTGCTGTTGCTAGGCAGCAGACAGTGTTCTGCAGCAAATGCTGGGGGATTGAGGTTGGGGGGAGGAAGCCAGTGGGGGCTGGGTATTGGAAAGTGCTGAGGCAGAGTTTCCTCTCCTTGTCAGCCTCGCAGCCTTCATGTTCCAATCACATAATGAGCCAACAAGCCAGTCCCTTCAGGGAGAAAAGGAAACCGTTGGATGCTGTGATTAAACAGGGTGTCTGAATCTTATTTCATGGCGAAATTGCTACAGTTCTGATCTGCTCTACGGGCAGCCCCGCTCGCCTCCAAGGCCGATGAATCAAGTGACGCACAATTGCCAAATTCACCAAACATCAGCAGAGCAAAGGAAGGGGTTCTCGCTGGACCGGCTTTGCTTTCATGCTTGAGTCACGTGCGGAGTCATAACATCTACCCCAAACAGCAACACAGCACGGGCCAGTGGGATTTACCCCTACTGGAGCCTGGTGCCACAGGGCACAGACCTAATGGGTCTTTACCCAACATATGGCAAAAGCTAACACTCCGCAGAAGGCTCTTTTCCATCAGACTGGGGAGTGGGTTCAGAGGGGTACAGTCCGGATGCGGAGTTCCCTCCAGCCCAAAGCAAGGAATCCTGCCGTTTGCCATTCATCCAAGCTGCTTGTCAGTAACTTGGCATGTTTCCCAGTGGAACCAGAAACGGATTTTCTACAGAAGTTTGGTTATTCTTCTTGGTAAAACAGAATAGGAAATGAAGGTTTTGTCACAACAAACGCTATATTTATTACTCAGTTTAATTGCTTAATGCACATCTCACGCCTAAGAATTTAGTGGTGCTGATTTCCTGTTAGGTCACCCTTAGAAACAAAGCCACAGAGAGGAATCACACACAACTGTAGGTTTTAAAAGGTAACTGGCTGGCACACAATTAACTCCAAGAACTAGTGCAATGGAAAGACGTCCGCCTTGATTCTGAGTCGCACGTGCAGGCTGTGCGCTGCAGCTGCAGTTTCACAGGTAATTCTGGTGTCACGGACTAAAATGCACATTCCTGATGCTCCTGCACTTTTTACACCAGAAACACACACGTGCAGACAGCAAGTGCTTGCCTATGTGTGAAAGGGTAGAGTCAAAGGAGTGGGCCGTGCAGCTATACCCTCAATCCCTCCAGTTCATTTCCTAGTTTCTGCCTCAGCAGCTCACAGGAGGAACATAAACAGATCTTCTGGAAGATCCTGGCAGTGCACAAGGGTGAACAGGATGAGCTGGGCATAAGTGAGAACAGTTACAAGCAGTTCGTACAATGAACGCTGCCTAAATCTGCAGACAAATGCCCCTCTAGGAAATCTCTGATTTCCAGGCCACAGCCACTGTTAAGTACCCCCAACATCTGTACTAGAACCACACTCATGTATTCACCTGCAAAGACTCTTACCCACCCCTGACACCCACTGCCTGCTAAGGGGCTTCTTCACACCAGCTGCTAATCTCAGTGCTTTTGCCCCTTTCCAACCTCTCCGTCAGCACAAGCCCTCAAGGGTTTTCGCAGGCTGCTACCATGTAAACGTGTCAGAGAGAATGATTCCCCAGCTTGCACGGGGGTAAATGGATTGCCATTTCCATGAGCTATATGACGCGCAAAAATCTTGTACAAAAAGGTAACAGAGGTAGAGGAGCTTGAAAAGTGGACACACCCGTCACTGTTAAACATCAGCACAAGGGCAGATTTAGTAGTGGACCATAGGAATGTGAGACAAAGGTTCCTATTCACCAACTTTGCATTTCACATCACATCTCCCAGATGCACTTGTACACAGTGTCCAATTACATTAGCGTTATCAAGCGTGGTGTAGATTTTTACTACCTATGGGGCTTTTTGGCTGAACACCATCCCTTTGAAGTTTACTCTGGGCCTCAGAGAGCCAACCAGGCTAACAGCAGCTTGCACCTCCTTTCCGCAGGGGAGAATCACCTAGGAAGTGTAGAATGGGTGCAATTCACTAATAAGGTTTAACACGCACTTTGCATAGGCCCAGCTGCCTATATACATGCTGTGACACAGTGGAGCACTGAGCCCATTCAGTTCTGTATCAGGTTAAACCCAGCATGCATTTAGGAGGTTTTATGGCTTAGACCACAAGACACAAGCATAAACTTTACATCCTTGAAACGGACTACAAATATTAGCCAGGCATTCTGCGGCTCCCCTGGCTAGTGATGAGTTAAATATCTTCTGTGAGTGAATGAGGGAAATCTAAAAGAGAGGGGCTGTTCTGAGGCCCATCAACAAATAATATATCTAACTGTCAAGGGCAACGAAATGCTTTTATCACGCCTTGAAAACGACTGTTCTCAGTAGCAATACTTCAAAGCTTGACATCGAATTACAATCAGAATGTGAGTGTACAATCCAAGGGTAAGTGTGTGTTAGGGGTATGGTGCCAGCTGGCTCATCTCTGACATTGCATTATCCGGTCTCAGCAGGAGCTCTCATGCCGTGGCTACCTAAATCTCAGAATCTGGAGTTCATGTTACCTCCTCTTCCAGAAGCAGTGGAGTCAGAGGGAAACATCATACTCCGCACCGTCAGCACTTACTGATGAAAATGTCTTGCGAAACCAAAACCTGCCAATAGCAAAGTTGCTGCCCCAAAACGCCTTTCCGCTGGCTGGATGCAGAGCTGCAGCAATGTTTGCCTCAGTTTCCCCCACCATCCTTTGGCCTGCTCTGGCCATAGCAGTGTCCTGGCCCTCCAGCTAGACCACTTCGCACTGTCCGGCCTCTTCCAGGGCCACAGAGTAATTTTTCAAAGTATGTAAATCAAACTCAGCCAGCCCCTACCTTGGCACAAGCGTGCCTCTGTTACTGCGGCTGCCACGGCTCCCTTGTTCGATCAGTCCCCTATCCACAAGTTGGCACACTCTCCTTGCTCAGAGTTTCTGGCAAGCTCTAGCTCTGCAGGGCCCCTGTCTTAGTGAGACCTTCAGCTCACCCCTGGAGAAGCCTCTCTGGTCCTTTTGCCCTCTAAGCCTTGTTTTCAGGCTGCTTCCCCGACAGAGGCCACTTCCCATTTTCTCTCCCCTGGCTCAACTCAAGTAGACTCACCCATCTCTTTATGGAGAAAAAACCCTGCTCTTCCCCAACTTGGCTTTATTTCTGATTAGTCCTGGCCCATCCTCCAAGTGCACCCAGGCTGGATAATGGGCCTCTCAGGCCCCTGTTAACCCTTTTGCACCCTGGGTGGGGTAAACATCACACGCTTTTTCAGAAAATCAGCCCAAATGCCTTTCCTTCCGAAAGAGGTCTCCACTAATAAGTATATGCATAATGCCTACTTATGTTAATAGGAGGAGCAACAGGTATCTGGGGCTATCTTCTGCTCTCTGATGCATGTTCACAGTGAAGGGTGGAATGGACTGGCCAGCCTTTCTCAGCAGCAAAGTTTTCTGTTCTAAGCGGAGTCGTGTTTTTCATAATGTAATCATAAGGCTATGTTCTATTCCCATTGCTCTTAGTAATCATCCATGGGATGTTGAAAGGCATATTTGTCATATCCCAGCCAGTTTCTTGGAGAAGCGGTCACAGGTCAGGTTAGTCACCTAATTCATATGTCAGGAGCAGCAGGAATGAATCAACAGTATTTTTGTGTTTTTTTCCAGGCAGCAGTTTGATCCTCCCAGCCTGATGCTTTTGTGATCATTTTTGATCCTCCCTGCTTGGCAGGCGTGCAAGAGATTCAAACTGAGAAAGTGCTACCAGCACAGAGACCCAATGTGCCTGGCGAAGACGACTCATTCAAACTGGTTCCTTTACAGGGGAGGTGGGTAGATAAAATTGACGTAGCAAGGGGCACTCCCAGCCAAAAGATCTGAAAGTTTCTCATTCAGAAGAGGCTAGTCAGTGCCTGACCTGACAGCTTGCCATACGGGGCCTCCACTATTCAATATGGCCTGTGTTGTGAAATGTGCATGTAAAAGTCTGCGTGTGCACACACATCCACTCTAGCATCCACCTGCGTAAGCACAAGCCATAATGAAATGGCATGACGTGCAACTCCCTGAGTGCACATACAAATGGTGTGCCTGCAAAAAATGCATGCATGTTTTTTTTAATGTGACCCTAACTTTAAGATTAAGCACTAGCCCTTCTTTATATCTTTGATGGCTGTTCATATGGAATCTTATTCTCTCTTTAGGCTTCGATTCTTGTCATGCCCTGGATGAAGCCAGGGGGGTAAAGAAAGGAAATAATATTAAATATAACATGGATAACGTAGATTTGACCTACATCATGCAGACTATTTTGTCTGACCTGTACTGCCCTGGGCCTGCCTAATCCTACTGAAGTTCATAGGAATTATACTAGTGACTGACAATTTGGACCCCAGAAAACATGGACTCCAAAGTAATTCCCCCAAACAGGGTCAAGGAGTTGCCATGTTCCCCAGTGGTGAAGCCACCTATTCTCATTTTGAAGGAAAACAATAGCACCACAGATATTGCGAGGAGGTCTTTTATATCACAGTGGCTCTAAAGCAGCGGTTCTCAACCTGTGGGTCGCGACCCCGGCGGGGGTCGAACGACCAAAACACAGGGGTCGCCTAAAGCCATCGGAAAATACATATTTTCGATGGCTTTAGCCGCTGAGAAGTCGCGCTACCATCTGTAGCAGCGCTATTCAGCTGGAACGCACACCGTTATGGATGCGCGTTCCAAACTGAATGCCTGCGCGCATGCGCAGACGTGATTGCATCATCCGTCCGGGGCCTAAGGGGCGGAGGAAGCGGGGGGAACGCTCCACAGTCCATAGCAGCACATTACGTGTGTCCGGCGCTTGCTGACGTCATCAGTGGGCGGACGCAGCAAGCGCCGGAGAACAGAAGCCTAGGAGGCAGAGAGCCAAGAGGCGGAGAGCCAAGACAGCCTGCGAGACAGCCTGCTGGTGTAAAAAAGGTTAATAATGTAAAAACAGTACACACACCATACACACAATACTGTGTAAGTGTAAGGTGCTTTGTGTGTAATCATTATACAGTACACAAAGCAGCTTACACTTACACAAAGCACCATACATTTACACAGTGTGAACTACATCAGTCTTATACTATAAGAGACCACTATAAGATGTAGTCTTATGTCCGAATCATAACTGTAGCAAAATTACAGTTTTGAAGTAGCCACCAAAATTATTTTTTGTTTGGGGTCACCGCAATATGAGGAACTGTATTGCGGGGTCACAGCATCAGAAAGGTTGAGAACCACTGCTCTAAAGCGTGTGTGTATGTTTACGTGCAGCTGCACATGTGTATCTGAAGATGAACAGAAAACAACTCTAGAGGAAAGCAATATCTGACAAAAACAGTAGACTGTGCCATCCCCAAAGCAAAACTGGATCCACTTAAAAACACCTCCTGTGTAAAACAGGTGCAATGGCTTTGGTGCTCCCAAAGAGCAGGAGCTCTCATGGCGTGTTTTTGTGTGCATGTGCGGGTGGGTCTGTGTGTGAGCAGTGTCTGGCTGCTTTCATTTCACAAAAGAGGTTTGTCTGGGGGATTTACAAACGTCTGTTTTCAGGATTTACAGAGGTGACTGACGTTATAATGCTCATCCTTGCAGCCTTGTATCTGCATTAGGTGTGGTGTGCACAACGCCTCTCAGCTCCTCTGACCTTTCTGCACTTCAGGCATATTCTGCTTTACTCGATTAATAAGCTACAATTGAAGGGGCCACACTTGAAAGAAAAACAAAAAAAGAGTCTCTCGACATGAAAAAAACAAAACAAAACAAAACACTTGGCTCTCAAACAGGAAGCATAAAGCAGAGACAAAGTGAAACATGTTTAACAAAACACTTGTTTCCCACAAGCGAGTGATAGAAACAAATGCATGTGAGCATGGACCAGCGCACTACCTGAAATAAGAGATGAGAAAGAATCCGGTTGGTAGGATAGAAAATAAATCCCAAGGAGGCAAAGTTTGTTATCATTAGGAAACACAGAGTAGCAAATTATTGGCTTGTGTTTTGCTAGATGAAATATTGGCCATTAGGAAGCTCTGGAAAGTGCTTTCCGATCTCTTCTGTGCTGTTCTGCAGAAATGTTTACATAGCACACCATGGCTTTAATGGGGGCAGGGAAAGGGAGACGCCCTGCAGATCAGATTTGAAGAAGTCTGAACTTGAACTCGTTTATTTTGATTTTAGATGTTTCTAGCTAGATTCTCTGGAATTAACCCAAACCTCAGAAACCATTTTTAGCCACATGTTTTTGAGGCTAAAAAAGAAAAAGAAAGAAAGAAAGAAAGAAAGAAAGAAATCTTGTCCCAAATCCTTCTGTAAACCAAAGTTGCACGCAAGATTTATTAACCCCAACAGAATAGTGCTTTGTATGTTATAATTACATTGCTTCTCTATACATGGGAGAATCAGGGCATGGTAGGTAATTTTCTCCATGTTTTGACAAACACAACTGAGAAGCAGGATGATGAAAGTTTAGCAAGCGCCTCATTCATTTACAGTAAAACACAGTCATGTAAAAACTTCTCTTTTATCACATCCATTACACAAGGCTTCATTGTAAGAGACTTCTATTTGCCACACCCTAAATTCCTATTTTGGCTGGGGAAGTAGCGCACCCTCCAACACCCTAAAATCAGCTTTGACCTGAAAGGATCTCAGTCTGCAACTCCTCAAAGAAACACCACCCTAAAACCTCAAAGCCATTCCGCTTCCACTGTAATCCCATGCTGTCACACACCAGGCATAACCCGTCTCTCTCTTACACGCATGTAAATCTGGAGTAACTCCACTGAACTAAATGGAATTATAACAACACACAAGTCATTTAAATGCCCCGGAGGAAGGTAACGCAGATGTAAGTTTGTCTATGTGCAATTGACGACTTTGCCCATGCCAAGGGAATCCCCAGCCAGGGAGATCCAGCTGCTTTCCATCCACTTTGAGTTGCTCTCAGCTTGGGGTCTTGCCATATATCACTTTCTTTGTGTTACAGGCTTCTTTTCCATATTAATGGGGTTTCTCGCTAACACTTACATTTGCCCATTTTGGCTCCTAAGTGATTTGTGTTTTAAATTGAACACAGCCATCCTAGACATACTGAAAAATGCTTTGAGATCTCTGGATGTGAGGCACCAGGGAAGCACTAAGCATTATTATAAGAACTGGAAAAATACCAGGAAAAAATAGACAAGGATATGTTTGAAGCCTGCCTTAACAGGGAAAAGGGTTAATTGCTTTGATTTCCCAGTGGTATTTAGTAGAGAGATAAGAATAAAATGTGATTGAAACCGCTGGATCTTCAAAAAAGCTTAGTTTTAATTAAATTGGGAACTAGCTGGTTAATCAGCAAGAATACTAATGGTCTGATTAGCAGGTGATGCTAGTAGAAAAATAAAAATCTCCTCTGGTAGTTTGGCTGGAGTGGGAATAGTCCAGATTTGGGGGAGATCCCTGGGTTTGTGCTCCCATTCCTTCCCCCTACCAACTGAGATGCTTTGCAAAGGTGAACTGCTTCCAGATGAGTAGCAGATGCTCACTGAACCAGCACACTGTCTGCTAGTTCTCAGCATGGCACCTTGACATCATGCCAGAGAAGGTATGTCCCCCCTCCAGCCATTAGGCCAGAGGCTGATGCCTGAAGGCCCAGATTTTACTCCAGGCTAGAGCAGCAAAGGAGATTCCTGAAAGATGAGATAACCACAGAAATGGAAAAAGAATAAACCTGACGTATCTGTCAGTACCATTCCCTTTGTAGGGGGAGGAGGGAATGGTAAAATCAAATGGGAATTTTTTGCGTCAAGGGGGGAAAACCCAGGAAAATAAAAATTTAAAACTTAAAAATCAATGAAGAAATGTCCTTCTAAGATGTTCTTTCCCTACTTGGCATAAAGAATATGCTTCCTTTTGATTAAGGCTCACCCTGGAGCATTTTCAGTGGCAGGAAGCCAGAAGAAAACTTAAGGTGCTTTTTACTATTTTAAGGTGGAGTTGTTTACATTTTGTTGGCAAGCTTCATTAGCTCCTCTAACACTGAGCCGTAAACCTATAGGGTTCTGTTTCCTTAACACCAGTTTACTCTGTTGCCTTTAGAAGGGTTATTCTTGATTTACACGGGTATGAAAGGATAATCAGAGCCTTAGCTTTCAAAGTCTTGCTCACTGGCAGCGCTGGTTAGAAAACAGGTTGGTGGCTTTTTTGTATTGTTTTGCTTTTTTGGTTTTTTTGCTGAACTTTTCAGATTTTCATCAAAAAACCAAAAATATGAAAGCAAACATTTTTCTGGGGGGAAAAAATCAGGGTTGTGTGACGAATTCTGCCAGCGACACTCACACCTCAGTGGTACAGGAGCCAAATCAGCAATTAACATGACTCAAAAGAGCCACAGTAGTGGGAGTTCAGTGTTTCATATATTTATATGTATATTTTCTCACAGCAAAATGACTGATCATGTATTATTATTTTATCAACTATAATTGGTTAATAACATAGAGAAGCATCCTGACTGGTTAATAACATAGACTGGTTAATAATTAAATCACACAGTGTTTTAATATCATGCGCTTGCAAAGAGCCTCAGGAGATGCACTAAAGACCCACTTGTGACTCGGGATCCTCAGCCTGAGTATCTCTGAGCTCTTTGTAGGACCCTAGCCTCAGTTGCTGTAGAAGTTGGAAGGTGTGTACCTATTGCGGGTACTGGGATGGGCAGGCTGAGGCCCACCTCGTCAACTGAGGGGCAGGAACCACTGAACCCTGGCCACCAAGGAGGTCTTTGGGCAAGAAGTGGAAAAATAGGAAAGGGAGTGAGGTCAAAGTTTAAAAATCGGGGAACTGGAGAGGGACACCAAGCAGAGGACCCCTTACAGCTCCCACTGCTCCTCAAAAGCACCTAAGAAGACACCTCCCAGAGGAATTCTGCTCTAAGGCATCATTTAATGAGTGACTGAAAATACACACCGCAGTCACAGACCAACCCCCTTCCACTCCACAGAGACGTAAGAGGTAGGTGTCAGGGGATTCTGTGAACCAGACCAGATACATGCCCATGCTCACAGCTCCATAGAGTAGTTGCCAACTAATATTCCCAGCAGGCCGTGGAATGGAGTACAGGCGGGCCAACCAGGGCTCCCTACCCTCCACAGATGGCAGTAGGTCCTGCCATTTGGTGTCATGAGGAAGCGGATGGTATGAAGCACAGACATGTACAGATGTTCTCTGGGCACAGTTTGGAGCCTGACCAGTTCCACGGCATTCTGCCTACTCAAGTTGTGTGCCAGAGGTGGCCAGGGCGGCTGATGAACTCCAGAGGCCCAGAGGTGAGGGGTGGGCAAGGAGTGCACTACTGCAGGACTTGCTTGAGAGAAGCAAGAGAAGTGAGGGCCAAGGTTGCCCTCACCTCCTGGAGCCCATGACAGGGACATGCAGGGTAGGCAGACCCATGAGCTGGCCAAGCACCATGGGATCCACCCAGTCCCTCAGACCATAGTACAGGAGGTTTCTGAGTCCGTTGACAGAGCTGGGACAATCCTCCAATGCCTCAAGAACGATTCCACCACCTGCACACAAAGGTATGGGTTGTATAGCAAGAGTTCTTCTAGGAGATCCTCCTTCTTGGCAGCCACTACAGACCTGGCTGCCAAAACTAGATTCCAGGTCCTGAGGAGATCCTAGTAAAAGACTGGCAGCTTAAAGAGGTCTCAAGGGAGACTACTCGGGTGGAGATAAGAGATGCCACTTGTACCAGAGCCCTCAAAGGCAGTGAAGGAAAGCATACACCAGCACGCTCCATGCTGGACTGTGCACAATAAAGGAGTCTCTTTGGGGCCAAAAAGCAGAAGGTGTGGACCTGGCTGTGGATACAGACCAGGCCTATCTGCCTTCTTTCAGGGAGAGGCTTTGTATCTACAGATATCCAGTGCAGCCTCAGCCAGAAAAACTCCAGGATCTTTTGGGAGGCTGACCAAGGTCTCCAGGGGCAGGCTCAGGGTGTTGAACTGGTGCCAAAGCATGGACACGACTAGATGATTAGTCACCAGCACCTTCCCCTGAAGGGAAAGGCACCAAAGCAGCCCCATCTACCTCTGCAACCAGTCAGGCCCCTGGCCCCCCAAAGCGATCCAATTCTTCAGTGGGGAGGGATTAGTGTCAGAACGGTACAAGCTGAGATAGAGAAGTCGATCCACCCCCTGCCCACCACCAGATGGCACAGAGCATGGGTTGGAGGGATCCCACCTTCCACCTGTCCCTGACCACCAGGCCAGAGCTCTTGATTCTGTCGAGCCAGGTGGAGGAAGTGCCAAACAGATGGTTTCACCAGTGCCAAGTCTCCCAGTTCCTGGGCCAAAATGAGTATGTCATCAGCATATGCTGACAGAACCACTCACAAACTTGGCTCTTGAAGCACCAAACCTGTCATCCTGTTACAGAGGAGACAGAGGAAGGGCTCAATAGCTGTGGCATACACTGTCCGGACAGCGGGCAGGCTTGAGGCATCCCTTGACCAAAGGTGGTGGGTTTGGTCAAGGGCCAGATGAACTTGAGTAGACACTTTACAGAGGTGGTCAGCACCTGGAGAAACCCCACAAAGCAGGGACTGAAGCCAAACACCTGAAATGTGCCTATGAAGTACCTGTGATTCACCTTGCCAAATGCCCTCTCCGGGTCAAGGGATGGAAGGTATGCAACAATTGAGGCAGAGGAGGCCAGGAACAAAAAGGAAGTTCTTATGATTAAGGTAGTTTAATGTCACCATGGAGAACTGGATTCTATCCCTGCCTCTTGCCACAGAGTAGCAATATGATGGTGGGAAAGTCCCTTAAACCAAACTTTTCATAGGTGGTGACTAACTGTATGTTCCTCATTTCCTGGGTACCCCAAGTAGGACACTTAGGGCCTGATTTGCAGAACTACTGAGGAAGCATAGCTGCAGCTGAAGTCACTGGGAGGTGTGGATGCTCAGCCCCTTTGGTCATTAGGCCATGTAGTCTGGAGAATAAGTAAAGAGTTGTGAGGGAGGAGGCACTATTTCGAAACCTGACTCTGCAAATTGATTCACTGTGTGGCCCAAGGCAAGTCACTGTCTCAGTTTCCCCATCTGTATAATGAGGAGACTAATGCTCTGTCCTCTTGCAGTGGAGATAAATTCATTAATATTCATGAAGCATTCACTGGTAATGAGCTGCATAAAAAAGCCCATGGGATAATGAATAATTCTGTCTTCAGAGCAGGGTTTGTACAGTGTGCAGTAAATGAGGAATGGGGCCACACATTGAGCAATGAGGAGACAAAGAAATATTGAATAGCTGCTCATTCCCAGAGCAAATCCATTTTGTGCAGTGAAAGAAGCAGGAATCCTGTGAAAAAAATAGTATGTGCCAATGCACAAGGGGCTGAATCGAAGTGGCACAGGTAACCTTATTTCTGACATTTCCTGACCTTTGAGCTGGATTTTGAAGCATGATGTTTGCTTGTAATTATTTGTTAATTATTATTTTTTATTTTTAGATGTATGGTATCTACTCTGCACACAGAGGTAATAAGACACGTTTCTGCAACGGCTCTGATACCAATATAGCATACTTCACCACAACTCAGAGTTTAAGCTCTGCTGCAAATGGCGGAGAAAGTGCTGGGAAAGCCTCATTCCAAGGCTACATTCACTACCAACTTTCCCCTTTCCAGCCCCCGTCACAGCCTCACCCATCATACACTTTACGCAGTGTAAATGTGACCTGTCTTGGTTATTCTTGCCTTCCTTATTCTCATCTTTACTTTCATCTCTGTTTTCTATACCCTCCTTCTCTCCTCCTTACCTTTGTCTCTCTTTTTTCCTTTCTATCCACTCTCTCTCTTTTTTTATTTTCCCTCCGTGTCTTTTTACTTCTGCCATTCCCCATTCTTTTTTCTCTGCCGGTTGCCATCCTTGTTTTTGTCTACTTCCCCAAAATCACTCAGCTGCTTTCTCTTCCTCCTCCCACATCAGCCTGCCTCTCCCCACCTCCCCCAAATCACCCTGTTCCTGCCCTTTCTTTGGCTTCACTATCATATGCAGTAAGTTCTTACTGGCCAGCTGTCCTGCCCTTCTAATGGTTGCTTCCTAGTCACTCCTACAACAAAATGACAGCCCTTTCCTGTCATTGATTGGCTCTGGCAATGGGATAACTAGTTTCTGTACATCCTGGGTCACAGTGACTCCATTCTATCTCACCTTCCTGATTCCTACCTGTTGGTCCTCTTTTCCACCCATTTCCCCCAACTCCATTCTCTCCTGCAGAATTTCAGCAGATCAAAGATACGGCCAATGTGGGACAAGTTCTGTCATCTTGTAGCAGTTACACCAGCTCAGCTGGAGCTCTGGCATTATCTAGATTTACACTAGAGCTGGGCTGAAACCACAAAGTTCAGTTCTGGATCTTGTTCCAAGACATCCCTGGGTTTTGGTTCAGACCTGCCATTATTATAGGACCAAATTCAGGTCAGCATTGTCATGGGTACACATAGGAGAGAATTCAAGAGGCCTCTAGGCAGGGACTGGTTGGAATCTCATTGTCAGTCTTAATCAGATAGTGAAGTCATAGGCACTATGGGAAAGGGGGCAGGGATGGGATGGAATGGGATGGGGGCGGTTGTAGGGCCCCACTCACTTGTGTACTGGCCAGCAAAGCAGAATGAGGATCACACTGCATCCTTTCAAAGGGTAGCTGAGCTACTGCTACAGGACAACCCTGAGGATGCCTTGATTAGAGATTTGCCTTTACGCTGTAAGCCCTTATAACTGGGCTTTATGATTCAGGGCAGAAAAAGCTTATGCATGTGATATTTTCAAAATGACCAAAGGTAGCTAGGTGCTCACCCTATAAGAGTAATTTTCTAATATGCTCATTTATTACAGAAAGCTACTCCTAAAACATTCTTGATGAGGATATGTACAGTTCACAAATATTTATCGGTTCCTGACACTCCGATAACTCAGAATTAGCTTTGTATAATAACATTGCACAGTATTTTAGCCCATAAAGTGGAGAAGGCAGTTTGTGCATTTCCTTTAAAAACAAGCATAAGCACACAGAAAATGTAAAACAGTTACAACATTAAGGTTAAAAAGCCGCTGCCATACAAATAGAGTAATTACTTTTTATTAGGATATTTACTGTGCATTTGCTATTATGGGCCAATAAAATTGTTAATGCTCGTTTACATCTCATAAGCTATAATGGCTTGGATGGCAAGTTACATACAGAGCCTGATCCAAAGCGAATTGAACTCAGTGGAAGTCTTTCCATTAACTTCAATGGGCTTTGGAGCAGGCAAAGTGTGTACATAGCAAATATGTGACCTATTTGAAACATTCCATGGAGGAAAGATGTGGTATGATGGGTGTTGATTTCTGTGGTTTGATGAAGAAAAGGAGTAGAGAGATTAAGAAATAATATACTTTGTTATCCATTCTTAGTAAGTTTAAGAAAAAGAGACAGCCCACCTAACTCTTTTTAAAAACAGCATATTTTTTTTAAAGATCAGTACACCCCACCTTTGGAACCTCTGAATATATTTGTCGTTTGGTTCCCATAGTCTGTTGCATTTTCTGATCACTCCTGCAACAATCACCTTCATAAAAGAACATTTCCAATGCCGTTGAACTTGTTGGAAGCAGTATTTCCAAGCACTACTATAAAGAGTGTGGAGTCATTGTTATACGGAAAATATGGCTTGGTTAACAAAACATCGATTTTACTGCGCATATCAGGAAGATATGGCATATTCACTCCACTGAGGTTTCTCAATTTTTGCAGTGCTACTCAGAGAAAGTTTGAAAAAGTAGCACCAGAATGAATCTACAGATAGATGCATACCAAACTGAAGTTTGGTGTAGCTCCATAAGGACTCATGTGGGCCAGCAATTGCCAATAAATATTCACATTAACTTAAAAACCAAGATCTTTACAGCTGAAGTGGATTTCAAAAAGGGTTCATCTACTCTAATACAATGGATGCCATTAAAAATGTTGACATTTGCCACTCTGCCATGTCTACAGTACCATGGTATCTCCTGTTCTGCCCTAAATATAGGATTATTCCCACAGTTAGAACTGGTACTTGAGATAGCATACACTGAGCTTTTTAACAAAGCCCACTGTGGAATGCATCTTTCATAAACTTTGTGGCATTTGTGTTTAAAAACTCTATTCTGAAGCCTTTAAACAGGGCTAAAACAGCCAAAAAAGACTTAAGTAGGGATCCATCAATGGAAACCAAAGTATTGCCAATACCAGACATTCAGAAATAGTGAATCAGGCCTCCTAAAATTATGAGGTTGCCTTAAGAATAAGTAATATGTTTTAAGCTGCATTTTGGTGTTTGTGCCTTTAGGATTCACATTTTCCAGATTTTCTCAACAACCAAATGGGCTAGAAACTTCCTTCTATTTTTCAATGAAAGCTGAGATTCTTACTTAATTATTGGAATCCAGAAGCCAGGGCTTTATGAAAAATATCACATATCAAGAGACTCATGATAGAATTATGAGAGTTGTTAACATGGAGGCTCTTGTTGTAAGTAGCCAAGAAGAGAGTGCTGCTCTGTAGCGGGTTGGCGATAAGGAATAAAATGGGTTTCCATGAACTGGAGTAGTGAAAGACTTACAGTAAATGTTCCCTTGTCAAGGTGTTCATATTGTCACCTAGATTGCATTGCCTTTCAGTTACACAATAACTGTGTCAGCAGTAACATACACAAGAAGTTAACAGGGAAAGGAGCAAAGATGTATGGAGTTTATGCAGGTTCTTCACCATTTTCCAGAGTTATGCACCTGGCAAATGAAAGAAGGAAGAAGGACAGGGTCACCCCTATGAAAAGAATGTTCTGGCATGCCCAAAATGAGGTCAAAATGGACTGGTAGCCACTTATATTTAATTGAGACCTTTTCTTGTTTAGGCCTCAACTTCCCTTTGTAGTAACCAAGCTGATTGATATGGGATAATTTCCAGTTCATTAAGTTTAGCATCACAGTCTGTATTGAAGGCATGCTCTGACTTCAGCAAGCAAAAATCCATCTCAAGGACCTAGAGAACCCTGTTGTGTGGCAGTATATTTATATCTATATTCTCCCTTTAAATTCATATGATACAAAAGCTTAACACCAGCACCGTTTAATCTTACAAGTTTCAGGAGCCCTGTCATTCATTCCATGATTGGCCCTGTCTAACGCACCCAATTATTTCTTTCTAGCAGGATACACTTCTCTATCATCACCTGCCATCCATTCCATTTAAGAACTCTAATGGCACAGAGGTGGGAAGGTAACCTTCATGAGCCAGATTTCCCAGTTATGGGAACATCATGATACAAACTATCCTGACTTCCTACAGCCATATAAGCTTCTTGGAGAGTATTCCATCCTCTTGAGAGAGAGAAAGGAGGATGTCCATCCCATTGGGAATCACTAGAACAGCAGGAATTTTGTCCAAAAAAGTGTGGAAGAGTGGTCCAGCTGGTTCCAAGATTTATGGTCCTGGGACCCCGGGGCAAGGGATAAAGGAAGGAGAGAGACGAAGGGATGAAAGAGGCTCCCGTGCTAAAAGGAAAGACGCATGCCCCCTGGTTTGGGTAACCAGCATTCTTTACAGCTCCCCAGGCACGTTGGCAAGTGAAGAGAGTTCTCCCCCTTTGTTTCAGCATACTCTAACCACTACCCTGGAGATGGCGGAAGGTGAAATTGCTGTTTGATTGAACCAGGAGCTCTGCAGGGGCCATCCCCTACTCACCAATGCAGACAGCAACAATGAGAAAATCCTTAGATTTCTAGACCATCGAGAACCAGCTGGCACCACCTAGGGCATAAATTAGTTTACGTATAAGGAAAAGAAGATCTTGGAACTAACCCGACTTGTGCC
Source organism: Mesoclemmys tuberculata (assembly GCA_007922155.1). Lineage (NCBI taxonomy): Eukaryota > Metazoa > Chordata > Testudines > Chelidae > Mesoclemmys > Mesoclemmys tuberculata. The sequence goes on from ML675649.1 coordinate 11,072,093, forward strand.
AATTGTCCATTTGTATGTTTGGCTTGCATGTTGTATCTCTTAACTCCCCTCCTAAAATTTGTCCTAGATTTCTTCTTATATATATGGAAAGCATTTAGCACATGGCCCATGGTATAAACAATAATGATAATGTACACGTGCTGCTGTACTAGGCTGACAGCCTTTGTTTGAAACACCGCGCCCTGTTAACAGGGGTGGATGCTGGCAGGGAATGAATATTCCGAGGCCGGTGACTTACTGCAGTGGGATATAAGGGAAGTGGAAGTCTCTCCCTAAAGTTGGAGGATATAGGGTGTGGACTGACCAGTTTGGAGAGAGGAATTCTAGAAGTAGCCAAGTTGGGGAAGAAGGTTTGAGATGAATTATTTACCACCTTATTATTAACTCCCATTAATTCCCATGTTAAAGTCAGACTCCAGGAATGGAGTGAATTGGAGCTCTGTGTAGTGTGTTGGGTTGGGTTGGGTTCTGTGTGCTTGAGACCAGGCTGGAAAAGGCACCTGCTGCCATCTGTTAAATCCTTGCTTGCTCGTTAATGATTGCTTGGGTTTCCCTTTCTGCATGATGCTAGTCTTGTACAAACATATAAATGAGCACTGTGAAGGCTATCTTTGCCTTCACTGGCAACACCTTTTGTCACTACTTATGGAAACAATGAGCAAATGACCTGAAAGCTGAGTGCCTTTATAATATAATTGAAAATGGAGCTAAACTGGATCTTGGAAAAGAGTCTAAATTAGGTTGCCGATGAGAAAAGGATATCTGACAGCAGGCGCGAGCTGTGGAAATGCAGTCATTGTTTCTCCTTATGGGTTATGAAATGTAAATACTGTAACAGCCAGCTAGGAAGATCTGGCTATTTTTGGTCTATTCTGAACAAAGACAGCTGTGTTTTCCAAAACACATGGTTCAGTATTAAAAAAATAATACAAAAATCATCCATGGAAGAATGGATTTGTTCAGGCCATTTTGAGCCACATTCTATGGATTACAGCAGGGCATGACATCACTATTTTACCTTTTCAGCAATCTCTGAGTTTATTACAGGATTATTCCAATAACCCCATAAGCAAAGGTGATTCTCCTGTGTGCACGAGGTGAATCTCCTGTGTGATTCTCCTGTGTGCACGAGGAGAAAACCATTAGGGACTCAGGAGCCGTCTGAGAACTTTAAAATGGAGATAAAAACAGAGATGGGTTGAACAGGCAACTGTCAGGAGAAATCAGATGCATCAAAATACAAACAAGCATGGAGAATCAGGTTGAAATCCTGGGATCCAAATCCAATTCCCCATTGAGATCACTGAAATTATTCCAGATTTACAGAATTGTAACTGAGATCAGAATCTGCACCCTCTTCCTTTAGAAACCTTACCTGGTTTCTGTACAATTCAGAATCTGGTATAATTGAGACTGCCCTGATTTAATATTGCCTAATGTATAACCAGGAACAACTCCTTTGAAGTTAGTAGAGTTACGCTTATTAGCGTAACACGGGTGTGAGTGAGATGACAGTCAGCACACTCGTGTTTAGGATCTTCCAAGCGCTTGTTCACTGCTCATCGCCCCGTTCTGATTTCATTCTATACCCATCCTGGAGATGATGAGAAATAGATGAGAAAGGTGGGAAAGCAACAATAGATGGAAAGAAACATGGTGGGATATGAAGCGGTGAGAGGAGATGGGGTGGATGAAGCAAAGTTGAGACAACAAGAGGGGCAGGAAAGACAGAAAAAAACAATATGCGGAAGGAGAGGACAACTAGGAACCACAGCATGGGACTTTGCGAGTGCAGGTATAAAATGGAGAAAAGAGGGGATCCTGGTGACTTAGGGAAAGATGCAGAGCTCCCCATTTTAGTAGGAAAAGCTGGTCGATGTGTATGATACTGAAATACTCCCGATCTGCAGCTGAGGATTCTCCCCTGCTAGTTTAGGGCTAGATTCGATACCCCTACACACGTTGGAGAGAACTCAGTGTGTGAAATCAAAGACAAAATTCCCATTGGCTTCATTGGTGCCAGGATTTCAACCTATAACTTCTGTGAGAATACTCAAGAGTGAACATTTGCCAGCTAACGTAACTCTTCACCCAGGCACCTCCAGTCCCAGGCTATAGAATTAGTAATGATTTCATTTTGGTTGGTTTGCTAACTTTTTCCCGGTGTTTGAAACCCAGACAAAATGATACACCACAGGCTGTTTAACCAGTAACTCGTTAAAAGAACCATTGCTGCTACTTTTTTAGCATTCACACACATCCTCCCATCTTAGCAGTGACAGAGTTTCTGATCAGACAGGATGCTTTCCCTGAGAGGACGGCTGAGTTCCTATGACTGGGAGTGGTTGTGGTGGAAATGAGTTTACCTGCATTCCTGCAGTCTAGGGCAGGTCTTTTCCCAGCTGAAGCTTGCCAGCAGAGTGTGCTGGCTGTGGGGGTAATAATACTTTTCATCACAGTAACAGACAGACCTTAACAAGAAACCACAAGTCCACTGGAGAGAGAAACCTGCTATTCTGCTCCTGCTTTGGCGATATGTTTGCATGCCTGAACCGACGGTGAGCGTTTGATCTAAGTTGTTTGATGTCTCCTCTGTCTCCAAAAGAAAAGTAGACAATTTTTTTTGAAATCTGTATAGCCAGTATTTCGGAGGCAGAAGTGAAACTCCCCCGACTGCAGCAGGAGGGCTGGATAACACACACTACTGCAGCCAGCACATTGGGTGCCGAGTTTTTTCTTGAAAATCTGGCCTCAGTTTTGGGTTGGCACTTGAAAACCAGCCCTGAGCTCTTTGAATAATCTAACCCCACAAAGCCCATTGATATTTAATGGGAGTCTTTCCACTGACGTCAGAAGAAGTTCTTTGCCTTAGGGGTAAAGAAAAAACGATGCTCGCTCTGAGGAGAAAATGCATTTACAACAAAATTGGTGCGTTTGCATCCATCTTGGTTATTGCTTACCACGTGCAATGTGCCCTGCTGACAGATTAAAAAACGTTGTTACCTGCACGGGGCAGATTACAGATGAGCTACAAAATCACACAAGCATTGTGGGTTCAAATGTCTGACATAGATTCAAGAATCTCTGTGCTTGTGTTCCACTTACCAGCCTCTTAAGGATAAGGGGGAAGAAAGAAAAATACCCAGTGAAAAGAAATGGATAGCAAGGACCTAGCTGGAGACTGATCCAGATGGCACTTAGTCTCCCAGGAAGCTACGTTCTTTTGGGATTTGCCAGTGTGGGCTAATGGTGATGATGAAGACTAAAAAATGTAACTTGCATATTAATTTTGACATTAAAATTCATTTTAAAAGTGTTGACTCATACCTTAGCAGAGTTGGCTTATACATGACTATATATAGCTGCTCCTATGCAGTAAGAACACATTTGTTGAACTTATAAAATTTATGGATCTGATTCTCCGTAGCCACATGCCTCGTGCTCGCATTTACACCTGTGAATGCAAAGGGGGTGTGGTATGTTGGCAGTTCTGATCTGCTTGTGTTTCACATCCACTTTTCACTGGTGTAAATGATAGTACAAAATGCAGAGCAATGGAGAATCAGGTCCTACAAGTGCAGAGCCTGTCATCTGAGGAGTATGAAGATCCACACGTGCATGGCTGTGTAGAGTCAATAAGCTCCACCAGAGTGTGGCTCATGCATGTTGCAAGAAGTAGGGACTCCTCTCTTCCGTTCATAGAAAACAAGTTTCCAAGGGCATCCCAAGAAAGCTGGCCTAAAAAGATGGCCTCTATGACTATATCCTCCTGTGAGTTGGGAGAAATCTTGTTATAGGTTGCCTTAAAACCTCTTTGAGATTGACAAATGCACCCTTCAACTGATGGATCTTTAAGGATCAGCCCCACCGAAGATAAAAGGAATACGTGAACCTGCCCAGGCGTATGACTAGTGCATGAGTGCATCTCTCTGCGTGCGGGTCTGGCTGTGTCTGTGTGTGCGTGTGAGGGAAGGCAGAATGCACAGAAACTGAGAATAGACACGAACAGAGGGAGAGGCTCCTGCCTGGCATTCTTGATTTTTGTCTCTGCCTGACAGCACAGCGTGACCCTGGAAAAGGCTAAGGAGAGAACTTTGGGATCTGGTATTGGCTGAAGAGGTTTGCTTGCTTTGCTCCTGGTTCTTCCTGCATTCGAGGAAGCAGGACTTTGTCCATTCCCTGTAAATAAACAAGATTGTAACAAACGGGCCCACCGAAAGCAATTCCGGGCTCCAGAACAGAACAACCCCGTCCTGTCTCTTTCACCCACGGTCTACCCCTGCTCCACGCCCCCACACCACAGGCCCCGCCTCCTGGTCGGCCAGCTCACCACCACATCCCTCCTCCCCTCCCGCTAGGTCCTCCTGGTCTTCCCCCCTCCTCTCTTCTGCACTCCCCCTTCCTCCAGTCGGTGAACGACAACTGGAGGGAAGGAGCTGAGTGGGGTGGGAGGGGCACGATGAGTAGGAGCTGGGGGGCAGGGGAGGAGGGATGCAAACAGTGGGGAGGTTAAGTGACGAGCAGTGAGGCCAGGCAGGGCGGAGCCTGGGATAGAATGTGGGCAGGACTGTGGGCAGAAGAAGCCTGGGCCCTTTTAAATTGCCGGGTCCTTGGGCAATTGCCCCCTTTGCCCACTCCCTCCTCCGTCAGTGGGCCTGGTATCAAAGAAAACAGCTGACTCTCACAAATTTCTGCTCCCAGCTGGAACATCCCCAAGACCCTGAACTTCGACTAGCTATTCACGTCAGAAAGGGGCAACAACACATTCAAGAGACACATAATGTGATCATTACATCAGTGTTTGAGTGTTCATGCATGGGTGAATAGTGCGTGATACAGAACTTGCTTCCCTCAATGTCATTGTTTACTGACTAGCGCAATTAATTTCCCATGGAAAATACCAACAAAAAGGCAGCTTTGTCAGCCTTGCCCTGAGCAGTTGTTTAGCTAGAATGCATGCTTTCGACGTTTGCTTTGGGGTTTTTTTTCCTGCTGATTTTCTTTCGTGTTCTCTCTCTCTCTCTTCTTTTTTTAATTGGAAATTATACCTTTCCCTGCCTCACAAGCACAATGGAGAATGAGTCAATTGCACACGTAGCATAGGGAACATAGAGTTCTGTAAATATGAAACAGATGGAATTCAAAAGAATATGGTTCATTTTGCCTTTTTTTCCGGTTTTCAAGGAAATGCTCTTAAAAACCCACATGATTGCTGTCCACATAGTTAATTAACTGGGTTTCAACTGGTGGAAAGTGAAAATGATCCTTTGCATTCTAATGCCCTGTGTTTCCAGTGCAAAATGGAAGTGTCTGATTTTACCCTAAAACATCTTTAACTGAGTTGGATGTATACTGCAAATGATTCACCATGAATATTCGCTTGAATTTGGAAAATAACTCACTTTGGCCTTACACATTTCCCTCCTGTGCTCCCTTTCTTTGAAAAGTAACACAGTTGTACTGAACTGGTACCAAGGTTTGTGGAAGGTGACTTCTAGAGTGGGAAAAAAAAAATCAGAATTTCCAGCCTGTGTGAAATCCCAATATTTTGAAATTTGTTTTCATCCCAAATAGGGACAAAAAGTCAAAATAACATATGTTTTCAATAAACAAGAAGTTCCAAAAAACATCAGTTCAGATATTTCCAGACACTTGTTTTGATACTTTTGATCCAAATGAAACATTTAGATAGTCCTGAATCAAAACATTTCATTTCAGTTTGTGGAACCGAATCGCAGTGTTTTGTTTTGAGTCAGTTCAATATTAAACTGCACCTGCCCAGGATGCTGAAGTGTCTCATTGGAGTTGTAGTTTAGGTGCTTCGTGTCCTCATTTTCTTCTCTGGAGTGGACTAGCTGGCTGGACTACATTTCCCATGAGGCACCCACAGTCATATAGCTCCAGCGCTGCATCCATCACATGGCTTGGTCAGAATGGAGACCACGGTGCATCATGGGAGATGTATTTTCATATGGAAAAATTCAGTTTTGCAGAAACTATTATTCATCAAAACTCATTGACAGAAAATTCCTGACCAGCGCTGCTGACTTTCAAAGTCACACAAGTCAGTATTCACAGAAACCAAGTTTTTGGTTTGTACATGTGTTTATTCATTCCAGACACACTCCATGATAAGACCAATGTTATATGATTTATACAACTGCGTCAGGGCAGACTTGCTCCTACCTACTTTCTAGCCCACAAATAGCTCGGAGACCTTTTCCTGGTACAATATGTTGTGATTTATTTAGTGTTCATTTCCTCCACCTTTACAGGCTTGTTACTCACCCCAAGAGTAACATGGAGCCTTCAGATCCTGAGGCAAAGAGGGGAGCGATCTCTTATGGCTCTGACTCTACAAGCCTGCCTGCCTGCTTGCTTCTCCCTCCCACTCTTTCTATCTATCTCCCTTCACACTTCCTTCCCGTGCCTTTTGAACCCTCTAGGCTACTGCATTAATTTGCCTTTTCACTCTCTCCAGCCCCTCTGAATCGATCAGTAAAGTTCTCATAGGCATAGCAGTGACCAGAGAGCTGGCTCAGCTGTCATTGCCCAGCAGATCGAAGAGCAAAGAGTGAAAAATCAAAATAGTTAATGATCAACCCAAAGAGTGGGGGTGAGGGGGAGAAGTGTTTAATATTTCAAATAATGACTAAATCTGAGGAATCTCCAATCTACTTGTGGAGATTCCACAAGGATAAAAAGATGTTAAATTAATTGGATAAATTATTTGTTGTTAATTATTTCTTCCGCTCTAATTAGCAGTCTTCATTTTAACTCTAATGACCTCTCTGACAGCCATGATATCTGAGAGAGAGTAGGGTTTCCATGAAAATGAGTTTTTTCCAGGCATAATCCACAAACAAGTAAGGATATTCCATGTAACTCTTCCCTGTTCTGTTACCTACCACCAGTGGAGTAATAGCTGACCTTCACTGTGGTTAAGAGCATTATTTTGCTATGTCTACTGTACTTCTGGAAATATCAGACCAGAAACGCTCATGTCCAGTGTTTTCACGTGCCTGCTCAAGGATAGGATTATTACATTGACAGGTTTGAGTAATGAATAATAGGGTAGAAAATATACTATAAAATATCATCTTAAATGGAAAGATAGTGGTCTAGCTGACCTCTGATTTCTATCCTTTTCTTATAATTAATGAGGATTTTAAAGATTTTTAACCAGTTCTGAGTGTGCTACTGTAATTTGGCTGCTTGTTACTGACAGGGTCTGGGTCTTTCATTAGGTTCTTTAGGATCCATAGTCGGACTGGTGGATTCAGACTGAAGAAATAGACTGTGTCAACCATGAGCCACCAGTATGAGGTTAATAATAAAGAATCAGAAAAGATTAAAAAAAAATGTGGCACCCCAGGTATAGCCCAACATTTCGTTGTTATTTCAATAAAATAACTCCCAATATCACTGAAGCTCAGATGCCAGAATGATGTTAAGGGGCCTGAGTGAAACTGAGGTGTGTCTACACTGGAACTGGAAGGTGTCCAGCTTGTGAAGACATATCAGTGCTAGCTTTGATCAAGGTAGTACGCTAAAATAGAGTATAGCCGGGCTAGCAAAAGTGGTGGGCTAAACTAACCACATGGGTGTGTGCCTTGGGTTTTAGATGGGATTGTACTCAAGCCAGCTAGCCTTTTCTGCTGTTCATACCACCACAGATACAGAGCTAGTGCAGTTAGATCTACCCCGACTGGAAATTACACCTTCCAGCTCCAGTATAGACATACCCTGGGAATAAGGCTCACAGTCTGTGTTTAGATAAGAAATTGCTGTATGCTCCCAGTATTTGCCCTCACATTAAGTGCCATTCATGTGTCTCATGACAGCACTGGGTTCAAAGGTCTTGATTCTGATTTCAGTGACAAGTCAATGAGTTACTCATTGACACTCAGTTGTGCTGGTGTAACTGAGATCAGAATCTGTTCCCAGCATTGCTGATTTAATTTCGCAAGTCTAAATTACCCTGAGTTACGCCTGGGTTGATTTTGGGTCACTTTTATTTAAAAAAAAACAAAAAACTCTTGCAAAATAAGGGACGTTGTTCATTTTTAACCACCCTTTTAACTTGCATCTTTGAAATTTTGCAAATACCCTCCCAGCACACTCCTTCAATTGATTACTGTGTAGAGATCCTTCTCTAATTGCTATTGCGCTTTTATTTCAATCGATTGTCATAAATGTACCTTCACGGGAGGGGAAAAGAGCAAAGAATAAAAACCTCTTCCTTTGAAAAGCTTGTGACCTAAAAAGGGCAAGTAACATTATCCAGCAAAGAGAGTCATCTAAACAGAAGTTGACTTAACAACCCTTCTGCCAGCCCCACTGTGACAGGAGAGTCATACACATGGTCCTTGGCAGACTGAGAGGTACACTCAACTATAATCAGCATGCACAAGAGAGGCATAAAACAGCCACAGAAAACAGATATTTCTGGCTTTTCTCCGTTTCAACTTTAACTGCAGCTTAGCAGCTACTTCAGTGGGCCTTGTCCAGGGACACAGGATTGGGGATTGTGTGCCATTAAAATAGAAAGAGCATTGGAACCAAAGACATTCACTTGAGTACAGCAGCTGTTTCCATAAAGAGAGAATGTCAGCCTTTAGCTTTCCAGGCTGTTTGTTATTCAGAACTCAGGACACTCCCCAAAAGGGGCCAGTCTTGCAAAGGGGCTCTCTTCAATGGGAGCTGAAGACATTCAGCACCTCTCATGGTCAGGCCCTTCGTTAGCCAGCAGCTATGGAAAACAAGAGGTCAGGAGTGAAGGCGAGACTGCCTCACACCATCTAATCTCCCCACTTTCTACCCTACGAGTCAGCTCAGCCTAGCGCCTTGTCTGAAGAGCAAGGGAAGGCATTAGGAAGATGGGCAAAAGGAAACAGAGAAGGAATCCTGCCACTCCTATGAGCTGTCCCTGTAGTCCCTGTGACTTGAATGGAAGCTCTCCATGGGTTGGGAGGATCAGTGCAGAACCAGATCCTTCACCCCCACCCCAACACTATTCCCTAGCACACCACAAAACACCAGTGGGTTGAGCTGCATGTCATGCAGCAGAGGCATACCCTCTGTGGGCCCACCCCAAAACTCCCCCTCTTTCCTTCATCAGTCACCTCCTGCGCCCAGGGAAACCCTGTAACCATGGAGGGGGGAAGCAGGAGGGTTTGCAGTTAGTGTGCATTTGAATAAATTAGTAACTAATTTCACAAGATGGAGCTGCCTCGGAGGGCAAGCTGCAGTTCTGTAGTCAAAACTGAGCTCCGAGTGCACCCCCTGTATGTGGCTATTGTGCCCTCAGTGCTCAGCCTCCAGCCGTAGCCCGCCCGAGATATCAGCCAGTGCTTTGCAGAGGCTCAAATGTGGGCTTTGTGATATCAATCTTCAGTGCACAGAGGAGAGCAGCCCTTTGCCCTAAATGTAACAAGTACGAAGGCTGAAGGATTCCATCTCGGATAACACCAGGGATCCGCTCTGACGCCTAAAGCACCAGATGGTGTTATGACCTCTGTGGATGAGACGCATCATTTACAGTTATTTCCTTTACATTTAATTTTTATTGGGTTTTTAAAGTTATTTCTTCAGCCTTAGCGATTTTTTCGTCCAAAGTTACTTTGCATGCATGAAGATGAAGACATGAGAAGCCACATGATTATCTCCAGAGGTGGCCTGTAGAGAAGGACAGTGGATTAAAGATGGGGCAAAGCTTCCATTGACTTCAGTGGAGTCAGGATTCCACCCAGGAACTTTCCAGTTGAAGGCCTATTGCACTGAAACCAAAGCGAAGAACAAGCTCCAGATCAAATTGGTGATCAAATTGTAAATCCATCTCTACAGGACAGATGTTCCACGATAACAATTAAGGTGTTAAAGGGAGCATGGAGTTCATTAACAGGAGAAAGAGGGAGAGGAATGAAAGAGGAACTCTTCCTTTCTCCTCTGTCAGGCATTCAGATACTGTGGAGAGATGTGCAGGATCAAGAGGTTAGGAATATTTACACCGAAATGTTCAAAACGATGCTCGTGGAGCCACAGAAACCATGCGGATAGTTAAAAAACATCCCTGTGTGCCACTTTCAAAATGCAGGGAGTAAAGTTGTACCTAGAATGGCCGCTCAGATCACCTACAGAGGTTTCTCTTCAGTGAGAGAAGCCCGCTAAGCAGGTGAGCATGAAAATGGAAAAACAAAACCTGTTTTCAAAACACTGCGAGTTAAAAGAAAGCCCTTGTATCATTGGTTCAAAGGGGCAACATTTAGCCTAAGGCAGCTGTAGTTTGCAATGTTTAGATGGCTGGCAATGGCAACCCATGTCTTTAATATATCTGATAGTGCGGAAATGGAAGGATTAGTCATGGTTGGGCTGGGGCATGCAGCGCTTTAATGATTTATTGATGCTTTCTCTGATTTTTTAGGGTCAGTAGTTGCCATTTTAAAATGCTCCATAAAAACAGATGTGTAAATCTCTGAGCTTTCAAAGGACACTAGCGTTAGCCACAAAAATGCCCAGCCGCCACAGAATTCTCCAAAATACATGACATAGGGCCAAATCCTGAGACTTTTACTCCAACTCAGAACATATGTTAAGCATCTGCAAACTAAATGGAGCCTTGCAAGCACAGATGTCTGACACACACACACACGGAAATGATTGGAGGCAGCTACATGTGTGACAACACCCTCTCTTCCCTCAGGCCTTTGCAGAACACTTTTATGGAGGCCCCAGCACCACAGAAATCTAGATTTTAGGGTCCAGTCAAGAAGCTGCCTCAGCTATGGACCCAGACCTTCATCAGCTGCCCTTTGTAGGGTTGCTACATTTTAATAACTGAGCCAGAGAAGACAAAGAATAGAGAAAGGTGGTGTGCTGGCAGTTTGCGTGTGTGTGCGCGTGCACAAGAGAAGTCAGCTACAGTGTTAATGGAGCTGGAGGCCTTGAGAGATGTAACATAGTAGGAGCTGGAGCAGATGGTGAAGAAGAAAGTGTCGCACACAGCCAGTCAGAGAGGATGCAGGAATGGCAAAAGTTGGACCACTAGACAATTTAGATAAACTCCTGATAAATATTTAATGCCAAATTCAGGCAGGTGCGATGGTTGCAATGCAGTTGCTTCTAATGCATTCCATATCCCAGGGATAAATCTGCCCTCAAACTTTTTGGGTTCTGTCCAGACTTATCCAAACCTCCAAACATGTTGACACTTGCCCACCGTTAATAGCAAGTTTCTCAAGTTGATCAAAAGAGACAGGGAGATGGGCTTGTCCATTAAAATGGAGAGAACATGCTTCTCGAAAGTGAATGCCTGTCAATATGTTCCATGCTCTTTTAGCCAACTGACAGACTCGAGAGCAGATTTAAACAGCTAGTAGGGCCCCCAGTCTGCTGGATGAAACAGCTGTCTGTGCCCAGAAAGTTATCACAGCTGAGATTCAAACTGGGCTCCTAAGGATTTATATTGTGTCCTTTGGGATTTTTTTTTTAAAGCGGGGGAGAAAGTGGGCAAGACATGACCAAGGTCTAAATTCTTTGTTGGTGTAAATAGAGACTATCTCATTGAATTAAACAAAGTTCATGCATTTACACTGGCAGAGAATTGGGCCCCCAAAACAGAATTACTTTATTGAGACAGGCCCTGGAGTTCTCTCTGGCTCTAACCCCAGACTAACTCAATGCAGATTGAGGCCATCATGCAGGATGTCCCTAAATCCTGGCTTGGATTTCAGAGTCACCGAAGGGATTACCAACGGTAGTACAATTCAGAGGCAGATGCTTCAACAACAGAGCAAAAGGGGAGCCTCCCCTAGTTTAACTTGCAGTTCTGAGCTCGTCTCAGGTGCAAAATACTCTCTGCATAGCTTAAACTCTGTACAGTTATCATTAATACGGTTTAGGAGACCGGTTTGATAGTAAATATAAACATCTTTGCTTATTTTGTTGGAGAGCCCCAAACTTGCATCTCCAAACCAATCCCTCCTCCCCCAAGTGCTACCACCCAAATTATATAATAGACCGATTGCATAATTACTTCATAATCAGGTTTGCTTAGCCTCTCAGAGCTGAATGCCTGTTTTCATAGCATTTTAATATCAGCAACGTAATAGGCACCAGCTTGAATATCCTCATGACAACGAGGCATTGCAATCCCCAGACCAGCTTGAGTTTGTGAAATTTGGTTCTGCTGTTTGGCCCATGGAGGGGTGACAAACTGGTGACTTCCAAATGGTTCCAAGCGTGCCGGGCTGGGAATCCAACTTTGAAGGGAAAAGTGTTTCCATTCCCCCATCTGAGGTGTGACAGTCCTGAGCTGCAGGGGTTCTCTACATCCAGCCAGCACTATTTCTGCTAGTGATTATAGACCAGTTACATCAGTGTTGTGTCCTATTAGATTATTCATATGTCATCTGCACCAATACTTACACACAGTGCAACATGTTAAATCCTCTCGCTGCCGCTGCTACTGTTCTGGTCTTTTCCCTTCACTCTGACGATATGTCTAGACTGCAATAAAACACAAACGGCTGGCCCATGTCAGCTGACTCGGGTTCACGGGAGTGTGGGCTGTGGAGCTGCAAAACTGCAGTGTAGACATTTGGGCTTGCAGAGTCCGCAAGTCCAGGCTTCAGCCCAAGCGCAAAATCTCTACCCTGCAGTTTTATAGCTCCACAGCTCAAGACAGCTGATACAGGCCAGCCACTGGTGTTTTATTGCAGTGTAGACATACCCTGAGAGGCTGATTCTGAATTGGCATAAGCCCCAGACAAGCCTGACCCTTCCAGTAAATTAGACAGCTCCTTTATTGAGATCCAGCTTCATTCCCAGGGAGATGAAACTGGAAAATCACACAGGCAGCATGAACAATTTAGCTTTATCCTTTAAGGGCTTGGTTATTATTTTAGTTTTATCATTTAGGGAATGGTTTTTATTTGGGTTATTTTAGATGAGCACAAACTGTTTTGGATACACCAACGATAACAGCACTCCATTCTTTCTGTTTTGTATTTATCTGCAGTTAATATAAATGGACCAAATGCTATCAGGCTAAATGAATGTGAATTTTCCGGTCAACTTACTCACAATTCCAACAGGTAGCCTAGCCTGAAGGTCACACAGTGCCCCTCAGATGGCTAGATACGGCTGACATATCCTTCATGTGAAGACACTGGTATGTTGTTGTAATGTTGTTCTTGAATGTTGAGTTGATCATGCCTATTTGTTACGGTAGGGATTGCTCATAAACTCTGGGCTTCACACAGAGTTTATTTGGGTAGGATTGTTCAGGATGGGTGCCAGCTAGCATGTGTATATTTTGTTATTGGAGAGATGTTCAGGAGTGCTCTGTTCTTTGAGCAGATGTGTTGTAGGGTGTTTATGAGCGCTGTGCTGCAGGCACGGATATTTGTCAAGGATTTTTTAGAAAAAATATATAATTACATGTTTTGTTTTTCAAATCAAATGTTTTAAAGCGTTTGAAGCAATTCACAAACACGATTTCTTTTTTAAAAGACAAATTCAGTTTGGGAATCTCACTTCCAACAGCATCCTTTTCATCCTTAACTGCTCTATGCTGTACTCCTGTCTGAAATTCACCGGCAGTTTTTTGACCTGTTGTCCTGGTCCAATTTGTTGTGAGACCTTGACAAGAATGGGTAGGTTGTGCACAGTCACCCTTCTCACCAGGAACTGACACTTGACAGTGTCAGGCTGTGACAAAGAGTCTCTCCCATCCCCAGCAAGTCATCCTGGGTCCTAAACAGGAACGGTTTGAAACAGGGCAAGGAACCCAGCGGGTGACATGTTGGGTTGCCTCAAGCAGCAGCCACTTCAATTTGTTTTTCCAGTTTGGCAGATGCACAGAGAGCACCGTGTTTGGGGAAAGTGCCTAGGAATGCCTGCCCTTCGCGATGCCCTGACGAGTCTGGCAGCTGAGCAGAAGATTTGGCATGACAAACTCAGTAGGATAGACACACACACACACACACACACACACGCTCTCTTTTTATCCTCTCTAGTGAGGCTGTTTTCTGTTTGAAATGTAGCTAGTATTAAAGCTATTCAAAGAAAAGCTGTTTAAGTCTGGCATGTGCTAAGAACAGCATTCATTCTGCTAGGAATCCAGCACTCCTTACTAACAGCACTACATTATTCTCTCTTAATGGATCAAAATGCAGCAGGAGCACTGCTGTAATGGCCCATGTGGTAGCTTTTCAGAGCCAGATTCTGATTCCTTTACTCCTACAAGTAGTTCCCCTGATTTCAAGGGGAGTATCTGCGGAGTACAATGCCACACAGTAGGAATAAGGGTATCAGCAGCTGTCCTATCATTTGTTTAATGCTGACAAAGTCCTCATCTTGGAACAAAAAGGGAAGTAGATGAGTCCTTTCCTTTAGTCACAAGTAGCCTGCTTTTTAAAATGATCTATATAGGGGTGCTTGTGTTATTAAATCTGATGGTTCTAGGACACTCCTATTGGGCCAGGGCCAGTTCCCACTGAACTTAATGGGATTTTTTCCTTTTACTTCAATAGAAGAGAGATGGACCCCTTAAGTAAGGATGGAATGTTCAGTTAAACCTAAGTGATTCCGGAGCACAAGTCCCTAAGTCACTTAGGCTCTTTTGAAAATCCAACTCTAATACAGTGTGATGACGTCAGTTGCTTTCAGCTGCATTTATTTACATTTGCTAATTTGTTTCATACTGTAACAAAGAGATACAATGAGACCATGGCTGTGCCCAGGTTTACAGCTAAGAGGGAATTCTCTGCTACTTGCTTCCATCACTGTATTTTGTTTTTCTTTGAAAATAAAAACTTTGAAAAAAATTCAAAAATCCGTTCCCCAAAGGGCCAAAAATAAATATACGCTGCCTCCTGCAATGTGTGCTGGACTTCTACTCATTCTGGGCCTGATCTGAAGCCCATCATAGTCACTGGGAGTGACTATCATTGACTCCAGTGAACATTGGATCAGGCCTTTTTGAAGGGAGACATCCACAAGTGCAGCTGGGCAGTAGCTTAGGCCAGTGTCGCCAAACTGAATGGGGCGTCTCAATCCTTTAGCCGAATTTGAAAAGTCACAGCTGTAATGGTTTCCATCTGCCAAATGTTTCTTTTATTTTGGCACATTTCCATAGGTTGCCAGTCAATGGTATTTCTTGAATCAGTGGGATGGGGGGGGGGGGTTGTGAGAGTAGACCTTCGGGTAGGATTTTCCAAAGCATTTTTGAAAATTTTCACCTTCAAGATGTAGACCTGAGAAAGGACTTCAGGGTTAGGCCTATTCATTATTATTGTTATCCACACTTTTAAAGCATGCAGTCAGTGTGAAAAGATAGCCTTCATACAGGGCCTGGTCCTTCTCCTTGTCAAGTTATTTGTAGTTTTGCCATTGTCTTAAACTGGGGTAGACTTGCAGTATGCAGTGGGATGGGGGAAGAGGAAGCTACTTTTTGGGTCAGCTTACTGCTTAAATTTTGTTTTTTTGCTGAAGATTAAATGAGTGTAGCTTGAAAGGAAGCTGTGGTTAGAGTTCTGAGGCAGACTCGAGCCTTGCCTATTGCAGCAGTTGATGTCTGAAAATTTGGAAGAAGTATTTTAACCTAATTGCACTACTACTTCACTGTTTCCTGTGTACTTTGGATTCTATTAATGAACACAAGTGTTCTCGCATGGGAAAGGCAGTCCTTGAATTTCCTTTGCATGCCAAAGAGGTTAAGCATGTGATCATGGTGAGCCTGGCAGAGGATAACTGTTTCTATTCTTTATTGTAAAGTTCCTGACCTTCCCACTACTTCACAAGGAGTTTACTAAGGCATCCAGAATAGAAGTTGATTCCTGGGGGCACATACTAGATTTCAACAGTATTATATCTCACTCACAAACACATACGCCCCCTCCATAAGTTAGTAGTAACTTAAGAGCCTGGCTTCAAACCCCAAAGCCAGGAAATTCCATCTCTAAATGCATCTCCCAGTGCATTTTGCTTAGTTATAGCAGTTTACAAGGTATAGGAGATCACCTAGATAAGATCATCACCATTCTAGAGTTCTTTACTAATCATCAGCAATAATAAGGCACAAACGAGGGCATGGCAGGCAAAAGTTGAAGTCCATTTGAAGAACCTTATCTTTTAGAGGCAATGTTTCATGCTATTACATGCCAGAATGGAAGTTCTCTAGAGTTCAGGAGACCTGGCAGTAAGACAAGGGCTGAAACTCCTGACATCAAGATGTGAAAGGCAGAGACATCCCATAAGTGCCCTGCTCTGATTTCAATATACAGATGCGTATTCAATATTCACTGGCAGGCCTCCAGTGCGTTAGCAGCTTGATTCAGATAAGCACCCAAAGGACCAAAGGTTTTTCCAAATCTTATCTGAACTTGTTGAGTTGGCGAACTTTTGTTATTTGTGTGTAAGCATTCTTTCCTGCAGATCACTGAATCAGCATAGATTGTTAATGCAGATATCAGCTCTTCAGTCTGTAATTCTTCAGCAAGTCCCTTTTCTACGCTAAGCCCCACAAGCTGCTAACCTCAAATGTAGCAGCAGGAACATATTATTCCTCAAACTGCTCTAAAGTCAAGAACTACCAGGACCTGGGAGTTCAAGTTCTTCTATTAGTGTAAAAGAATATCTCTTCATCTCTACAGCTATGTTCCAGGGGACTAAAGTATTCAGCTATATATAGTGTCAGTCACCCAAAGCATTCCAAAGGATGTTATGAACTACAGTGTCACTGAAATGTCACCTCTCTGTGGTGGAGAGAGCATCCGTGCAGACTGTTGGCAAACACTGCAGTGAGACAGGAGAAGAAACGTTAGCCAAGGATGCTGAGGCAAATCCTCACTCTTCCCAAATATGTCTTGGTAACATTGTTGTCCTGGCAGAGCAGAAAGGACAGCAGTTTTTAAGTTCTTGAATGAAAGACACATCTAAGCAGCAGAGACCTTTATTTACTTTGGAAGGAGGAGTGCCTGGCTTAATCTATTGGGATTCAGACATGTTGTCCTAGGGTGTCTACATGACTCAAACGTTGTAAGACAGACTCAAAGACAAACCTTGTAAGACAGAATCAAACAGACTCTAAGGCCCATTACAGCTAGAGCTGGTCAGAACATTTTTGATGGAATGTATTTCTCAAAATATGCTGTTTTGTTGAAGCCAAAACATTTCACGGACACATATTGATTGATGAATTTTCAACGTAAAGGTTTGTGAGGTCCAAGACTCAGAAGAAGACCCAAATTAAAAAACCTGACCTTTTCCATTTGAAAAAAGGATGTCTTAACACAATTTTGTTTTGCAAAAAATGTTTTAAAGGTTTTGTTTTCATTCCACTATGGAATGAAAACAAATGTTGAAACCTCAAAAGTTGTTACAAAACAAAATTGTCATTCTCTGGTCATTTTCAGTTACAGGCCAACGCCATCTCTTGTGTAAGTGTAGTGAAGTCAGAAGTTATACCAGGGTTGACTTTGGCCCTACATATGTTTATATGAAAAAAAAAATGTAATCTGCATTGCCGATCTGTGTGATCTATATCTTTTTGGTTTAAGATTTTATAATAGTGTACTCAGATCTTTTGTTAATTGAAGGAAATGTTCACAAAGTGTGCTGCACCTGAAATATGTACTTTAATAAGGGAAGAGTGGACTTTTAAAAGAATCAGAATTAAATTAAATACATTTTACATGAAAATGGGCCAGTTCTTCTCCCCAGACCATAAACTCCCCTGGTAGATACATATGCAGTTCCAACAATTCCAGTCTCCTTGCCTCAAGAAAGAATCTTTTCTTCATTCCCTGAAACCAAATGTGGATTCATCACAGTCCATTTTTGCATCTCCCTACCCCTACCCTGCCCCTTGGCGCACCCTCTACATCAGGGCCTGGGAGGCCTTTAAGGCTGTCATCCTCAGTACCTATATGAAGGGAATTCTCCCACAGCCAGAACCGAGGCTTTTATGGCACCTGTATGCCACTCTGGCCCTTTTTCTCAGCATAAAGAGGCTGGAGTAGGAGTGAATATTGTTTAATAAATTATATTTTCATTAACCCAAGAGCACAGTTACTCTGTGGTGCCATCTATTGACAGCAAGAGGTCAAATTGGCAGTAAGCTTCCACAGTAGCTTTCACAGTAACCCAGTTACAGACGTTAACTACAATATATTGAGCCACTCTTTCTCCAGTATTAATTATAGAAGACTGCAAGGACCTGAATGTTAAAGGGGATTAATATTTCCCTTACCCCGTTAATAGCTATTCTTCACATGCGCACACAGCTATGAAGAATTCTGAGCTATGCTTTTTCCTTTTATGGCGTTTCATTTGTTCTCTAGGATTTCAATTCCCTAAATCCCACATGTTGAGATTTTCAAAGCTGCCTAAGAGATTTTAAAACCTAAATTAAAATTAATGAGAAAGTAGGCATCCAAATCCCATATGCAGCTTTCAAATGATAGCCATATACACACAACTCTGGGCAGCTCTACCAGAAAGATGCTGACAACTGGTGAGAAGTCAGAGAAGAAGAAGAAAAATTATTAAATGACAAGAAGAATTGGCTTATTATGAGGAAAGTTTGTCCGTGGTCCAATGATAACTAAGATGGGGGAGGGATATGAGGACCATGGGTAACTATTTGAATGGGGTAAACACCAAGGAGGGAAACTGTGTTTAGAATGGTCAAAGAGGTATAACTAGCTGTAATTGAGCAAGGAACAATTTAGGCAGAGTGCCAGGAAAAAATTCCTAACTGTGAAATTTATTGGATTTTGAAATAGTCTCTCTAGAGAAGTGGTGGAAGCCCTACTGCTTGAGCCATTTATGACTGGATCTGGCCAGCGAACTTCAGAATATACTATAGGGAAAAATCCTGCATTTGCAGAGTCATGGATAAAAGCGCCTAGTAAGTCTGTTTTCATCTTGAATTTGAATGATTGTGTGAGTAGATGATTTAAACATGGTCCTGTCCAACAAAGCCATACTCCAAATAGCTAATCCTGTCAAAATCAACAGAAGTAATTACAGGGGTAGGGCTTACTTATGTGAGTCAAGGTATGCAGAACTGGAACCATGAGAAAGCCTTGCAAAGCCTTACACATAGGAGTGAAATTAGGCATATGGATGGTTGTGCTGAGTTCAATGGAACTATTCAAGTGCATGAAACTTACATGCCTAAGTGTTTTCAGGATAGAGATTTAATTTGAGTTAAAAGCATGTTTTTTATCATATATAAAATTATTTGATATTTAGTGTACCCAAGAAATATGAAAATGGCACCTTTTTCAAACAGGTACATGCCAATCTTAACCTGAACTTCATGTTGGAAGATTTTTTACCGCTCATTAATCATTATTTTATTTTATTATCATAGCTACTCTAGACTTTTCTACAGTGGTTAATTTCAAAGTAAGATGTTAAACTTGTTAAAAAAACAATCTACATTGTAAAATGTGTGGTTAATAAGAATAATAACTGTGTAACAAAGGCACAAATTTTACAATTTCTAAAACAAAAATCACAGGATTACCTGCCAATCTGAAATCATTGTCATTCCACGTTTGAGTTAGTACTTCTGTAAACAAAAAGCAAAAATAAAACAGAAAACAATTTTTGAAAGTGTCTGAAGAACAACATCATGTAAAAAGAAATAAAACGTTATCATGGCTGCCTCCAGTCCCTCTGTAACATCTCCCAGAAAGATTGGCCCCAACTGAGAATCTACCAGTACTTCTATTACAACACAGAACATTTGTTTTGTGAGAATCGGCTCAATTTTTAAATGAATTTGTTTCAACCATGTTTGCATGCCTTCTATTCGTTTTACACATAAGTTTGTGCTACTGAGTTGCAGTGGCACAAATATTCAGGGAAAGCAACTTTTTACTTATCAGAGAATTTTATCCCAAATGTTCACATTTTAAAATGTGGACACTTTTAATCAGCTCTGAAGTTGGTAAAAAAAATGGGGTGAAATTTTACCCCAAAAAAACCCCAACAACAACCCCCCCAGTTTTTCCCCCAACATGTTTCAAATTTTGAAACATCATCATTTTGAAATTCAAAGGTTTCGACCAGCTCTTTTCCATGCAATAAGTGCTTGCCCACACATCTCAGCAGGAAGGAGAAAGAATACGATGTGAGTTCTGTCCAAACACAGCTAACTGAAATAGCAAATACTGGCAGTGAATTTTTGACAATACTTCAGAGGTTTGGGATTTTTTGAAAGGCAATAAAAAGTTGTATTTCAAACATCAAAGAAATATGAGGCAATCATGGTTGATATACAGATATCCTGCAAATTGAAAAAGGGGTTAAATTCATCAGATAATTTACTCACTCATCTCTAGTTTCTGTGATTCAACCTGGGCTGAATCCGGTTTCTTTGGAACTTTGACTTCAGCGGAGTTTTAAAGTGTGTAAGCCAGGACCCATTGAATTGAGGTAGCATCTGGTTAAAACCTTAGGCCCTGGTCCTCCCAACACCTATGTTTAACTGTACACATTGTGAATATATCTACACTGGAATATAAGACCTACAGCATGGCTCTGGCTGGCCTAGGTCCACTGACTCAGGCTTG
Organism: Mesoclemmys tuberculata; assembly: GCA_007922155.1. Classification (NCBI taxonomy): domain Eukaryota; kingdom Metazoa; phylum Chordata; order Testudines; family Chelidae; genus Mesoclemmys; species Mesoclemmys tuberculata. Next base: position 11,092,681 of record ML675649.1, read on the forward strand.
CAGGGCTATGAATTATTATGTAAATGCTTGGGCTCACCCTGGAGCCTGAGCTCTGATCCTCCATCATAACAGTGTCCCAGAATTTGGGCTTCAGCCCAAGCCTGAATGTCTACACAGCAGTTTTTCAGCCCCGGAGCCCAAATCAGCTAACCCGGGCCATGTCTATCCCTGTGTAGACACCTCAGGTGAAGTAAATTGAATTACAATATATAAAGTTAAGTATGTACATACATGTCAACAGGATCAGAGGCCTAAATTTGTCAACCCAAGTACAGAATTTCACACTATAGTGGCATCTGGCTACACATGTTGTAAACTCTCTCACATGAGAAAATTAAATTTGTAAAGGTCTCCATCTTTAGAGCTGAATGTTTAAAATCAGGTTCTGTTTTTAAAATATATTTCCTGGCTTCGAAGCCATGGATTTCAACGATCTTTGGCTCGGGCTCATAAATCTTTATGTATGCTCAGATTTTTGTGGGTTTAGTACAGAAGGTGGCACTGGTATTAACAATATTTCACTCACAAAAGCCCTTTCTTCAGCTGTTCATGGAACTCAAATCCAGCTTTGTTTCCTCCAACATCTTGCAGGTCATTCACTAATAACATGAACAAAGCCTTGTTGTATTTAATAGCAAATGAAGCAAGGATTATTAATTGTGTATGCACAGTAGCTGATATTCACAACACTGTCACTCCCCTTTGCAGTGTGTTTCTGTTGGTAGACTCTAATACTGTATCCAGCCCATGCTATAGATTGATATTTGTGTGTGCCGAATCCACAGTACTCAGCCACAAGTACAAAATTATATTATATATACTCAGCCAAAGTGCCTGCTGACTTCAGTTTACCCTGATTTTAATCAGTTTGAATGGCAGCAGCATTCAGCAGTTCAGATCCTGTTTCAGTATCTTACTCCCACAGACACACCAAACTGGAAAACCAGTTGACATTTTTTCTGAAGAAAAAATTGGCCTTTTTTCAAAACAAAAAATGAAAAAAAAAATTTCCCTTTTGTAATGTTTCAGTTTTCCAATTAAATCTTTCCAGGAGGAAGTCAGGAACTAGATTGTGACTCTCAGCTCTGCTTCCCCCTTCCTCTGGGGGAAAGTAACCTACGCCAATCCTTTTGCTGGCTCAGATTCTTCCTACCCCATTTGTGCCAGCTCCGGTACATTAGATGGTGCTTTGGAGGGATGCCAATGAGGTCCACCTACTTCCTGCCTCACCCTCCACCCCCAACTTTCCACCCATCTCTGTGGGAGGGGGAGTAACAACCCCTGCAGGCTCCATTAGTGTCCATCCGAGCATGGGGCTTATGATTGAGCCCAGAGCATTTGGCAGTTATGGGCCCTAGAAAATGTTGCCATATGCAATTACTGAACATGTAGAGGTTGAATTTGTATTCAGCAGTGAAGGAGTTAAACGTACCATGGCCTCCTAATATTAGAGATGGAAAAGGTAACTAAGGGATCAGCTATTCCATGTCTTGGGAACCAACCCAGAATCATTCCATACAGCAGATTCTCTAGGATTTTATCCATTCCAATAATAAATAATCCAAGCAATGGGCTTCCATTACTTCTTTTGGAAAACGATAACACTGTCCAAAGGGTATGACCTGTAGTGTTAATGTTTTATATCTCTTTTGTCCTTTTTTGCCCTTTTTTTTTTTTTTTTTGCTGGCAATATGATCTGTGAGAACTTTTGTTATAGTTTATTTCCCCTTCTTTCAGCATTCGATCTAACTATCTGGAATGCTGAGGCTCTTCCATAAAACTAGTCACTTGAGTAAATAATAGCAGTCTTACCCCATAAAGTTGTTGAAGCCTTTGAAATATGTTAAAACATTATGGTAATCATTATTAGTGTAAATTGCAAGAAAACAGGCCATTAGCTGAATCTGTTCTAGGAGGAAATCTTTCACAAGCCAGCTTTAATTTTAAATAAATAATAGATATAATTGCAGGAAGAAGGGTAATGAAGGATGGATTTATAAAAGTAGGAGTTTATTAGCTAATGTGACTGATGTCCCTCCATGCTGCATCCTATAAACACACGTTGCAATGTTCAGATTATATTCCATTAGTTTTCTTCTTGAGATCTTGCAGGGAAAAATTATTGATGGTGAACATTTAAAAATAAAAAAGCACAAGTCCTGACCTAGCTCTCAAGGGTTTCTAAAAACAGAGACACGTAATGTGTTTGCAGAGTTATCCTGGTACTTGCCATTCAGATAATTATCCTTTGTCATTTAGGTCTACTTGTGATGATAGATCTACAAAGCTGAATCCAATGCTTTTAACAGACGTTTAATGAATTCCCCTACCAATGTTATGTTTTAATGTTATCTATTTGTATATCTGTCACTTTTGTGCAGTGTGTTCTATTTTTTAAAAAAATCTATTAGTAAGATTACTTTATGAATTAGATGATTATATTATTACCTTTCCCAGAAGAAGAGGCATCATTACAGAAACTTCAGAGGCGTCATTCACTCTGGCAATTTATTATTCTATTCGTGTGTGTGAATTCAGTGCTTATAAAAGAGGCTATTTTCACAGCTCTAGAGACTAACATTCCTGGTGGCCACTGAACACGGATGGCATATCCTATATTTATGTCTGCATGTAGGGGGACTGCCCCTGTAGGAGCTAAAAAATAGGTCAGTTTTCATGCCAGTCAGTTCTTGGCCTCTTTACTATTAGATGGTTGTTTTTGAAATGTGGACACTAGTCCACTGGGAGCTAGGTTTAAAGCACTTCCCCACGGCTGGGTCACTCAAGACTCTTCAGCCAACCTCTCATGAGGTTTCTGTGACCTGCTCATCTGGTTCATACCCCAAACTATGGATGGGAGAACTGGTGACTGTTTTTTTCCAAAGTGATATTAAAACTAGAATTGTTTGGGAAGCAGATCTTTTTGTTTCATGGGGCATTCTGCAATTTCAGGGTGTTTTTTTTTTCTCCTAGTCTTAAACAATAAAAGAAAACCAAAAATGTAGAAATTTCCCATGAAATGAAATTTTGAAAAAAAGCTCATATTTGGTCAATCAAAACATTCTGTTTCAATCAAATAGATTTTTTTTTCTGATTTTGACTTTTGAATTGTGTATTGTATAATAAAAAGTTTTAAAAATTGAAAGGAGAAGGCGTTTCAAAATGGAAAAATCAAATGGTGACATTTTGAAAAGGTTGAAGCAGAATGCTCTAATCTTATTGAAATGCCTTTTATTTTCAATTTCTTTCCAAATGAACATTTGTCAAAATCAGCACATTTCTACAAAATATTTCGTGTGTAACAAATTAGCATTTTTCTGACTAAAAAGCTTTTTGCCATAAAATTTCCAACCAGCTCTAATTAAAATGTCTTTTCCCAATCTGTGCTCAAATGCAAAAGTGGGACATGAGGCAGAAAAGGGGCAGTGCATACACATTATGCCCAATCTTTTCAAAAATATGGGTGAGTACAAGCAGCCATTTGAGCTACATATGGGCAGCTAGGAGATTGTCAAAGCTTGCTGTCTGTCTGGCACACACGGGAAGAATATGGTGGGAGTGGAAAGTAAGACTGTGGAGGCAGCAGGCATGGAGACTATGAGGCGAGAAAATGGTGGAGGCACAGAAAGAATGTGGAGAGGAGGAAGTGGGGAATGTGCAGGAGGCTATATGCAGTTTAAACCAGTTGCATGGCTGTCCATTAGCCGTGGCAATAGTGGAGTTCATGGGTTGTTTTACCCCACAAGAGGTGACTCCACCCCAGCCAGGGTGGAAATTTCATACACACACATCACTGCAGAAGTGGAAGTGAATTATGTTCCCAGTACATGAAGTTTTCCTATAATCTAATGTCTCTCCTGAGATTAATTCTGTTACTTGCCCTCCGTTTTGCCAAAGTATCCCTAACAAACAACAGCCAGGAAGTTTAATCAAGACTGGAGGTCTCTTTCTAAATAATGTGCTCTCATTCAACCACAAGAGATAGATGCAAGAATTCTGTGGCCTGCTTTATGGAGGAGGTCAAACTATATGATCATAATGGTCCTTTTAGGCCCAAAATCTATGGGGGAAATCCTGACCCTATTCAAGTCAATGGCAGTGTTGCTCCTGGCTTCAGTGGGATACAGATGTATCCTATGGATCTATGAATCTGTACAGTAGCCACCTTTTGGTAACTGTTTTTCCAACCATCTGGCTCCACTAATACTTGAAATATTTACTAAATTACTGCTGTATGCAGTCTTACTCTCAACATACTCCAGATGTTCTCATCTCATGATGTTACATTCTTTCCTGTCCCTTCCTCCCAAGAAAACCAGGATGTCAAGATAACAAATGCAACTTTTACATTCTCAGCCGCTCGTCATGTTCTCCAGGCTCCAAGGCATCTCGCTTGGTTAATTAACTAACCCTGGAAATTTAATTTGAGATTTTTTTTAACTTCAGAGAGTGCTCCTGGGCATGAGAAATGTCTCTACGTATTATAGTATCATTTCATAATGTAAAGAACTGCTGGCTCATTGCTAGGTGCCCCCACATCTCTAGTATGAGCAGTAGGGAAGAGGACAGAGCCAAAAATCAGTCTGAGAAGGGTAAAAAACCTGGACCTACATTGAAGCCCCACTTCAGGAAAGCCATTGTGCTTGTCAGCCCTCATAAAGAATTATCCTGGTGCTTGTGGGGTGTTTACTGGAGATCCAGTAAGGGATAGCCTCCAAGCCTTTTACAGCCTTACAGACCCTATCTTATAGCCCCCCTCCTTCTGTCAGACCAGGTTTTGCTCTCGCTGAGCTGGTTCACGCCCTGGGGCAATTCTGCAGGAGCTCTCTCTCCAGAATCCAAGGAAGCAGTTCCCAGCAGGGGTAGCGGTTTCATTTTAAACTGTCAACACCACAAATTCAAAACTTGGCAGCCTCTTCCTTCAAAAGTCTGTCCAGGTGAAGTAATTCCTTTCCCCCACATCTGGTTCCTCATTCTTCAGTAACCCAAAATTTCCTGGCTGTTACTTTAGAGCCTCGGTAATGGAGGACTTCTCCCCGTCACCCTTCTGTCCATTTGGCTTCTGGAGCAATTCCTCTCTGCAGAATTGGCAGTGCCATTGGGAGTGCTGTCCCACCCCCTCAGCTTTCTGGTGTGAGTTGCAGTCTCTCTCCTCCATTTCCTGCTGTCCTGTTTTATAAGGATCAGCTCAGTACGGCCTAGCTCTTTTCTCAGGTGCAGCCAGCCGGAGGAATAGCATTACCTTCACAATGGACCAGGGCTTGGAACACACGTAGAACTTCCATCTGAGAACATGGTCCACAAAGCACACTCCCAACTATCTAAAACAGATGAGTGTACGTCAGCACCAGGCTGCGATGGGCTCGGTTGCAACATATTTGCAGTTCTGTGCCAATGGCCAGGTGTTTTGTGACAATTACATGTTAACGACTGACAACAAGAAAGTGAGGGGGAACTGGAGTTTCTAAAACTAGCTGTGAATTTGGGGATAAAGACACAACCGTAACATCAGGGGTAGGATTCTCAGAGTAATCGGCATTTGTGGAACTCCAGTTAAAGCCAAGAGGAGTCTTTGAATATCATGGGTTAACAAGATGTGTATTTATTTGAACATGGTAACATATGCATGCAAGGACTAATTTGTGGGTGTCTTTGATAAGTCTAATGCAACCTATGTTTGCCAGTTTCATACCCATCCCAAGAATATGTGTCTTCTCTTGTGTTTCAGTTTTGCCTAAACATCTTATTAAAATCCAGGTAATGATAATGGGCGATATTCTGATCGAAGTAAGCACGTGATTCCGTGATGCCATTGGGAAGTTTTTCCTACTGACTTCCACGGGAACAGGAGCAGAATCACTAACACTGGTGTGAGAGAGTCCAGAATCAGTCCTGAAACTTATAGGATTTCCCGTGGATAGGAACTCCCAGGGCCACCAGCTTGGGTTAATGTAGATATACACACTCTAGCCAGTGGAGAGGAAGGGTTAAAGTCAGGTCACTGGTAACTTTAAGTAATTATAAATATGCTTACAGTGTGATGCTCTGATCTCTTTTGGGTGGTGGCTAGGCCACCTAGAGATTTCTGAATTGCTACAGCCTTGGCTAAGAGACCAGGAGTCTGCATTACATGACTGCAAGATTATCTTCCTGCCCAGAGCATATCAGGGCTATATCTAACAGCATTCATGGTACATTAAAGATGCTGACTTACAAGCTTTGAACGTGAAACCCCTTCCATGTGATTTAAAATGGCAGAGTTCCCTCACTAAACATAATGTGCAGCTGTGCAACATGCCATGCTTATTTCATGCAGGAGGAATGTGACATCTCCATGACATGGGAAAGAACTGTAAGCCTCCTATCAACTAAGCAATGCTTCCTATCACATTTCTTTGAGGTCCAAAGTTTGTTTTCTGCTTCTTTCCTGCAGAATAGTTGGGAACCCAGAGCCCAGAATAAGATTTCATTCCATTCCTATGGTAATGATGAGGCCTTCCAAGCTTGTAAATTACAGTTGCCCTGTGTCTGTCGGAAAGCTAGACGATTACCAGGAAAAATTTTGTGACAAGCAGATCATTTTTCATCTGGGGATTCATTGAAGATCTGTCTACATCACCCTGGCAGTTTAATGTTCTGTCGATTAAATTAAACTATGTCACATTAGTATTAAAAATAAATGGGATAGACCAGGCTTCTGAAAATTGGGGATTATTTTTTTCCCTGTGTCTCTTTCAACTCTGCTATGCAAAGCCTTCCAGAGTGCAAGCAGCAAAAACCGAAGACTAACACAGTAAATGTCGCTTTAAATTGAAGAGTTTATCGCTTCAACTTTCTTTCTCCATCTTTCCTGGCTAGCTACTGTTTCAACACAACCAGATCCCTTATTAGTGACAAGGCCTGCAGAGGAAACCAGTGAGACTTTCTGACAGTTTAGACCCTGATTTTTACAGATTGCCTTTAGGAATTGAAATTTGTCAGACATCTTGGGTAAAAAACAGAGAGCCAGAATGAGTAATGGTTGTGGCTGATTTTAGCACCAAAATTCATTCAACTAAACTGAGATACATCTGTACTCAAAAACCCCCCAAATACATATTTGTATTTATTAATAGATTTGGTGGTGATTGGGTTGTTGTAAGAAGCATAACCCTCAGAGATCAGATCTAAATGAAGTTTCAGTACACAACGGTTTGTTGTATTTCAGGGGAAATAAACCTTTTTTATTTGTAATAGCAGATGACAGAGTCACACAGAGACCAAATGATTGAGAGTACATGTTTTAATCTTAATGTCATCATAATTCCATTGGGTGAATTGAATGGGTTAGAAAGAATCCCCCCAAACACACACTTCGCCCATTCTCCATTGAGGACAAGTACTTTTCGAGATTAACATGTTATCAGTGCAACTGTATAGCTCATCACTACATAGTCTGTTCAGTAAATGAGGCACTTAAAAACACTGCCTCCAGCAAACTAGAATAAGTAGACACTGCCTGGAGAATTTACAATCAGATACTTGCAGTCATTCGAGGCCGCTTGACCATTTAACTCTTTGTTTAGTGCTTTACACTGCTCTTGAGGGAGACTGACATAGAAGTAGCCTCATCATTTGGGTTAGGCGTCTCAAAAGCAGGTGCGGTTCAGACCTGTGTCCCATTTTCCACTGAAATGCACAGTGGTTCTGAAATGGTTTTCAGTTGGGATCTATTTCTGTACTAGGCAAACCGAGGTGGTTTGGGGTTTGCAAAAAAACAGGAGTGATTTGAAACTGGAGACAGATTTTTATCTAAACCAGTGAAGAGGCAGGCAGGGCAATGGGAAGAACAAAGGTTCGGATTTTTGTCCATCTTGTTTTAGAAAGAAATGCAATCCTCTTTCTCTCATAGAACCTCTAGATAAGCTCTAGTTACCTATAGCAGAAGTAAAGAATATACCCTACCTCCAGCAATCACTGTGCGTACACACATGCTCATACAACATATACAGGAAGTTAGTGTTGCCTACTGGGTAGAGCACTGGACTGGCATTCAGGACACCTGGACTGTATTTCCAGATCTGTCACAGGATTGCTGGATGACTTTGGGAAACTGCCTCAGTTTCCCCTTTGGTAAAATGGTGATAATGGTGCTCCTGTAAATGGGGAATGATGTGTAATGCTTTGAGATCTGCAGATGAAAAGGGGGAGCTATTTTTATTGTTATTATTCATGATTACAGACACAAGATAACAAAGGCTTGAATGAGAATGGATAAGTTGGTTGCTGCAGAAAATAGCAAAAAATAAAATTAATTGGAAAAGGGATATTTTTAAAGTCAATAAATGGATGTAGAATCCAATAAATGGATGCTCAGAATACCAAGTTAGGTCAAGGAAAATTACCTGACAGACCTATGGCCTGATGGCAAATGGAATAACTACAATTGACTTCAATGAGTTTAGGATCAGGCTCTTAACTGTTAGGTAAGGCTCACTCTAAAACAAAAAACTGTCATCCACATATAGGTCAATTTCACCATCTATTAGTTTTAAAACTGTCATGCAGTATTTTAATTATAAAGGGCTTTCTTTTCTTGGCTGTTACTTAGGCTAATTCCAATTGCAACTGAGGGCAAGTTGCCTACAGAAGGATTACCTGCTCGACAAACACATCTGCTATGCATTATGTCCTACCCAAACCTTCATCTGTTTCCCCCTGCATCGGGAAGTCTCTAGATCTGAGATGTCTCTAGCGGCCATAGAAATTGCTCAGTGATCCAGGAACTTCTTTAAACCATCCTTAGAACCCTTTCACTAACTGGATCATCTCAGTGCAAAGCTTCAGACATTTCTTCTTTCATTGACTCCTCTCATCTGTCTTTGGGGAGAACAAAAATCTGCAACTTTCCCAAATAATTAGCAGTTGCTGTAATTGAAATTACCCTCGTCTATTTATCCAGTAATACCTGATGATGCTAATGACAGCAGAACATTATTAGTTATTGTCCCATATTTTATATGCAATTATGGAACATGCAATTTGCAATCCAGCCGCCACATGAATAAACTCCTGAATGAGAAGCGCTGAGGCTGTAGGCCCTTCCTGTATATTACACCACAACTGCACTATCAGAATTCACAGACAAAAATCTTCCCTGCCTTTGATCAAAGGAAAACGTGAGGAGCCATTTAGCTTGATCTCAAGAACGCTTTTGACATAGTTAACTGCAGGATATTAATTAGCAAACTTCAACAGCCAATGCTGCTCTGATACAGCTCTTAAATCATTTTAAAGCTACCTTGCAGAATGAGGAAGCAGGGAAATGATTGCAAAGTGTGAGACTGATCTATGTTTCAACAGAGTGCAAATACCAGAGGAAGCCTCTAGGTCCTTTGCCATTGGTGAGATGTATTGACGAGCTGGGTAATGAACAGTGACAGGCAAACTTTGCTAAGTTAAGAGGATTTATGTAGTCTACAAGGTAAGTCAAGTGAAATCCCCCTCCGGTCCTGCTGGTGTCAAATCATTTCACTGTGATTTCAGGGGTATCAACACATTGCAGTAGCACCCCATTATAGCAAAGTAACTCTGGACTGTAACAATTAGCTGAATATCTCAGTGGTTCTTTATTTCAAATGATTTAACCTACAAGGTATCTTTTCAGTGCATGCTTCAGGGTAGGGATAAAACATCTGCCTTAATAAACTTCAAGGCACCCTCTCTGGGCTGCCAGTACTTAACCCTGTAGCTGCCAACGAAAACATCAAAGTGTGCCTGTAACATTCCCTCTGTGATGGGATATATATCACACACTGGCACTAAAAGGGTTAACTGGTGCTCGTGAGCTCAGTAGAGCCACCTGGTTGCCCTGGAGGTGGGCCGGGCACAGCTGAAGATGAAGTCCATCTGGAGTAGAAGCTGGATGGTGAGCATAAAGGGAGGAAGCCAAGATGTGAAGGGCTGTAGGGAGAAAGGGGAGAACTCTGCCCTCCCTCTGTGGTGGTTGGAAAGTTGAGGAAAGGCCTAAGCAGAGGAAGATGTACAATAAACCCAGAGAGGGGCTGTGGGAAAGGACCTGAAGGAAGGCCAAGTAGTAAGAAATCCAGTGAAAAATCAGAGGAAGCAGAACTTAGTTGCTTTGTCCTTTGGTCCCTGGACTGGAACCGAGAGGGAAGGCCTGAGTTCCACTACCGGTCACTGGGAAAGGTAATGCAGAAGCACCCCAATACAAGGGGAAGAAGGACTATTGAGTTTGGAACTGGTCTCCAGGAAGATAGCCGTAGGAGCTGTTGCTTGAAGGGGTGAAGACTCTGTAGAGGAGTGAGCCCGGGCAGGGTTGAAGAGTTATGTTTGTTTGAATTTAGTTTATCAAACTCTCTGTTTACTCCAGAAGGGGAAAGACTTTAAAGTGATCTGGCCAGAAAGCCAACTCACAAGAAGAAAGACCAGGCTAGGTGAGGAAAGAACTGCCACGGTCAATCACAAGAGGTTCTCCATCAGTGAGCACTCTCTTCTACACTACCTTTTTCACCGGGAAGCTAATAGAATGGTACTGACTCTGTGGGGGCCACTGGAAGAACAGAAAGCAGTAAAAGAGTTAATCTACCCAAATGGGTTGACCTGTGCCTCACTACATTTGGTATTTTGACCTTGTATATTTTATCCCACCACGCCAGTTGCAGAACTGAGATCAAAGAGGAATCGGAAGGAAATAAAAACGGAAACACTGAATACGAGAAATGTCAGTGCAGCCTAAATGTGCTGTCAGTTCGGAGGAATCTGAGAGTAGACCAGAGCTATTTGGTCTGCTTCCGCTCTTGCATGTAAATCAGCGCCAGCTCTGCTGAAGTCAATAGAGTTGTACCAGAGTCAGAGATCAGAATTAGGTCAATCGTATGCGTAGCTCTTTTACTATAGAAAAAGAATGAACAATTATCTTAATATCTCAATCTCAGCCCAGAGATTGTGCCTCGAAGTTTATTAAGGTAGATGTTTTATCACTACCTAGATGCATGCACTCAAAAATACCTTGTAGGTTAAAGAAATTGAAATAAAGAACCACAGAGAAATAAAATTAACTGCTAGTCTTCTTTCCTACTCCTCAGCAATGCCAAATAGGGCAGGAGTGGATCCAACAAGGCAACTTAAAAATGCTCTCTAATAAACAGTAAATCATGGGGAAAAAATTATATCCATCACAGCAGGAGACACCCCATTGAATTCTCTTCGAACAGACTTCTATCTTGCCATCAATGTTTCCTCAAAAATCCAACAATTCTCCTGCTTATTTTAGTCGGAGTTTTACTGGTAGAACAATGGCAGAATATGGGTCAAAGAAGTTAAATCACATAGGCCAGCTGTAGGCACATATGGAGGGTGGGCTTGATTCTGCGTTCCTTGAGGTCAGCATGCATGTAGGATAGTAGACCTGGGTCCTATTAGCTAAGCCCTTAACTGGTGAAAATCAGCTGCGGATCTGTCGCATAATAACTAGAATTAACTGTATCTTAAGTAAAAATATCTCTACCTTCGGGTACCAACTTTTTATATATATAATATATATTCTTTGCTCTTCAACTGTACACCACAGCTAGAATTCTAGATACTGTGAGGCAGCACTTTAGGTGATGTAAACTAGTGTAGGTCCACAGACCCCAAATGGAGCTACGCCAATGTACACAAACTGAGGATCTAGCCCTGAATGTTTTCACTTGTTCTGGGTTAAATATACTGTACCCAGTAAATGACAGAGGTCTCCAAACTGTGGGGTGCACCTCCCCTACAGGGGCATGGAGGAACCTTCCAGGGGAGTGCAGCGGGGCTTGAATGAGCCCCCACGGGGGCGGGAAGGAAGCACCACCCAACCCTGGTTTGCCCTCATTTCCACTCCAGCCTCAGCTCCTGGCTGACCCTGGCTCCTGGCCGTGGGCCCGACTCCCAGCCCCGTTCCCAGCCCCAGGCCCTTTGCCTCAGCCCCAGGCCCTGTGGCTGCAGCTCCAGCCCACTCCCTGGCCCCAGCTGCAGCTAAGACCCTGGCTTCCAGCCCCCCGACAGTGGCTTTGGCCCCATTCCTGGCCCCAGCTACCAATTGTGCCTCTTGCGGGGGAGGACCAGGGAAGGAGGATGCACGACCCCAAACGTTTGGGAACCACAGGTATGAAGATCCATTGACCAGGAGTCACATTTTAAGTGGTATTTAGGTGCCTAAAAAAGTAGGTACACTGCCCAGACATCTCACTTTCTTAACCATGTCAATGCAAATACGAGGATCCCGTTGCATGATGACCTGCAGAGCCTGCCAAAGGCAAGATTAAAATCCCTCAGCCCTCTATGGAATTGCATCAAGTTCCTTACACTCCACTTCAGTGCTGAGGGTCAGTGGAGAGCCACATGAAGTGTTTTGACCACTCAAAACAAACAGCTCACTGTTGACCCTGTCAAGGAACCACCAGGTTTGGGTTTATGTCGGAAAGCCTGGTGCAGATTGAATCGCAACAGGACATCTCATGGGAGGTGTGGACAAAGCCTCTTTAAATGGAAAATTAGCAAACATCTGTATGTGACTGTGGTCACCAGTCACGAACGATGGAGCACATCATATCGGAGTGCCCCCTTCATTCTTTTGCCAGCGGCTGGGGGGACATTCATCAGCTCAGTTCTGTGGCAATGTGCTGGCTATCAAAGCTTGAATCAATTTGTAATCAATGCTACTTATCCAAGCCATACAAAATAAGAAGGCACTCAGGCACTTTTGACAATCCCGATGAGCATAAATATGCATCTTTAGGGCAAATTTTTAAAGGTACTTAAGTATCCTAAGTCACTCTTCTAAAGTTAACGAGTTGTCCATCTAAAAAGGAAACTGTCAAATATTCTTAATCAAATGAATGCAGAGTCCAAAGAGAATGATCCAAAAGCTGACCTATCAGCTATTTACATACTGCACCATGAAACTTGCCTGCTGCGCAGGACACAGATTTTCTCCACCAGCACACTAGCTCACAAAACCGAGTGAGACTGCATCACTGTCGTCGTACCATTATTGGGTACATTAGATATGAAACAAACCCCTTCCAAGATCCTGCAGCCAGTCCTCTCTTAGAGAAAGATGAGCCAGCACATCCCAAATTCCTTTTTCTGCATTTTAAAAACATTCCACTCTGACTGATTTCTACCAACCCTCACTTTATGAGCAGGTCATTTAATCAATGAGGAGAGCTTGGGCCGGGACTGTGGTGTATGTGTCAGTAACAGGAGGATCCTTTGCTGATTTACAAATGGTTGGCTCTCTCATTGGCTGTTAAGGGGAGATTTCAATGTGGGAATATGGTGGGCTTCTTTTTCTTACTGTTAATAATAGTCACACACATAATTTCCGGCTCAAATTTACCATCTACCTTGCTATGAGAGTCTCTCAGGCTAACTTCTAGCTGTGCTGTGTTGTTCAAGCCACGTCCCTGCACAGAGCACTAGCAGCAGCTTCTGGGATTGTTCCTTGTGCCCAAGTGGGGGTGAGCAATCTTCTCCATATATTGCTCCCCCTGCTGTGTATGGCCCTATTTACTGATCTGCGGTAGAGAGTGTGTGGGGCTAGGGCCCCATCATTTCTCACCACTTTTTGGCCCTCCAACTCCGCATGAGGAGGAGCTAAGCAGAGCACAGGGAAAGCACACGTGCGACACTTGTAAATCTATGTGTGGCACTTGTAAATCTATGCAATTTACGGGAAGCTTTTTGCTCACTCCTGTGCAGCTGCACATGGGGGAATCACATAATCTGGCCCAACATTTTCATAAATAAATGCACCTTTCAGTACATAGTACACAGCTCCCTAGAACATGAAACTCTCCCTAAATGCAATGAGCAGAACCTGTTTTTCGGCTTATAGCGACAATGACATGGGAGTTTTGGACTGTGTGAGTTTTGCTATTTGCTATTTCTTGGATATTGCTTCTTTTGTCATGAAGACCATGCTGGAGGAGATTAAGCAGCTAAACCTAGAACCTGAAATAAATCAGAAATACCTAAACATGCCGAACATAATCGATGACTTTTCTAAAGACACTGGCCTTTTTGCATAGCAAGTTGAAGTATCAGTTGCTAGTGATGCCTGAATGATTGCAGCGTCTTACATGCCTTTAACTGAAGATTAAAAACAACAGTGAAAAACTGTTTAACACCCAGTGGAAAACCATAATTGAAACAAACTGGAAATAGGATTATTAGTGAGGCAATCCCAGCTTCCGCTTCATTCACTAGGAATTTGCCAGAAGGTAATTCTGAAGTCAGAGAAACTCTGGGGAAAAAAAATGCCATGGAGTCACCAGAACAGCACATTAGGTGCTAGTGTGGGTAAAAAATGTACTTGTGCCACTGACACATCACTTGAGCAGTAATGATTTTGTGATCCTGCTGGCAAACTTTTCTGCTTGAATCATAATATGAATATGGACTCTGGTGCACCACAATTTTGATTGCAGTATTAGCAGCCAAATAGATTACAGCGTGAGCCACTTAAATCATGAGACACTCCCCAAGTTTGGCAAATATATAAATATGGTAACAAATTAAAACCTTATGCCACATCAATCACAATAACAACAGCAATCCAGCAAAAGGCAACTATTTCTTCTTCCATCCTTTCTCTGTCTTCTCCATTTAGACAGTAATTTCTTTGGGGGCAGCTTATGGTCTCTTACTATATGCTTATATGCAGCCTTGTCTAATGGGGTTCTGATCCCCACCGTGGCCTGCCTGTGCTACAGTAAAACAAATGAATAATAATAATTACTAGAATTATTCATCACTATCTTATAAGCAAATTAGGGATCTCTCTGACACCTTTTAAAGAAAATATTTCACAAAATACCTTATGCCAGTGGTTCCCAACCTTTTTGCTTGAGGACCACAAATATCATTTTTACAACCCTGATGAGTCTATCAGCTCATAAAAAATGGATTGCTGTATACACCATTAAGGACTACAAATCACTACATATTTAAAGTGAACATTTAGTGCAAAGCAAATTTAAAAATTGTAACTGTTTCTAACAGTTTAAAGTTACACCTACGAATTCCGCAAAGTATGTCACACACCCACAGACAAAGCACTCGTGTAGACGAGTGACTGTCACTACACACTGAAGCACGTGCCCTGGCTGCTAAGTCACAGTAGGTGGCCTGCTAAGTGCAGACCAAACCGGAAGGCACTGATTTTTAGAGTCTCTCCCCCCCGCAATATGAGTCCTGGCTACTCCATCAGGCACCCCACTGCAGCCAGACAGAAGGACAACCTCCTTGCTGATCTCCCGTCTCCTGGCTGCGGCAGGGAAACGGCATGCATCCTGTAGCCCCATGTGCTCCACCTGGGTCCCTAGGCAGCAGCTCTCTTCTGCAGCCAGGGGGACAGGAGATCAGAGCTCCTCTCCCTCTGGGTCCAGAAGGGATCCCAGAGCCTAGGGACCCAGGAGGAGCGCTTTGCCCTACTCCCTGCTACAGCCAGGGAGAGGGGAGCACTGATCTCCCGTCCCCTTGGCTACAGCAAGGAGCCTGCACTGCTCTGGTAGCCCTGAGGCAATGCACTCTGCCTGGGTCCTTAGGCAAGTGGGAGGAAAGCAGCAAGCCACTTTGAAAGACCCTGTGGGCCACTTTTGACCCACAGGCCACGGGTTGGGAACCACTGCCTTCTGCCATCCAGCTGATAGCTGCACTACGCCTTAGGGTAGTTCATAACATTTTACAACAGCTGAGGATCTGACCCCAGGAACCTAATTGTGATATTAACTAAAACCATAACGAGTCAGACTTATTTGTGACTGTGGAAAACTGGTTCAATAGCTATTTGTCCAACAAAAACATATTATGTTTCCTTCAGCCTGCAAGAGTACTTTGATGTACTCTGCATCTTTGAACATTACCTAAAAAACAACAGCAGCCTTTTGTCTTGTCTTTTGTTACAAAAAGGCAAGCGATAGCTACCACCTGCCTGTCGAGATTTTTATAGCCTATTCATCATCTTGGCATCTGAACACATTTGCTCAACAGCCAGTAGATATACCTCAGGAATGTCCATCGTCTCCATGTCTCTTTGACCTTTCTTAAAGCACATCTTAGGAAATACTCTGATCCACTTTTTACTGCTGGCGATTTTATTCATGGCCAGAGACTCACCGAGAACTACTTCACAAAGCAAATTGATGCAATAATTAAACCCAAAGGGGAAGTGTGTTCTTTGCCTGGCCAATGACCAACTAAGACATGGGTACAAAATGAGCAATGAAATGAGTTTATAGGTTCATCTGGATAACTGAGAGAACTTGTGATATGTGGAATGGAAAATCACTGGAACCAGCCGACTGTGTGAAATACCTAGACATAGAAATGTTAACTAACAGCATTAGTGAAGAGTACAGCTGTATCTGAATGAGTCAAGCTCCTGGCACAATGAGAAGTTTCTGTAGAAGATGGAGAAGGATTAGACTGTGCTCTCCATTCCCTGCCCCGGTTAAATTCAACTAATGGACTTTTGCCATGGAATGCAATTTTGGATCAGGTGAAAAGCTAAGAAAAGCAAAACTCTATTGTTTGCAACAAAAAGGTTGTTTTCACGATATACTATAACTTATCTTAGCAAGATTAGCCAACTGCAGTGTAATTTGTCCAGATAGAAATGACCTTATGGTCTGGGTATGATAGCGTTAGGCAGAACGTGCAAGTTCATGTTCTTAGAATGTCAAACAACTATCAGCTGCCAAGGCACAGCCGTGTGGATTTAGCAAGCACACACTGGGGCTGATCCTACCCTGAATGTGCATTGCTTGCATATTGTGAACTTGGTACAGCATGTATAGGCACAAGCGTAGTAGCTGACGGTAGCTGCAGTGCACGTTTGACAGCAGCCTCAAGTTCTGTTGTGATAAACAAGAAGTGAGGCGTGTGCAGTGTATAATCAGTAGAATTCAAGGGCTATTGAAGACCCAAGGCTCCATTTCATTTTCTTAAAGCACATTTTAGGAAATCACTGACCCTCTTTCTATTGATGGTGATTTGAAGATTTTACTGATTGCAAACATAAGGGACTGTATACTTCGGTACCAATATTTTTTCCAAAAAAAAAAAAAAAAGAAATTTGATAGGGCCAGATTCTCAGCTGATGTAAATTGGTGTAGTTCCATTGACTTCAACAGGCCAATTTCTACTGGTCACAGATCTGTCCCATAGTATATAAACCAGTAGAAAGTTGTGAGGGCAGATTAAAGTGGAGTTAATGCTAACGAACGTTAGACATTCTTTGGACATACTACAGACATCAAATAGATCTGAATGCTGTTTGGTACAATGAATATACACTGCAAGGGGCTGGATTGTTGGGCAAACTGCTAAGGCAAGGGTGAAGAACCTTTAACTTTGAAGTCTCTGGTTCAAATCTAGCTCACAGTGCTGTGGCTTTACTGGGCAGATACCCACATCACAAAAGACATCTACACAGCTGGTAACTTTTTCTCTGTTTAGGGCTCGATAAGGTATTTCAGGTGCTAACCTAAGTACAAGAACTGAACAGGATAGAGGTGCCAGCCTCTCCAACCCATGCCCAACAGAATCAGCTGTCTGGGGGGGTAGAAGGGCCCCTGATGTTGCAGTGGAGGTACCGAGGTTGGGAGAAGCCCAGAGGTTCGCCTCATTGGTAGTGGGTAAGGTCACTGCCACACACGCTTTTTGGGTTGAGGTGCGCAGGGACTGAGATCATGAGGACGTAGGTGCCATGTGGGAAGGATCTTTGTGCCTGTTCTCTCCTTCACCACCACCATCTTTCTTGCACATACCCAACTAGCAGCAAGTCACTGTCAGGCCTTTAGCCTATAACCATAGATAGCTTCTGTAGGCACCCTGTACTTTAGGGGCCTACAAACTTAATTACAGCTGGGAAGAGCCTGGGGACTACCACTCCTATGATGTCTTGGGGAAAAGAGAGAGACACTTCGCCTTCCAGGAGTGAGAGAAAGGCATGTGGGGGACTCCAGTTTGGGTGCTGGGGTGGAGTGCAGCCCGGGGTGGAGTGCAGCCCAAACTGGAAGCTGCTGCTGCTGTGGCTGCCTGTTGACAAGGTCCCAAAGCTGCGATTGCCTCTGACCACTGCTGGAGTCCTAAAGCTGCTGCCGGGAGCCTGCTGAAGTTGTGACTGAGCACAGAGCTGCAGAGGGCTTGTAAAAGAAGACAGCAGAGAGACTGACGGAGACTGAGAAGAGGCCAAGGGACAGTCCCTTCAAGCAGGGCCAGGACTGCCAATCTCCAGTTTGATGCCATGGCTGAACTGGAGCAGTGAACCCACAGAGCGCTCTCTCCTTCTACAGATCTTCAACCGCGCCCACGCAAGAAAGGGGTCAGGGCTCTCAACTGTGGGGGAGTGCACTCCAGAGGTGGGGTAAATAATGGCAGTGTAAATGCCTGGTAGACAAGTTTAATACTGAATACTGTTTTTATTAATTGGTTTATTCAGCTGCCCCTGTGGTTCCTGTTTAATTTCAGTCTGTTCTGCCATGTTTCTTTATTTTGTTAAGTAAAGATTGTTAACTCTAATTTAAGTATATTGGATGTTTAGTTTGCATAATTGCAATTGTTAAATTAGACTTATGTCTCAGATAATTATAATTTTAGACTAGGTCTAGTCCTGGAAGCTCCCAAAGCCACTATTGAGCATGTGCAGGGGCCAGCCAGGTGGAGGCACCGCCAATTTTAAATTCCTTTAGAAATAAAGGGACTGCAGCAGAGGGGTGGAGAGAGGATTCCCAACTATCCTACATCAACACTGGGATACTCAGAATCTCCTTTATTGCCAGAAACCTTAGGCGCCCTTGCACACCGGTGAGTGTTGCCTGCTCTCAAGTAACCCAGTGAAGGAAGGGGGTTACACTTCTATTTGCTAAGATACCTGCATTTCAGTCAGACAGGGCCAGATCTTCCACTGGCTTAAATTAAGGCCGAGCCATTGCAGTCAAGTTGGCAAATAAATTCTTAAATACAAATCGAGATAGGCCTGAGCTACAAAGTTTGGATCTGGTACCAGATCTTAATTTGAAGTCACTGTAACTATGCCCATCAGCTGAAGATATGACCCATTGGGCCAAATTTGGCCTGTAATTGTACCCATACAACGGTGAGGAGTTTGAGGGTCTGTCAGTGTCAGTCAGTGGTGAGTGTTAATGAATGTCAGAGTTGGTCTCTCATCTGCTCTCGGAAGTGTAAGCTACTGCTGCTTTTACAAATCCAATACAAAATCAAATGAGGACCTGAGATCTGGCACCAGATACAATCTTTGCATTTTAGTCCTATCTCTCATTTCTATTTTACTGAAGAGTTATTATGCTGTAGTCTATGGGCCAGGTTCTGGGACACCCTTACACATGTTCTTTGCTACCTTTACTCCATGAATGATCCCACTGACTTCAGCGAGACCGCTCATGGAGTAAGGTCATCTTCTGGTTCAGTGGGAGGAAGGGTTTTACAATCTAACCATCTTCTGGGCTGTATTTCCTTAGACTTTGAGGCAAGGATACTCTTCTGTTGTTTGTACAGCACCTTGCCCAATAGGGTCCTAGTCCATGAGCAGGCTCCTAGATGCTAATACACTAAAATAATAAACAAAATTTACATGTGTCTGATGTACCAGGTGAACCAGGTGGAGTGATGTAATGGTTCCATTCACAGGGGAGACCAGATCAGATCAAATGTAAACACATTGGCAAAGTCCAGAGATGCTTGTGCCAACGTTGGCTGGGATGAATTTGTGGGTTAGCCAAGGACTTGGGTTCAAAGATCTTTTGGTCTGGCATCTATCACTGGTACTGAAGTATATGTTGAAAAACTAAAGGAGAAGAAATGTAGTAAAATAACCACCTACGTGGAGTCCCTGGGATTATGCAAATTAGATTCTTCACACCTCTGTTGCTGCCTTTGCCAGTGGGGTCCCTGTTATTTTGATGTCTTGCTGCCCTGTGCATTTTATTCTGGCTCATGTTGAAAACAACCCTCTTTAACACTGTGCAATACACAGCCGCTCCCTGTGACATCATGTCACTATCCTGGCACAGCCAGTTCCTAGAAAGAACAAAACCAGCGCAGGGCATGTGCTGCGAATGTTAGAACCCATGTTGCAAAAGGAGCAAATGTTTCGGAAATGCAGTCAATAGAGCGGTTACCGTCATTGTTCCAAACCAGAGCCACGACAATGAATCATTAGGGATGGGAAAAGCCAAATGGTGGAATACATTGTCTGCCCTGTGCTACAGCACGGATTCAGTCACAGCCTAAAGCAGTTAAAATAAGTCTCCTAAGGATTCTGCGTGAATCTGTACATTCCTTGGTGTTGGGTAAAGCCACGGGAACGTTGGCAGGATGTAGAGAGCTACACCCATTCCCTTTGCAGTGTGGATCTGTGTGAAACAGTGCCCCAACACTGCCAAAAGCCACAATGACTATGAACAGTGCAAGCAGTCAAGTAAAAGCACTTTTCCACAGCCGATTGACCAGATTGTCAAGAATGCAAAAGAGTAGTAGCTAGAATTGATTGCAGCTCCCAGAGATAATTTCTCCCAGAGTGATGTTGTTGTGTTGAAACGGTAATGCATAATGTATGGCTGTGCATCTCTGCAATAAACATTTTGCATTTAATTTAAAAATCTCTGAGTCATTAGAAAAGTTCTCTCATTATGTTTCAGAGACCTTTGTGGAATCAGCAATAGTAGAGTCTTTACACACAAAAAGAGTTAAACAGGGAGAGAATTAGAGTGGTGCCAAAATCGGTGAAAGCAATACACGGTGTGAATGTCAGCTATCTGCTCAGAGCCTGGCCAGCTCACCAGCTACAGCCATGCGCTCTAGCATCCGGATCCTGCTGGGAGCTGCGAGTCCCCAGTGCCAGCAGGATGTCAACAGAGCGCTCAACACCTTGCAAGATCAGGCACTGAAGCCATGTTGCAATGCAACAGGTTATAGCAATAAGGTGCAAAATAAAACTGAATAATGATCCTGCTGCCTTTTCGCAGGCAGACATTCCGAGAAAGTCAGATCTCTGCCCTAGCAGAAATTCCCTCCCATGCACAGAGTCATCACATGGCTTATCCCCCACCAAGGGCATGTCTCCACTACACATTTCATTAGAAATTTTAGCCCAAATTCCCCTGCTGTTCACACACAAAAGTTTTACCCAGGTTTATATGTGCTTTGACCCTTTGCCTTGCCGTCCCACGGCCGTAATAGTTTACAGCCCAGGTTTCACTTTAAGATAGGTAAAAAAAGAGAGAGGGGCAGATAGACTCTAGCCCACCTACTTTGCAGTGTGAATGCAGCTGAAGCCTGGATTATGGAGCTCACACCATGACAACCCTCCCATAATTCCCCAGGGGCTGTATCTTCTGGCCCTTGTACCTACTAATTTCCCTCTTACCTGCTACACACCAGAGGCCACCTACCAGTTTGTATACAGCTGGTCAGTTCTCATTTAAACCCTGAATATAGGACTGAATTGGTGCCAAAGCCTTGGGCTATCAGCACAGGAGGAAATTTCACTTGTTTTGCATTCAATTGAAGCTTCCGGTCTTTGTCTGCATGACTTCTCAAAACCCCAGTGGCGATTTTACTGCTGCTCTAAATTCCTCCTACTCTGCCTCATGCACCCCAACTCTATACAATGTTTCCCCATAACTTCTCCCTTCACCTCCATCTCCCATGCTCATCTGCCTCTCAGGTTATCCACTACTTCTCCCCTGCCAAGGCAAAATGGTCCCCTGCCAGAGTGCTTTGTCCAGAGTAGTTTAAAATGATAAAGCAATGGGCCTACAACTGCAGGAGAACAATGGCGTACCATGGGTCTCTGGCGCCCAGGGGCCATACTTACATTGTGTCCCACTCTCTCCCCACATGCCTTTGATGGCGGCGGCAGCAGCAGTGCCCCCCCCCCCCGCCCCCAGGACGGTGAGTGGGTTTGCAAGCCCATTTCCCACTCACCCCCTGCTGTGGGTGGCTGCCTGGCGGCGGTGGGGTGGCCGGATGGGCTCTGGTCCCCGCGGCTCCCTTCTTACACCCAGCACAGGGGTGGAGGGGCCAGGAGTATGTCCTGACTGCCTGCGACAAGGGGCGGCTCCAAGGAGGAGGGTCTGGCCAGCACCCACCTCCAGGCCGGTGCTCGGGGGCATGCCCCTCCACCCTCTCCCCTCAGTACGCCACTGAAGGAAAATAATCTACAGCATGATAGGCCTTAACTGTTTGGAATTTTTTCCTGAGCCTCTGAGGCTGAAACAAGCATATTTTCACTAGTTTCCATTGCCCAACAGGACAAATCAGCCTGCGGTGCTATCTCACACCCTCTGACACATAGGAACCCATTGCGTGATTTCAAATGAAACCCCAGGGCCAAGGGAGCGATGCCAGTTTACTGCAGCTGGAGATCCACTACCACGTCTCTGATCTTTTTGCTGTCCTAACTTGTGAAGAATTCTGGACCAGATTCTGATCACCTTAATCATGTTGAGTACCACCTCACTGAAGTCGTGGAGCAGAACATTATGCACTACACAGGCATTAGAATGTGGTCCCATTGCATTTAAATCCCAAAGAGCAAGGTTGTAGAGCCCTTATCCTAGTGACTATTTACTCCTGTGAGTAGTCCCACTAAAGCCAGGGACTATACTACCTATACAGGGTCAGAGCTCCATAAACTGCCCTATGACCATGAATCTTATTACTAATAATGAGTATTTTCATTTTTAATTCTGCCCGTTCATTATTTAATTTTATTCCCTTTTTTCCCATTCCTGAATTTTACTTGAGATTCTCTCCTTCTTTCTACAGTATCTACAAGGAGGAATTTTAGAAGCATAATAGAAGCAAAGGAAAGTAACAACGTTTAGGCTTCAATCTAATTTGCTCTGCTAACCAAACAATCCCCATGGAAAGTGCTGGAGGTCTTTTGTTCTTTTCTGAACTTTAGCACATTGAATACATTATTTTTCAGATTTTTGTCTACTGACCTGTATAGGTTGCCACAGCAAGAGGAAAATGTCAATCAATATTTTGCACAGTAACAGTGTGTTAATTCCTCCCAGAGAGGGGCTTTACCTAAGTAAATTATAGGAAAACTTGTGGGATTGACAAGGGGATCAGACATTATAAAGATCTCTGCAAAACAAAGTTGTCAGATGGATTTCCCACCTACAGTCAGCTGCCATTGATGCAGCACACTTTTTAGCAGTGCTCATTTCTGTGCTGTACACAGTGTTAAATAAATACAAAATACAATAAAAGCACGGTTTAGTAATTATTGCCTGTAACAGACTGACGTGTTTGATCTACAAATAAAGGGGCCCGCGTTCGCAATGCCAGCTGTTGGTAGACTCCCCGCACGCCTACAGGCTTGTTAAGCATCTTTCATTCACAGTGGTGGAAAGTGTGGAGGAGTTGGTCATTCCTTTGAGCATTCGGTTAGGTGAGTGTGAGGAAGAGATGATCAGTGCAAGTCTGACTCAGCAAAGAATATGGGAAGATGGGATCAGTTCGCTTGGTACCGCTGGCAGGCATCTGATGCGGTCTTGCCTCCTCCTTCTGGAAGATGCTATACTGTGTAAGAGAAGAAAAGACAAATATAATTGGGGGAATAAGAGAAAAGCAAAGAGTAGTGCAGATAAGGGCTAAAGTTTAATAAAATAGAGCTTTGATGTACAGCGCCAGTAGGGAGCTGCTATGTAGTATTGCCAAGACCTTATGTAAAACTCGGTTAATGATATGGAGCCTCCTTTATAAAGCATCTTGAGAGCCAAGGATGAAATGTACTATTCAAGAGCAAAAGGTTAGATTGAGGCGCTCTTCCTCCTGTAAGTAATCCCACTCATTAGTTGTGTGAGTAATTGTTTAGCAGTGAAGGGAAGGGACTCACACTGTGGGCAGCTTGTGACTTATTTTTAAAGTCAACCTGATGCATGAATCAGTTGGAATCTGCTAGGATGTGGTAGGAAAAAGCCGTGTAGTTTTGAATGATTCAAACAAAGAGGCTTCTGCTGTCATCCTTGGAGCCTGTTTCTACAGTATAGGACTAGGAGGGCTGCCAGGGAAACCGGAAGAGACAGCACATTAAAACCAACCTATACATCTGATACCATAAATAAAGCCATTAGAACAAACCATCCATCTATCAATAATGTGGTACAGGGCACCTGCATTGGATAGTGTGGTTTCTAGCATCTCAGGCCATCAGTGACAGGAGTTGATGCCAGGGGCAGACTGGCCATCTTGTCTCACACAAATCGAAAGTGAGGATCAGAAACGTGGGTGTGAGCTGTGCAGATGCACCATGCCTTGCTGTAAAACCCTCACTTTAAAATAGTGCTGTTACCTGCCTTGACTTCAAGCCCTCACAAAACTGGGGAGTGTTTCAATCAGGGGTTATGCTGTGAGTCCGTCTCTAGTTTACACTATCAAGGCTGGACTTACTAATACTGGTGAAAGGGAATGGCATATGTCCCTTCCAGGGCCTGCTAGGGCCCTACAACCCAGGGGGTTTCTTGTCACCTTCCTGTCTCAAGGTTTCTGCCAGGAGTGGAGGGTCAGCTTTAGTTCACAACTAGGACTCCACAGCAGCATGGCCAACGGAGGCCACTGAGGACACATGCTGAATCAGTGAATCCCTAGTAACCTGCTTAGCACCAGCTGCTTTTTGGGGGCTACACTGAACACTATGGCCAAATCCTGGCACAGCTGAGGTTGCAGCCTCTTTATACGTTTGCACCTACAGTAGACAACTATCTGGAGCCCTGTACAGGAGCCTGGAGGTTTTACCAGTGAATATGAACGCACAAGATTCTAGGAGCCTCGTTAGCGATGCACAGCTCTTCTGCTGAGTCACTCTAAGGTCAGGAGTTAGACACTGCAGAGCTACAATGAACTTTTCTGACTCACCTTGGCAGTCAGACCAGATGGATCCTATGAGCTCCAATCTCCGAGTATAAAATCTTTAGCGTGCCCCTCTGAGGCAGAGGGAATTAGGAACAGGGATAGAACTAGGGGATAGAGACATTATCATCATGCAGTAAAATCTGTAGGAACAGCTACACTCAGGAAAAGCTCAGAGCTTTAGTTCTTATTTAAGATAACAATAAAGACAAGCCAGCCGGAAGTTTGAACTGGATCCAGCATGTGTGTGTGTACTGTATACTGTGTTTGGAGTAGGATAGAAAAGCCACCTGCTTATATTAGGGTCTGTTTTGTTTTCACCAAGAAATCAGACACTCTTGAAAAGACACAGATGTTGGAAGTGGAATATCATAGCTGTGTGACTCTGCTGAGGGAAAAAATAAACCCTTTTCATTTGTGTGATGCATTCTGGCACCCTAAGAGAACATCTGAGAGCTTTCTGTGGAAATGACTACATCTGCTTCCTAAGGGTGGAATGTACAGATCAAGCACCAGAAAATAGTTATTCTGAGCATACCTTTTCCTGACATCTTAGGCACAACCTCAGCCCCATGTCTTATTCTTTCTGTGCATGACAAAAGCGTACGTGAAGTCATTTACATTTTCAAATAAGTTATTTTATCATAATATAAGTCTATTTTACCCTTTTCTGTTTTCGCTTCTTAAAGACTTCTGCTCATGTATCCATTTCTTCCACATTCATCTACGGGTTTAAAAGGACATCAGTTTGCATGGAAAGATGCTCCTGTCTCTTGAACTGTGGATACTGTCCAAGAATTTGATTTAGCAGCAAAATTATGATCCTGAGGTAACTGAGCCTGTACTAATTAACAGAGACATATACTGGGACTTATGGCTGCATTGTAGTTCCCAGATTAATTCCCCACTTTTGTGATTTTAACCAATACCCAGATTTTGTGTTTCCACGTCCAGCAATTCGGCTCTATGCTCAAGCTAACATCACAAAGGTTTGATGTTTTCCAAGAACCATAAAAACCCTATAAAATTCAATTTCAAATGGTAAAAATCCCCTGACCACAGAAGATGGAAGTGACAAACTAATGTGTTATGTTGTAAAATAGTCTGTTCCGAGTATTGGCTTGACCTGTAAGTGTTCTAGATACAGCCCAACTAAAATGGGTTTTATTATTTTCCATTAGAACTTGCAGCAGCAAAATGAACTGCCGGTCCACAGGGGAAATAAAAGTATTTTCCTCTTCTAGATAGCATCTGCTGCAAATGTAAACAGAGCCTTTTTGATCCCCCTTCTTTCTTCAGTTTCCTTCCAGCTTTTTGAATGACAATATAGTATTTCCTGAGATTTCTGTTACATGGCTGAATCTCCATGGAAAATGCAGTGAACAAAAGGCTCTCCTCTCCTATACATTCAGGGCCGGATCTTCAGATATTGTGTATCGGTATTGCTCAGTTGACGTCAAAGGGGGCATGCTAGTTTATACCCACTGAGGATCAGGGTCAACAGAATTACCCTGGCATGCAGGAGACAGGAATCCAACCCAATGGCATTTCCTTAGATTTATATCAGAATCTGGCCCTGACTTTTAGTGTATTCAATGCACAAATGTTAATTTTTCACAGCTCAAGAGTGTGACAAGGAATCCTCAAGCTAACACAATGGCCAGATTTACAGACAGTAACACCTTATGGGACGCTTTGTCAATAGAGCCACTGCATCTGGGGCAGGGTGAATATGGGGAGCCAAATGTGACATTGCACCTGCACCGAAGCCTCTTCCACTGGAGGGGAACTCTCCACGAGGGAGAATAACTGTAATCTCACTGAGGCGCCCCGAAGAGTACAACTGGAGGAAGCTTCTGCGGAATAAATAGAATGGACATATTCCCTGGTGTGCCCCCCCCATTCCTGTGCCCAGTGCCCTCCCCACCCTTTTGGAGATGTACTTCAGGTTACAGCCACGTTCCACCACTGCTACTTCCTCCCCTGGTGAATTTGCTGGGCTGGGAAGGCGTTGCAGCAGCACAAGGGGCCTCACCACTCGCCGGTCCATAAGTGGTCAGTGTAGCCCAAAAGCAGAGGTGGCATGGCCAGGGATGCACCAGTTCAGCACATTTGCATGCTTACACACTGTGAGCCCTCACACACAGGATGGGTGCAAGCATGAGGGTGCCTGGTGTTTGTGTGCATGCAACAATACTCTCAAAGAACGAAAAACTCGAGCAGCATTTAGAAACAGATAGCAAAAGTCAGGGAAACATGAGCAATGTCCATGGGCAATGACATGACAATCATTGGCAATCATGATTGGCAATCAATGGCAATGTACATGGCCATGGGCAATGTCAGAGTTTCACTGACTCAGTCTTCTGAAACATTGTCTTTTTTCTTTTATTTCTAGACAATATTCCAACCATTTCCATCCATGCTTATTTATACCGTCTGTTGGTTTTTTGAAAACTTTAAAAAAACCCAAATTATCTAGTAAAAAACTTCTGCAGTATTAAAAACTGCTTCTGATCTTCTCGTTTCCGTAACACAATGACATGTTCCACCCCATCTCTTTGATCTAACCCTGCAGGAAATTTTACTACCGTGACTCTTTAATATCTCTCCTGGTTTGAAGATAAATGATCCTTGGCCTCTTCTAGACCTGCATAAATCGCAAAAGCAATCTACTAAGCCAGCTGCCTGTGGCAGCAACTTCAACTGAAATCGAAAAGAACAGACAAAAATATCCATAATGCTAACATAAGGAGTAACAGGCCTGGGTAATCAAAATAAAGTCTTCTCCTTTTTGATACATACAAGACATGGCACATGGATCTCCAAGAGAAAAGCAAAGAAGGTTCATTGGCTGTGACATAACTGGAAAAAATCTCTTTGGGGGATGAAAAACATTGTTTCAATGACACCACTTGTTACCATTCTGCTGCAAACTATTCATTATCCACTTGCTAGGAAGATAAGGCCAAGAAGCCAACATAGGTAGGGTTCATTTTCAGCTAACTGTCAGCAAAACAATAGGCTGCATTTTGGGAATAATATTTATTTGGGTTTTGATCATGAATGTGAGAAGTTGTTCCCTATACATTAAAACTGATCAAAACCACCCCTTACCACCCCCGTAAACCTCTACTGAGATTAGGATTCAGATATTTTTCTTTGGCTGTTTTCTTCTCGCATTATTCGTCATTTCTGTGCACTTCCTGGTTCTGGACAGATGCAAAAATGATTAAATAGGAAGTACCAGAAATTTTGTGGGAAACCTTTTTTCATTAGATCTGTGGCCTGGTTTTCCAAACCTAAGAGTTTCTCATTAGAGATGGACCCTGAAATCCTGATCCAAACACCCCCAAACTTTGGGGAGGTGAAAGATCCATTTTCAGATCTGAATTGTGCACTGGGGGCCTGTCCTTGCTGTTAATGAGGTTTGCAGAGCTTCCAAACCTTTTGAATTTCACCCATTGCTAGAGTTGAGGTAATGAAGTTCTTATGGCAAAGGCACTGATGATGCGGTGCAGTGTGCCATGTTTTCTCCCAATCTGATTGAAGAATGCAGTGAACTCCAAACCTGTTCAGTCCTTCTTGGAAAGCTTTTATTTCCACTAGCTATATAAAGATCAGAGAGCACCACCATGCAAACACGTGCTCTTGGAATTGGAACCTTTCATCTCCTTTACCCACTCACTTTATGGGGCAGATTCCCTTCCAAGCTCCACTCGCTCTCTTTGCCCTGTTCAGTCAAAGAGAGAGGAGGCAGGCCACATTTCCCTGCCTGGGAATTCCCCTGACATGGGGGAGTCTCCCGCGTGTGTGGAGCTGGAAGAACCGGCTCCTACACCTGCCTTCCCATAGCCCTCAGCAGAGGAGGTGCATCAGCTGAATAGCTGGAGCACACTGCACTCTGGCTTTGTTCAGATGGTGAATGGCCCCGGAGGAACTTGCCAACTGGTGCATGTTACAGCAGCACGCCGTCTGCCCCACCTGTGGCTGGAGCTGGGCAGAGAACATGGGAGTCTGACGGCCCTTCTTTTTCATCATGAGAGGGTTGAGCACAGCTGAAAATCCAGCCTTGGGTTGGTCTTCTGTTGTCTCATCTCTCTTTGGATTGTAAGCTCTTTGGGGTAGGGACCATGCTTGTGTCTAAAGCAAGTAACACCATTTGGGCATTGTATAAATGATGATAAACCCTCTCCAGTGCTAGAAGTTACAGATGTAGCAAATGACTGCCTCTACTGATCCTTGGCACAGAACTGTTCATCAGTAAGTTTCTGTGGGTGGTCCTGTGGGTTGCAAAGCTATTTAAGTATCTCCCTTTGCTTTCACCTGATGGTAACCGGATACCACGAGCACTGCCAGAACCGAGCATAGCGAGCGCACTGCATCGCTGATGTAAAATGCCATATGTTTTCAAATGAGGAGGCAAGTTTCCCCACTGCCAGCCCAGCTTTATTTTAAGCAACGTTTTAAAGCTCTATCTGCGAATATGCCTGTTGCTCATAACTCCTGCCCATTTAGCAACATCTGCAGTTTTCATTCACATGCGGTTGTTTTCCAGATCATTAATGAAGATGTTAAATAGGACTGGACCTAACACGGATCCCTGCGGTTCCTCACTTCCTTCCAGTCTGATGCATTACTGTTCATTACCCTGTTTTCAGTCCATATGTTGCTGTTTCTATTCAAAATCATTCGAATGCATGTACACTTACAGATATTAAATTAAGCAATAAAGCAATTATTCATTTAAAAAACTAACCACACTGTGCATGAGCTAGCGAACTCCCACTGCTATGGAACAAGTTCTGCATGTGATAATTGGATCATGGGAACATGTGGATTATGGCATAAGATATAATACAACATACTCCCATTTCATTTAACTACAGTATTGCATACAGAGTATTCATCACCTTATTGAACTCTGGCCACCACCATTTTAAAAGTAGATGAATAGAAAACAACGTGACTAATTGAGCTCTCATGAACACTGGAGTAAACTTGAAATAATTCCATTGTTTTCCGTGGAGACACACAGCTGTCAATGGGAGCAGCATCGGACTCTCAAAGTTGTGGTCATGGCCATAGGATCTATCAAATCAATACTTAAAAAATCCTTCCTGCAAGTGCATTCAGTTTAGGGGTTTCCATTGCACAGTGTGTTTACTGTAGATTGTGAATCAAGTCTGATTTTGATATCAGGACTTTTTTTTCTCCTCCTTTTTTCCTACTTGAAAACAGCAGAAGTGCCTGGTGGCATTTTCCATGGAACCACTGATCTAACTTTGATTTCTTTCATTCTTTTATTTGGAAATAACCAAATAATAATCTCTCATGGTATTTCTGTGGGAAATGGAAAGTGGTACTCAGTCTGGAATGGAAATGAATAAGCAAACTGAAGCTGAATGAAACAAAGGGGGGAAAAAAGAGCTGGATTTATGCCTATTCTACACTGCAAAGATTGGTCTACATAAGCTGCCTTGCGTCAACTGAGTTGTGCATGTGTCCACACTAAATTTGTCTCCCACACTGAGGTAAGCGCCCTGTTACAGTGATTCAGTTACACTACCTCTTCTAGTGGTGTTGAGCCTACAGCCAATGTACTGAGATCAACACAGCACGAGTGTAGACACTGCATTACCTATCTTGATTCTAACAGTCTTACAGCAGCTCTCCCACAATGTCCAGCACTGACTGCTCTGGTCACAGTTGTGAACTCCACTGCCCAGGGGTCATGGAAACTGGAAGGTCTCCAGCCCCACTTTAAAACACTATGAATTTTTGAAATGCCTTTTTCTGATTGCCCAGCTAGGCAAGCACGCCTAGAAGCTCTCCTATGTTGTGTGCAATTGCTCAGTCAACTGTGCCAGCTATGTGGTCCAGACATGCTCTGGTCTGGAGTAGACAGGAGATATTGAATCTCCTGGGTCTATGAGAAGAAGAGGATGTGCAGGCACAACTATGGACCAGCTGTAGAAATGTGGACATCTGTGAGCAGATTACACAGGGGTTTCAGGAGAAGGGATATAAGGGGGAGCAGCAGCAGTGCTGTGACACAGTGAAGGAATTGCAGCGGGCATATCAGAAGGCCGGAGGCCATCCCGTTCTGGTGCCGAGCCACAGACCTGTTGTATTTACAAAGAGTTGCATGCCATATTTGTTGGAGATCCCACCACCGTCCTACACAGCACTATGAGTCACAGACCCCTAGTGAACAGCCAGGAGGAGGATGAAGAGGAGGAGGATGGGGGACATGCGACCAGGGGTTCAGCTATGCTGAGAGCCAGGACCTGTTTGAGACTCCACCCCAGTCCAGTCAGTCCTGGCAGTCGAGCATGGGAAGGCCTGATGCAGGGAAGGGAACATCGGGTGCATGCTTACATTTATTTCCCATCACAATGATGGACTGAGGGCACCCCCAACTTAACAGGACACAACCATCAAGTTTTCACTAATTCACTCATACTAGAAAAGGTAGCGGTACAACAAAGAGAGGTAGCATTGTCTGTCCTTCCTTCTCCAGCACCGGTAGGCGGGAAGGCAGGAGGCATGAAGAGCTGTTTGTTTATGGGCACAAGGATGTCCCTTGAATCCCCCTGAAAGATGTCGAGAGAGCTTTCATTGAGGTGCTCTGCCACCCTCTCGTGAAGGTTTCTAGGGACGGCCGCCTTATTTCTTCATCCGCGGTGGGACGCTTTCCCCACACTAGCCAGCAATAAGTTCGGCAGGCGTCGCTGCAGTAAATGGTCCAGTGGCATATGGCCCAGGCAGCTTTGGGATGCCAGCGGCAACTGTTCTCTCGCTGTGCTTTTATAAGGCCCAGGAGAGAGATATCAGCTAAAATCACTACTGCCTCTGGAAAATGGCACCCGTGCTCAGTGCCGTTGTTTTATACCCGTAGTTTCATGCAACCAAGCATTTCCTTCCTGATTTCCCTCGCCCCGGCAGGCCATACCATGGCATAAGCACGCCAAAGCAGACGTGTCAATGAGCATGTCTTCTTTAAAACTTTAGGGGAGCAAGAGAAGGGAGCTCTGAACCTTAACTTCTGCTCTCCATTGTGACTATATTGTCAGCGGTCCCTCTGTGTGTTTTATCTGCAGCTGCTGCCACTGCAGCTTTGAGGGGTTCTCCACACCTGTAGAACACCTGAGCCACGTAAGGAGGAGGAAGAAGTGGACTCGGGATGCCCTGTTCAGCGAGATCCTGCCAGCCAGTGCTGCATCCAACCACGCCCCCAGTGGCTGGAGGGTGAATATTGCAGACTGTATGGAGAGGGAAAGAGTGGACAGGAAAGAGTCCCAAGGGTCCCAGTAGAAAAAGCAGAGGGAGATGTGCCAGGAGGTAATGGGGCTTCTCCACCAGCAAACACAGATGCTGCAAACTCTTGTAGACCTACAGGATCAACAATCATGGGTTTGGCTTCTTTTGCCATTTATGAAGAACTCCATCATAGCACCTCCCTACATCCTCCTCAGTAGTCCATGTGGCATCAGGGACTGCATCTTTACCCCTGCCACTCCACACCATGAGACATTAAGGACAACGACTGCTTCACATACACTGCCCTGTGAGAGCCATGGTTGCTATATGGTTAGCTAAAATTGACATGAATGTTCTTTTGCCTAGTTAATTTCCGTTCCATTAGTTTAAGTTTTTTATGTATTTACTTTTAAATTAGACTGATTTTTCTTTGCACTCGTTTTGTTACTCATTACAATTCTATTCTTTGGAAAATAATTCATCTTTCTTCATTCACAGCATATGCTGCAGACTGCCTAGTGGGTCTGAAAGTGCCCACTTACTTGTTATTGTACAGTGTGACACAACTCACAGGATCAGTGACAAAAACAGTGTAATAATCATAAATATACAGCCAGCATCACAAAATTAATAGCTGCATTGACAGTGTTATATTCATAGATGCACAGGAAGCCCCACACAATTCCTAACAGGCCCCAAAACAGCAGGGCCAGGTGGAGCACAGTACACCACAATGCATTACCATGGTTCTTTGTTAATATGCTCTTTCAAAGACTCCCCTGAGATGTATTGCTCCGCACTGAGTTCTAATGTCCCCTATGTTTGGCTATCCAAACACCCTCTCCAATTCCACCACAGCGGCAACTTTTCACCCTTTGCTTCACAGATATTATGCAGGTCACAACAGGCAGCTATAACAATTGGGAATTTTTTTTCCACTGAGCTCCAATCTTGTGAGTAAACAATGCCAGCACCCCTTCAATCTATCAGCGGCACCTTCGACTGTCATTCTGCACGGGTTGAGCCAATAATTGAATCTTTCCTAGGTGCTGTCAAAGAGGCCAGTGTATGGCTTCATGAGCCAGGGGAGGAAGAGGTAGTCTGGATCCCCCAGAATCTCTACTGGCATTTCAACGTGGTTAATGGTAATTTTCCCATCTGGAAAGAAAGTCCCTGCTTGTAGCTTTGTGAACAATTCTGTATTCTTAAATTCTGTAATGCACCTTTCTGCTATCAATGTTGGTGAAGCATCCTCCAGGAATCAGCAACGCTTGCATAATCATAGAAAAGTAGACCTTTCTATTGATGTACTCGGTGGCGAGATGGTCTGGTGCCAAAATAGGAACACGAGTGCCATATATTGCTCCTTTGCAGTTCAGGAACCCCATTCCTGCAAATCCATCCACTGTGTTCTGCACATCGCCAAGAAGAGATGATTAATGGCCTGCAAAGTTGCATAGCAACAGCCACAGTGGATTTTTCCAACTCCAAGATGATTTCCCACTGACCAGTAGCAATCCAGTGTTGCATGCTTCCACAGTGTAATCGCCACTCTATTCTCCAGTGTCTGCAGCGAGCTCAGCATGCAGATCCAGGAATGTAACCTGCGCACCGGAGAGTTCTGCAGCTGCTGTTTATCATCCCAAGCCCATATCGCTATACGATCCTGCCAGTCAATGCTCATTTACTGGGCTAAGAAACGGCGCTCCACCATCTGCTGCAGCTCCGGGAATGTCACCAACCACCTTGAATTGGTTCTCGCTATGTCCCGTAATAAACTGCCCTTCATGAAATTGTTGTGTTTCCTACTGATCCGGTTCTTCCTGCAGCTTTGCAAATATTGGAGGATCGTGCCTTGCCACGCTTGTGACAATAATACACAACTGTGCAGGCTTCACGCTTCTTTCGGAGATGGTGAACAGGAACAAAGGCCAAGTGGATTCATGGGATTTTTTTTAAAAGAGCAAAAATTCTGAGCTATAGATGACATTTTGGGATGGAGAAAGTTGCTCACTGAGCAGTTGACCCTTGCTTCCAGTCACCCCTACACAATTTGTTTCTGCTCACCGTACATGGCTAAAACTTACTAAAAGACTGCACTGGATGGTGGTGGGTTGCATACTGGGAAACCTACTCATGGCACAAGAAGCCAAGTGTGCATGCACCCAATGATCCACTCACTGGAGTGGCTTTATGCTGATGTAACTTGCATCAGCAGCATTTGTAGTGCATTGCTCTGAGCAACTTCGGAGTCACTGCAGATTTCGATGCATCTTTGCTCACCGGGCACTTCTTTGCGCAGCGGGAGTCAATCAGGCACCGCCATACCTATGCTGTAATATGCTAGAGCCGGTAGAAAATTGGAATAATTGTCCCATGGAAAATTCCAATATTTTGGCATTTGTTTTCATCCCAAATCAAGATTAAATATATCAAACATTTTCATGGCATGCTGATGATCCAGTGGTTGTGTAGCTCCTATGATGCGCTGTGTACATTCAGTCAGGAGTGGAAGGAATGTTGTGCACCATGGCATAGGTAGTTCATTCAAAGAGCCTGACTTATGGAGGAGAACAGGGGCGTGAGGTATCTGGACTACAACTCTCATAAGGCACCACAGCAGTTCAGGAAAACCCAGCTTTGTGTCGCGCCGATCTGAAACGAAACATTTTGATTCGGTTCTACAAACCAACGTGTTCTGATTTTGAAGAAACAGTATTTACTGTTAAAAAGTCATTTCTGTGGAAAAGTCCCAACCAGCTTTAGAGTGTGCTGACTTGGGGTGTTTGAGTGAGTAACGTTGCCTGCTAACGGCTAGTTCACAGAGAGGATAAAGGGATCAATACAGATGCTCAACTAGCAGTTCTCTTTCAGCTTGAGTGATTAGGGCTTGTGTTTCCTGATGCAAAGGACCAGAAGTCCAGACCTGATTCCCAAGGTGCATGTGTGTTTGTGATTCCTAGTAATTTTCAGTTGTCTCAAGCACATGGTTTTATTACAATATCTCCTTTCCTTAATCTAAGAAGATGATTACAAAACACAGTAAAATCTGTTTTTCATTCATTGGGGTTTCCAAAACCTCATGCTCATATATCTTGTTTTATTTTTCTTTCTGTTTGTGGCTTTGAGGACATAACTCTAGAGATATTAACTCTTGGAATCAAGTCCAGAGGCAAAGTCGAAACCCTCTTTGGAGGGAACACCGACATCTACTGCTGTTGTTTCATAGCTACCAACAACACAAAGGGAGACAAGAAAACTGATTTATTCCTATATTAAAAGATACAGAAATAAAGTTGTGTATTCAGAAAAAATGATGTATGATAAGTAGAAATAGATAGAATAAATGTAGAAATAAATAGAATCATCAAAAAAACCCAAAATAACCAAAACCCTTTTCCACAAATATTTGACCTTTAAAATAATCTGTTTTGCTCTATGCATGCCTCTTTGGTGTTCATTTTCCACTAACACTCTATCAAGAATTTACTGGGTGGCATGCTCATGAAACCACTGTAAGGTAATGTTTGAGGATTTTTTGAATTCATTAAAGGCAAGTACACTGGTCACCCTAAAAACTTGCCATTTGATAATGACTTAGGCTCACTTGTCGCTTTGCTGCAAGCTTTGAGAAAGAGGGAGCACATTTTACATTGCTCCCGGAGAAAGCTAAGAACCAGAGAGTCACGATTATATTCCTAGAACCCTATACCTAGCGCAGATTATTCCAGCTCAGCTGTGCTGGCTGGCACATTGTGGCTCCACACACTTCCCACCCACAGGTTCAGGAAGAGACATGGCAGCACCACAGAGACTGCTTTCCCCCAGCATGCTGCACAATGTGGGTATCAAGAAAGTAAGAGAGCAGCTTATGCCACCTTTCTCTCTTGCTTGGGTATATAGGCAGCTCACAGCTGAACCCTTAGAGAGCTATAGAACTTTACTTCAGATTTTGCAAATCATTTCAATGCCAACAGAACTGTATTTTCATGGGAAATGGGTTTTGTCAAAGTTTTTGAAACCAGCCCTTATTTATGCTTTTCATGAGGGGGTCTCAAAGCACTTTACGAAAGCAGGTATCATTTTACAGATGGGAAAATAGATTTATTTATCTAAGGGCTTGTCTTCAGTAGGCTGCTCCATCAGCACCACAGCCATCAGTTGAGCAGATCTGGTGAAGATTTGCTCAGTCGATTGACAAGTGCTCTCCTGTTGACTCTGGTACTCCCCCGGAATGAGACACATAAGCTATGTCCACAGGAGAGCGTCTCCCGTTGACATAGTGTAGTGAAGACAGCACAGCTACTTGATGCGAGGTATGTCGACTTCAGTTACATTATTTGCTTAATGTAACTTGCGTACGTTGTGAATGTGAACCACAAATATGACTCTGGGAATTACACTCACCCATTCAGAAAACAGAAACAATAACATGTGATCTGTGTGTCAAATCAGAAGTAACCGATGCATCTTGAATAGCAAATATTCTCATTCAATGACTTATACACAGGCACCATGGCCCATTGTATAGCTTACTGGACTGGCAATCAGAAGATTTTGATTCTGTTCCTAGCACTGCCATCAACTTTCTCTGTGACCTTGGGCAAGTCATTGCACCTCTTTTTCTCCTCCCACCTTTAGTCTTTTTTTGCTTATTTAGACTGTAAATTCTCTGGAGCCAGCACTGTGTCACATGTGTTTGTACAGCACCTAGCACTATGGAGCCTCAATTTTGATTGTGGCCTTTTGATGCTATGGTAATAACAATACAGACAAAGAATTATTCATTCAAATTAGTTCAGACTTGAAGAATCTGACATTATCAAAAAGCACTGATCGTTTTCTTTAAGAACAGAGTGAAAAACCTTAGTTTCAGCAAATTCTTTGTTCAGAGCTTTTTTAAAAAGCATGAAAAACATTCGCAGTACAAATTTTGTTTCCTGACGTTCTAGAAAATGTAAACAATTATTGCAGCACAATATGCTTTGAAGCAGCTGTGGTGTTATCCGCCACCTCCTTTAACATCATGCCTACTTAACTGTTTAATGAGAGGGGCAGAAATGTATGTTTATAAAGAAAGCCTAGTGTCCATAGGTTACTCCTCCCATGGGGAGAGATCAGACTGAGAAGATTTCACTACCCTTCCAGTGGCAGCAAGGCAATTATGTTATTCATGCTTAGGGTGAGGAACACAGGGTGATTTTCTTTGCATCCTAATCTGCTAACCTCAGTATTAACCTTGTTGGATACAGATCTGTTAACTTTTAACATGTTTCGCCAATTAAGCTGTTGAGGCTTCAGACTTAAATAGCTGTCCACAGCTGTTGTGGATTGATGAGGGTTGGAACTGCTGAGTGAACTTCAGAAAGGAACAGGTTTCTCATTTTACTCTTTGTAATAAAGTTTATTTGTTTTTCATCTATTTTTTAAATACCCTGGTATTGCAGCCTTGGGTCACTTTACTCAGAATGGAAGATGAGAGAGTTTCCCTGCAAGCGTTTTCTGTTGATAGTAATATATACAGCTTACACTGAATATTTCATTTTTTTAAAATTTAATTTGATTTTGATTTAATAAGGCAGTTCTTGTACTGTGTGAACATAATGAGTTATGAACATTTATAACATTATGAACCGTTCCTGATCCCCACTTACAGCAGTGTAAAACAGGAGTGATTCAGCTCAATTCAGTGGTGGTACACCCATATAAAACCTGTGTACATATGAAATATGTGTTTATATCCATCTACCTATCGCCAGCACGTTAAAAATGATGAGTGTTTCTGGATGACCAATCTGAAATACTTTAAAAGATGCTGGTTTTCGGAGAGCAGGTGCTCAGTTCTTTCTGAAAATCAAGCCCCTTTAAGGCCTCAGATTGGAGGTAGGTGCCTAGGTAGCCAATTCACTAGTCCGTTTTGAAATGCGTGGCTTTGTGTTTAGGTAATATATTATTAAATAAATACATTGGCTAATTAAGGTCCTAAGTCATCAAAGCACTCGAGCACCTGCTTAACTTTAAATTCATGAGTAATCCCATTCCCTCTCAGCAAAGAATTTAAGGGTGTGCTTAAGGATTTTGATAAATTGGGGTTTAAAGTCTCTACCTTGCAATTTTAGGGCGAAGGGATCTAAACTAGTTCAAGTAAGAATAGCAGTGATGCTGTGGCAGCATGGACAGCAGTGCGGGCCGTACACCCCTGCCCTGCACCCCCGGGTATGAACTCCAGGAGTGCTAGTCCATGCTTTCATGACTTCACAGCCATTGTTATTCAAGCCAGCTAGAATACCCTAAATTTTTGGGCTTGCATCGATTCAGTACGATGGTGGTTTCTGGGCATGCAACATCACATGTGAGTGCAATGTCACCCCAGAAACATCACCACATCGTTATGGTGATGGTTTAGTTGGGGGTGTTCCCAGTGATGATATCCAACTGGTTCGCACCGGTTCGCGTGAACCGGTTCTTAAAATTAAAAAAATGTAGCGAACCAGTAGTTAGCGCCCTCCCCTGTCGTGCTCTGTGGGGCGCTGGTGGGGTTTCGAATTTGACAGTGGTGAGTAAGTTTCACAGCGGAGATTCTCCGCTAGGATGCCAAGTCTCCCCCTCCGCCGCTGAAATTGACAAGGCAGAGTGAATGATCTCCTGAGGTCCCTTCCAACCCTAAACTTCTATGATTCTAGGTGATTATTTTGTCACTCCGTACACTCCCTTCAACACTCCAGCTCTTAGAGCTTGGCTACCATTGCCGTAGGCGACTTAAATACCAACTGAATCGTGTACATTTATTGAAGTTGTTACATAGCTTTTGTACAGTTGTTGCCAGAATCACTTTAATTACCCTCAGCTAGAATACATGTTCCTGGAGCATATACCAACAACCCTAGGAAAGCATAGAAAGACTTGTTTGGAATAATAACTGTGGTAACCAAAATAAAATGCAGGGTGCTGATGCGGAGAGAGCAGACACTCACAACCCAGACTCCTACAGCAATCTCAGTAATGAATTGTAGACCCAGATATAATATCTTCGAGCAAAATCCTAACTGCAACAGCAATTTCCACTGAAATGTAAGCAGGATCCTTGGTGCACGGTGATGAAATATACCCAGATATGACGGCTTGCTGGTGACCCCAATGAACCACATAAACCCCACTTCAACCCATTCACAGGGGACAGAGGGTGGGCACAAGCAAAATAGATGTACTGCAGGCATCTGCCTCCCACAAAGAGGATTCCAAGAAGCCAGCATGGAGAGGGCCATTGGGCATATGTTGGAGGAGGGACCATTTGGTTCACATTTATATGGACTCAGTGGCACAAAATCCTTGTAGAGGACTTGTAGCCACTATTCCTGTCCAGGAGCCAGAACAGGGGTTCTAGAGCACTACCGTCCCAGCCCCACCTGTCGCTTGAGGGTCAATGCCATCCTTTTCTCCAGTCCCCAGTGGAGCCCCTTTAAGAGGAAATGGGGCCAGCCACACCTTGTCCATAAATTAGCCGCTTCCCAGCCTTAGAGCTGCCACCTTTCTAATTGCTGGTAGTCAGACCCGCAAGGCCCCATCCCCGACCCACCTCCTCCACAAGGCCCCATCCCCATTATCATTGGATTGTATCCACCTCTCCTCACACACAGCTAGGTTCCTCTGCTCTGGGGCTGAGACAGGAGCTGCTGCAACCTGACAAGAAGCCTACCTGCAGGTAGGAGGCAGCCCCAGCTAAGCCGGGGCTGGTGCGGGTTAATGCCTGGGATAATCCCCCTGTCCCATAGTAACTGGACTTTTGGGGTCCAGTCAGTACATCTGACACTGCCAGGTCCCCTTTTTGATCAGACTTTTTGGTCAAAAACAAGCATGGGGCAGCCCTAGGGGTGGGACTAAGGAGGGTCAGGTGATAGATGAATGGACACCTGGGCCTTATGAAAGGGCTGAGAGTGAGTGTGTCTGGAGTTTGAAGCACAAGCAGGCTGGGTGGCTCTTGAGGTGGGTCCTGAGCCAGACTATAGAGGGGAAAAGGTACTGCAGGGGAACCAGTCTTGGGCCGGCACTTGAGCCCAAAGCAGAGAAAGAGACTGTTGAAGGCAGCCCAGAAAGGAGCTATGAAAGGGGCAGAGAGTAGGGTGAACAGAAGCTCCAAAGGCCAGAAGAGACCTTTTTATTTCTTTGGAACTTTTGAGTTTGAACTTCTGCTATCCCGGAAAGGGTTCTGGTAGTTTTGTCTTGGCCAGAGGACTAAGCTACACCTCCAGCACAAACCAGTGCCTGGACAACTCAGGAGACTAACCTAAGTGAAGGAAACTGAGGCAGGGAGCAGCTGTGCTGTACTCAGCCAGCAATGAGTGCTATGGGGCAGCCATGCCCAATGACTGTTTCCAAAAAAGAATATTGGTAGATGGCACCACCTTATAGCACCAGCCCAGGAAATCCACTGCTTTGGCTTTAGGTGCCAAACCGTTGGCTGTCTCTACTCTAAGGACCCAATCCAAAGCCCATTGAAAGTGATGAAAGGACTCCCCTTGATTTAGTGGTTGTTGGCTCAAGCCCCAAATGCTCAAGGACATTAATTTTAAGCATTGCCAGGTATGGGCCCCAGTTCTGCAAAGCTCTTAAGCACAAGCTCATGGTTTCTTAATTCCCCAACCCAAATTTCTATCCCCCTGCGTCTTATTCTGCTCACAGTTCACTCATCACTGCACACAACTCCCTGCAATTCTCACTCCTCACCCCTTCCATGCCATGCTGTTTCCCTTTATCAGAACTATGGTCCCTGTTTTCTCACCCCTGTCCTTTTCACTCCATGTCCTTCCCTGTTCCCATGTCCTCTCTTCCTGCTTCTAGCCCTACCCCTGTTCTATTTTCTCTTTCCAAACTCTCCTGCCTCTACTGACTCTTTGCTCCCTAAGCCTCTCCCCCTATTTCTCTCCCTTTCTACCCAAGTTCCATCCATCCCTCCTCTGTCCTATCTTCTGCTTACTCAGGAGGCTGCAAAGGGGACGGTGTCGTGGGAGTGGAAATGTGGCCTCCTCATGGAAAAAGGCAGTAATTATTTGTTGTTGTTGTTATTATTTTTATTCAGTATTTGTAGTACCATAGCACCTGGGAGTCTTAGTCATGCATCAGGACCCCAATGTGTTAAGTGTTGTCCAAACACAGAATAAAAAGATAGTCCCTGCCCCAAGGAGCTTACAATATAAACATATGAAGCACAGAGAGGAGTGATATTGTCAAAGTAATAGGCTAGGGAAAGCCAGATTAACTGATCACTGGGCCCTTGGCAAACCTCACTTCCCCTCCCCCAGCTGTCTCCCACATCTGCGGGCAGCTCCCCAGCAGCATCTGGATGATAGTGCCAAGCGAGCTGGCACCGAAGCCAGCCCTACAACAGCGACAAGGAGAAAGAGTGCAGGCTGCCCCGCTGGCCACTCAGGTTTGGCCCCCTTGGCCCTCTGTCATGACGGGAGGGGTGGTGGGCACCAGCTGAATGAGTGGCGTTGCGACCTGTTGCGCAGGGGTCACAGCAGCGTTTAGGTCAAGCATTTAGCGCTTGCTGATGGATTCCCTGCAGCTTGAGGTCTTCAAATCTCACTTTTGAGGATTTCAATAATTCAGTCATGGGTTCGGGGTTGTTATAAATGTGTATGGGTAGGGTTTTGTGGCCTGCCTTGTGCAGGAGGTCAGACTAGATGATCATATTGGTCCCTTCTGACCTATGAGTCTATGAGTCTATGAGTCTAGGTTGCCCTCTCCTCAACCTCGAGTTGGACCCATTGCACGTGCCAAGGTTGCATAATGCCTTAATCTGGTCCTGGAACTAGGAAAAGGATTTTTGCAGCAGTATTCTGAATGGATGTGAGCGGAGCAAACCTGCGTTTGTCAAGACCAGAGAGAAGGATGTTGTAATAATCAAGGTGTGAGATGATGAGAGCTTCAGCTATGTAGGTGGATAGGAAAGGCCATATTTTAGAGGTGATGTTCTGAAAGAATCAACAGGATTTAGACATAGCCTGAATGGGAAGACCTAGAGAGAGACCTGAGTAAAACTGACACCCAGATTACAGGCCTGAGTGACAGGCAGGGTGGCTTTACTGTCCCCAGCAGTTTGCTTGGTAGCAAGTGTTTTTCCGGTTCAGACAAGATGGCCCTGATTCTGCCACTGGCAGAGTGTGAATGGACGCTTCATTCCACGCGGATCCCCACTGACTTCAGTGGGAGTAGGCGCTGGCTCAGGAGTCAGTTGTGGGATTGGCAACTTTGTTAATAATTTTTTTCAAGCTGTGGGTTATGCTTTTCCCCAATCGTCTGTTTTGTCTTAATGTGACATAAATGAAAGATCGAGAGTCTCTGAAAGCATGTAAATAACATTCTTGTTCTCTCTTCCTATGCTACACCAGGCCTTGCTTTACCCTTTTGTTTGGCTTCCCTTGCCCTGCATCTAAAGAAGAGATTACAAATTGCACCATCAGCAGTCAACCAAGGTCCAAGCTACAAGGAAGGATGAGTCATCTCCCTGAGAGAATATTTTAGCTGTACATCATTGTTTATTTTCAGGCAAACCAGTACAATTATGCAACATAAATTCTTTTAAAGCATTTGGGATTTCAGTTCAATTTAAAATCCTGTAGGTTTTATGACTAGAATAAATTATTATAAAATGTCTGCATATAAATGACAAGTTTGAAGGGGGAAAGGGAAGGAGGATTAAAGGGCATATGAAATTTCATACACACTCTTTGCACACTCAGGCCAAATGATAACGAATGATGGGAGATCTGAAGAGTCCATGTAAAAATGTGGGTTACCATATTTACAGTTCTAAAGTTGTAAGATCCCTTTGTCATGAATGTGTACTGTAAACATAAAGCATGACTCTGATCTCACTTACAACACAGCAGCTCCATTTATTTCAGTGGGTCTAAGCTAGAATCATAGGACCGGAAGGAACCTCGAGAGGTCATCTACTCCAGTCCCCTGCACTTCTGGCAGGACCAGGCATTATCTAGATCATCCCTGACAGGTGTTTGTCTAACCAGCTCTTAAAAACCTCCCTAGGCAATTTATTCCAGTGCTTAACTACCTTGACAGTTAGGAAGTTTTTCCTAATGTCCAACCTAAATCACCCTTGCCACAATTTAAACCCTTTGCTTCTTGTCCTATCCTTAGAGGTTATGGAGAACAATTTTTCTCCCTCCTCCTTGTAACAACTTTTTATGTACTTGAAAACTGATATCATGTTCCCCCCTCATCAAGTTCCCTTCTCCAAACTAAACAATCCCAATTTGTTTCAGTCTTCCTCATAGGTCATGTTTTCTAGATGTGTAATCATTTTTATTGCTTTTCTCTGAACTTTCTCCAGTGTGTCCACATCTTTTCTGAAGTGTGGCACCCAGAACTGGAAACAATGCTCCAGTTGGGGCCTGAGCTGCGTGGAAGAATTACTTCTTGCGTCTTGCTTACAATACTCCTGCAATACATTCCAGAATGACGTTTGCTTTTTTTGCAATTTTACACTGTTGACTCATTTAGTTTGTCATCCTCTATGACCCCAGATCCCTTTCTGCAGTATTTTTTTGTAGGCAGTCATTTCCTATGTTGTATGTGTGCAACTGATTGTTCCTTCCTAAGTGGAGTACTTTGGATTTGTCCTTATTGAATTTCATCCTATTTACTTCAGACCATTTCTCCAGTTTGTCCAGGTGATTTTGAATGTTAATCCTATCCTCCAGAGCACTTGCAACCCCTTCCAGTTTGGTATAATCTGCAAACTTCATAACTGTTCTCTCTATGCCATTATCTGAATCATTGATGAAGATTTTGAACAGAACCAGACCCAGAACTGATCCTTACAGATAACTACTCTCTGGGAACAGTTTTCCAACTAGTTATACACCCACCTGGCAGTAGCTCTGTCAGAAGTTAGGTGACTTCCAATATATGCCGGTGTCAGTGGGGAACAGAATCAGACCCATGATGTTTAAAAAACAAACCTGAGTTATTAAAGGAATAGATTGAGGTATTAAAGTGTGGCCAGTCTGAATATTTCACTGCACCAGTAAAATGTTAAGGGCTCTATTCTGCCATGTTTATTCATGCTGATGAACGTGGTGTTCTCAGAGAGGAAGGAAAACTTTGTGATTACGTCACTAGCCTAGGGGTCAGAAGGACTGGGTTTGTTCAATTCCTGACTCTGCCACTGATTTCCTTTGTGATCTTGGGCCGGTCACTTAATCACTAAATCCCTCAGCTTCTCGTGTGTCAAATGGAAATGATGATAGCTTTTTGCTCAGGCCCAAGAGAAGGGTAATACGATCTATAACTGTATTGCTTTTCCTATGACCCTGTGACTTTTTTTTTCTTCTTGCAGAGATGGATTGCCACTGAAAAAGGAACTTTACAGGGGTTTTCCTCCCCCTGATGTGGGTTTAGTACAGGCTGGGATACCCAGCCCTATGATATTGTCACAAAGTCCTAAAGGGATTTGGTTTTTTGGTTTTTTTGAAAGGCTAAAAAACAGATCACCTTTTCCAATTCCATCCCTTGGAGGTCCACATGCTGTTATCGCATGAGTCCATTCCCAGGCTTTCTCTTTGTTATCAGGATGGCTTTAATTTTAAACTGAATGATATTGGGCTTGTTTTGGGGCCAGTATATATCATTGCTTTTTGGGAGT
Organism: Mesoclemmys tuberculata; assembly: GCA_007922155.1. Classification (NCBI taxonomy): domain Eukaryota; kingdom Metazoa; phylum Chordata; order Testudines; family Chelidae; genus Mesoclemmys; species Mesoclemmys tuberculata. Next base: position 11,137,532 of record ML675649.1, read on the forward strand.
TGGGGGGTGGGATAATTTGGAAAAGTCATGTCATCTAATTTTGAGAAATGGAACTTTTGTGGAAGGCGTAAAGTCAGCTCAGAGAACGAGCCTCTGAGACCCCATCTTTGATTTTGGGGCTTAAGTTCCCACAGCCTCCCAGGGCTCCGCTGAAAACTGCAGCACAGCCAGGAATCTAGACAGCTATGTATTCTGTGGCCCTGTCCCTCATCCAGCTTGCGAGGGAGTCCTTGAAAGGCTGATCTACAGCTGCTTTCTGTAGTGCCTGCACGAGAGGAATGCTCCCCATTTGGATACAGGACTTTTATGCTTCTCTGACCTTTATATGCAGTGTCAAGGGGCTGCAGAAAAGGCGGTGATCTCACTCAGAGAATCCATAATCATTCTATGACATTCATCCCCTGTCCACGTGGCACGTAGGGCACATGTCCAAATGCACGTTTATACAACCTGCACTATGGTCTGGAATTGATATGGCTGCTGGCCTCTATTAAATGGAGCTGGATATGAATGTAGCCATTGAATGCACATATTAAATTGTCTTAGTACATATCTGCACTGGTATTGGTCTGTTCCATTACCTCTTCTATATCTTCCTGGGAAAAAATTTTCTCTGTCTCTCTCTTGCAGTGTTTGCTTCATGAGCAAAATGATTCGCATTCTTGCAAGAATGAGGTGCAGTCTAAAGTGGATAACCTCAAGGGCTATAACAATCGAGGGCTGTCATCACCCCCCCCCCCAGACCTAGCAGGATCTGCTGAGAACTGTGTGTAACCAACACACTGAACTGGCTCACAGTGTGGTGAGACAGGAAGGCAAGGCAAGTGACAGGAAATGCATACTCAACCCCTCCAATCTAGCACACAATTTAACCTTTTTTGACCTGAACCACACTTTTTTGCCAGCTCAGTATTTACAGCACGCACACACATTCATTAATATATCACCAGGGCTGGGAAGAAGGTCACATAGTCAATGCAAGCAAGCAACTCTCACGAGATATATTTTTCTTAAAGGTCCAGTGTCGAGTCATTTTGACTAATTTTTTTTTTAATTTGGCGCTGTAATGTTTCAATAAAGCGTTTTGTTATTAGACTAGAATATTTTGATATTTTATTTTGAAACAGCTTTTCATTTAGAAATGTATAATTAATATAAATTATAACATACCATTAAAATGTCCAGATCAGAACAAAACATTCTGATTTGATCAAAACAGTATATCAATTGACCCAAAATATTTTTTATTTAAATCTTTTTTTCAAGAAATTAATTTTGCAGGAATTTTTGTTTTGTTTTGTTCCAATTCAGAACTAAAACAAATTTCAAAATGGCAGAATTTCCCATGGAATTGTTTGAATGAGCTCTAGGAAATACATAGATAGTGCCAGATTCTGTTCTTATCTGCAAAAAGGTACATCTAGAGGAATTCTGCTGAAGTCCGTGGAGTTATTCCACTTTTCTACTGATACTAGTAAGATCAGAATCTGACCAGTTGGCTTCCTTAGTGGTGCACAGGATGTATGCAATTCCTGGCCGAACATGATCCCGTGTTTGTTTATTTAATTATTTAGGCTGGGTCTACACGGACTGCAGCAAATTCGCCGCCGTCAGATCGATTGCTCTGAATCAAGTGAGTGGTCTGTGTAGACCCGCTCAGTCGATCCAGCGAGCGACGCAGGAAAACCACCCCGGTAAGTGGAGTAGCGCTGCGTCGACAGGAAAGTGTGGACAGTGCGCGGAAGAGACGCCACGAAGTCGACGGGAGATACGTAAGTGATTTACGTCACTTGCGTACCTCCCATCGACTGCGGCCAGATCCTGAAGGCAGTGTTGACTAGGCCTTAGGCTGTAGCTATACTATAGAGCTTACCACAGCACAGCTGCACCAACGCATTGCTCGTAGAGAGCTCTCCCATCGACTTAATCACTCCAGCCCCCACGAGCGGCGTGGCAGTGCTGTCCACGCTACTGCTTAAGTTGGTGTAACTTACTTCACTCAAGGGCACTTATTCACACCCCTGAGCGACATCAGTTATACTGACGTAAGTGGCATCGTGTGCATGACCTGAGTATCTAACACTTTGGAAGGAAGAACAGGACCAAGCTACAAAAGAGCCTGAGGACTTCACATTAATTGAAATCAGGATTGGAAACATCCTTCTAAACCAATAACAATCCAAGGGTTTTGCAAAAGCAATGGATTTTCTGGGGTTACTTTCTTACAGGATTTAGCTTTAACTCTTCATCTCTTACAAAGGGACATATTTTTTAATGATTAATCTAAAGCAATTATATTTTATTCCCTGGTATGCAGCCTCACAGGCTCCAGAAATTCTAGGCACAATTTACATTTACATCAAAGCAATTAAATAATGGTAGAAAAAAAGAAAATACAAATAGTTATTAGAGGTGGCCCTGAGCCAAAATTTTCTGCACTGAATACAGATTCAAACTGTAATGCAATTTGGGGATATTCGGAATTGGGATTTGGTTCAATCCATTAAAGAGTTAGTGGACCAGCCGATAAAGTTTTGATCCAGATCTGAATTTTACAAGATTGGAGAAATTTGTGTCCATTTTTTAGTTTGGTCCCATCACTACTGATTACAACACACAATTCAAGGTACATAGACCACTTAACAAACCAAAATTCCGACAACAGGTTGATTCTAAAACTGTTTCCCAGAATGGCAGAACCGGATAAATCAGGGCTAACCATATTTACTAGTAGAAGAAACATTTAAACTCTTGTGTTTTAATTAAATATCTGTTGCTTTCTTAGATTGTAGTTCTCTGTCTATGTTATAAAACAATCTAAACAACAGCGTGCTGCTTAGCTAAAGATTTCACAACAGGACTTTCTTTCTTCAGCTGTGTTCTTCCAAACACGCATTGGTAGAGGCTCTTGTTTCAGTGCATTTATGGGATCAGTGTTTGTATCACAGATGCCACACAATTATTTGCAACAAAAGAGACCATCCTTTTAGACTGAGCACTGTGTTAGTAGCATTATGCTGTGAGAGTATTTTCCAGTGATAAGACTGATGCAACAAAGATGTTGAATTCTTCCACACCCCCCACCTCACTCCACTTAAACCCTCCCTTGTGTGTGGGGGAGGGCGAGTCCTATACTCAGGGACAATGGCTAGAACTGCTGGAGAGGAAAGAGGAAAACACTGTTTATCCATTGCAGGAGGATAATTGACCTATAGCCTGTAGACAAGAGTCTCAAAGCAGCCAGTGGCTACACTGAGACTGTAGCTAACCAGAGCCCCGACTAGCCTGTCAAACAAAAGCTTTATAGGGACACCAGGGAGAACAAAAGCAGCACGTTTTGTTCCTTCATAATAAATCTTCCATCTTTATTATGCTGAGACAGTCTGTGCTCGAGCATGCAGCATTTCTGAGCCATGCTCAGCCCCTCCACCCCATTGAAACACTTGACAGGGACCCAAAGCATCAAAGTGTATTCGGGTTGGTGTCTCAGGCTGAGGGTTTTATTTTGTTTGAAAACATCGCCAGGCCTAGCTGCTCTGTAGCTCCTCTGTCAGCAGCGGCTCTGCATCACTCTGCATTTTATGTACACTAAAGGCAATAAAATAGCCATTTCTAAATTTAACTAGCATTACATAATGCAGCCATTTAATACGTAAGGCTACTGTTTATATTGCCTGCAATATTGATCACTATAAAAAATTCTGCACAGCTACAGCTCATATAAATTAACCTTGTTTTCTTTTCTTTTTTAAATGATCAATCAAAGGTCTAATTTGTTCTCATGAATTCACCTCTGCAAAGCATGTGAGGTATCAGACAGGGCATTGTTTATCATCGTTCAGGCTTGCACACAGCATTCAGCACAGAATCTGGCAGGGGATATATAAGGAGGACAATTGGATCATTATTTGAACCATTGCAAAAAGCAAATAAAGCAGACTAACCTGCTTTCCTTCAAATCAGGTCATTTTTTTTTCCTCTGTAAAGCAGCAGGGGAAACCACTTAAGAATCGCAGCATTCTAACCATATATCATCATTATCGCCTACTGTACATTGTGACTAGGTATTTTCCAACAATAGCACATGAAATGAGAAAATGAACGATGTTTTTCTATTCTTTAGCCTTTTGGGGGTAGAGAGAGACACAGAAAGAGAGAATTAAATATTAACAGAGCAAACAGATCATGGAGCAAAACCAATTAAATAGCACAGCATCAACACAACAATAACAGCAAATCATGACGCAACTGCTGAGCATGGTGGTAATATAATAATCGTGGATTAAAGGGACTGATTTGCATCTCATGAGTATTCATGGCTAAGACCTGATATGTGAAAAGCTGATATGGCAGGGGCTGGGGGGGGTGGAGAGAGAGATGTTTGTGGCAAACACGAAGATATTCCAGCATCTGGGCAAAATTATGGCTTTTCTTGAATATCCCTCAGATGCGGGAATTCTTGCCAATTTTACTGAGCAATTTTCCCCATCTTTGCAGAATAAAACACCAAGTATTTTCCCTTTACATATGCACAAGTGACAATTGTCGGTCTGGGAAAAAATTCATTCAGAAAATCAGAGGATAGACTGAAAACACCATATTTGCTTTATGGACCAGGCCATGGCTGGGAACACCCCTCCAACAGCATCCAATAGCTAATGCTTCCAAAGATGAATCACCCTCATCCTGCACTTCCCACCCTGAGATATGGACTACCTATCCTCCACACTGCACCAGCCACATTGTCAGAACTCAGTCCATAGAAAACACTTGGCTTTTGGCTTCTTGGGATGAAGGTCCAGGACAGCCAGCAATGCGATGTTCTACATAGGGGAGGATTCTAGTCTGTTCCTCTATAGTTATCTGCATATACTCTGAACCATCCATACAAATGCTGGTATTGGCCATCCTGGACTGCAAAAAGACCATTTCGTTTCTTGCCGCTGTTGCGGGTGAGGCTGAAATTTTTTTTCCACAGTTCCAGATACAGAAAGAATCCCTTAAGAAGCGAGGGTAATAATGTGCCAAGTCATCTAGTAAAGGAAGAACTCACTATAAAGCCCTGGCAGATCTCCCAAGTTCTGCATCAGCCCTGTTCTCCTGGTGCCACCTCTCTCTTGGTTCCTTGCAGCATGATTTCTAGAAAGCCATGTTATCAGGGTCCCCTGTTGTCCACAGCTAGGCTTGAGACCTAGGGTGGAGGATCCAAGGAAAAGATATGGCTGCCTAAGTTCCATGGGATCAGAAGCAGTGTAACATGTATCTCCTTGCTTTGCCCTTCATTTCCCTCCTTCACCTTTCCCCATTCCCAATGTCCACTCCCTCATCCTCTAGAGACACAACGGGGGTGTGGGGGAGAGGGACCAATGGCTCTGCAGAGGTGATTTAGCCCCAACCACTTCCCCATGGGAAGGGAGACCCATGTTTTGAGAATCTCCTTCTCAGAAGGATCTGCAGGAATGATTCCATCCAATATTTTGCACTTAGGACCTAATCAAAAAACAATGGGAATGCTCCCAACAACTTCAGTGGACATTGGATCAGGTCCTCATTGAATATCTCCCAGTGCTTGAATATGTTCATTAACACTGCACTCCCTGTGATACAGTAGATCAGAATTATTTTCTTCATTCACAACGTGGTAAAGAGAGGCACAGAGAGGAGAAGTTACTTGCCTATGGTCACAGAAGGATGGAGTGTCCCTGAGTCTCAACTGACCGCTCTGACATTAATCAACAGTGTCAGCCCTGGTGAAAATCCAGCAGGTACAGCAGCAGATTTTTATCATTTTAGTAAACCTTGTGCTTTTAAGTTAAAGGAAAGCCCCGTTGAAGGTCTGGTGTTTTGATTTTCAAGTCAGTTTCTATTTTTGTTTGGTTGGGTTGGGTTGTGTTGGTTTCCTTCACTAGCTAGAGTTTCATTTCTGTGCAAAAGCAAATGTAAAAAAAGCAACCTAGCAGTTTATGAATAAGAAACGATCAATTTGCTGCATTGGTTGGTGCCTGGGAAGCAGACATATTCCAGCTAAACCATGCCTATGATCAGTAATTTCTCTTGGGAGCAGCATTCCTTATGCAGACTAGTAGATTTATTATTATGTTCTTCAGACTTTTTATTAGCACATCTTGGTCTCTCTAGCTTCACCTGCTGGGTAAGTGCCATGTGCTACCTTCCGTTAAAGCCAGGAGAGGAGAGCAGAAGCCTGAAAAACTGGGCACAGAATGGGGGAGCAATGACCCAAAAGCTACTTTCTCCTCACCCTAAGCCTGTAGAAGACCTTCCTTCCCAAGGCCTGAGGGTTGCGGGGGGGGGGGTTCCCAGCTGAGAAGAGGGGGGAATATGGGACCAAAGGAACATCCACTCTCCTTTGAGCATCTGCCCCTTCGAGGTCAGCTATCTCTGCAGGACTTAATGCTGGTCCAAGCTACATCACTTCTACTCTGTGCTTGTACCATTGGAGGGGATGCTTTGTAAGATGAACCAATGGTAGTGTGGCTTGAGGGGGAGGATAAGTCATTGCTAGAGAGAAGCTGGCACAATGCAGATCTGTATCTTGCTTTTCCTATAGAACCCTGTGGAGACCTCATCAGGTCTTCCCTGCCAAGACCATACACCTGCCTGAGGGTAGCATTAAAAATAATTTACAATGTGATCTTCATGGAGTTTTCTGGCTCTGCCATGGCTTTATTGCAGGAGGGTAGGATCAGATTGCATGCAATAGCATACCTACTGTTTGCTAAAGGTATGGACAATAGAGCAACCCTCTTGATCAATGCACCAGTGATAGAACCAGGGATCTCTAGAGCCAAATGCATTTACTGCTAAATCTTGAGCTAAAGAGACACACTTTTTTAGCTGGGACTATAACAAACTCATATCCTCTGCAGATTGGGTACAAAGAGGGACTTGGACAGAGGTGGCATAACCATGCCTACTATTCCGAAGGTCTTTGGGATCTTGCTTGGGCCCCCGCTAGTCTCTGCCTGACCTCCTCCCCTTTTGGGGAAAGTGCCCTCCCCCTCACTTCCCTTTCCTTTGCTTGAATAGCTGAGATTGTTTTACCTTTCCTGCTTCCTCCTCCTTTGAAGTCTGATTCTTTCGCTGAGGGATGTCTCACGGGGCTTGTCTCCAAGAAAACAGCCTATGCCACAGACTTCAAGCATCTTAACTACAGTGAACTTTGACTTGGGATGTAACGTAGGGAGAAAACATTCCCAGAATATAGCTAGTTATGAGCTGACTTCACTTACAATCCACAGATTAACTAAGGTGATCATCTTACTTCTAAGGAAGTTCATTTGTGTTTGTGTTTCGTGTAACGGGATCGGTACATTCTGTTCCTCTTTCTGTCAATAGCGGAAAGATGTCAGTTGCTTTATTCTGGTGTTTCATATGTATGTATGTTATGTATGTTGTACTGCTCCCCTGCATGTATGGTTGGCAATAGGGATTCAATCTGTGACCTGAGAGCATGTGCTCAGCTAACAGACACAGCTCTGCTAACCGAGGCTGTAGCAGGCTCCCTGGCTCCCGTATATGGTCGAGCCATCACAAGAGAGAGACAGATCAGTGCACTGAGTGAGAGTGAGTTACACGTTGCCCCCAACCAGGGAAGCTCATCCCAAATTTATTAGCTCCTCCCAGTGCAAATTCCTGTTATATGACACTCAGGGTGGGCCGTCGGCAGCACGGATGGAAGGTGGGACCTCTGGATCTTACAGCCTTAGCCTCTTGTAGAAGCCACACCCACTATTGATAAATCTTTGAGGCCACCTATTAAAGCTTTCCTTGATCATGTTGAATATTACCTCATTCTTTACTTCAGGAGACAATTTCATACTTACAATATTTTTGATAATACTTTGTCAGATCTCCAGGGCAGGGAATGGAGGACCTTTAATCTGAGCAAAGGGTCTCCACCCTATCCCCCTTGGTGCATCTGAGTAAACATCCTCACTTAGCCTTCTGGCATATTAATAGCTATTTCCCCAAAAGGTTATCACTGTAGACATCACATAGAGTTCAATAGCCAGTACCCCATACATTCAGTAGATCAAAGGTCATGTAGTTTTCTGATACCCACTCCCCGGGACATTTTACAGTAAATCGAGGAATCGTAGGTTTAGGATTATTTGTTACTGGGGATACTGCAATATTGTTGACAGGCTGCTAAAATTAAGAGATGGGTTCTCCCATGAATACCGTACATTCTCTTATACTAGTGGCCGTGTAGCAAAGAGGAGCAGAGACAGCGTGCAAAAGGAGAAATTCTAAAGAGCAGTGTGGATTCTGAGCTCCATCACTCTAGAAAAAACCCATCCCTGTGCCACAGCCTTTGTTACACCACAACACACAGCCGGGGTAAGGGAAAGGATCTGAGCTTTTTATATAGCTAGCTCCTGAGAAAATGTGAAAGCTGAACTTTTGGTTGGTGTTTCCACAACTTCTCTCAGACACACGTCTGCTTTTCTTTGATTTGGCTTGGATAATCTCATGCAGTGGGCTGTTCCGTCCCCACGGGATGTGTGGGTGATTACATTAGAACTGCGGGGGCGGAGGCTATGTCTTGTTTACGTTTGGAGCCTGGATGCTAATTTGCCATCCTGTGTCCTCTTTTGATTATCTTGTATTGCAGTGCTCTGTGGGCAGCAATTCCACCCCAGGCTCTACCAGCTGATGTGTTAGGTAACATGTAGTGCTAGAAGGGGAAATGCCCTGCCACTTCATTGGTTATTTATATACTGATCGATTAGCTTTTTCTGCTTGCTGGTTCCCTTTTTGGGGGGGTTATGAACATTTCAAAGCACCTTTGAAGCCCTGGATGGGTGGTTGGTTCTCTACATGTCACTGCCAATGCTATTGCAGTATGTCACTGTATTTCAAAATCTCCACTGGCAACATCCCAAAGCCATGTTTCCATCCGTTTTCATGTGTCTCCCATTGTGACTCAGCACCCGCAGCACATATTAGAGTTTGGAAGGAACAGGCCTACACAGGAAAGTTGTAGTGAGCATCTGGACATCACGCCAACAAATCCTGCTATAGGCGAATGTGTCTGGGCTTCTCCGATGTGCAGAGACCATAAATCCAGAAGCTGATCTTGCCTGTTGCTAAGCTTTGGACATCAGCAATGAGGCTGGACGTGCCATAGGACCCAGAAGAGCAGGAGCATGTGTTATGGGGCTCAAGACAGGGGTAACTGGGTGAAATGTAAGGGCCTATGATATAAAAAAGGCCAGACTAGATGATCTAATGATCTCGTTTGGCCTTAAATTCTCTGAATCCATTTGTTGTCACGTGGCTGTATAATCCCGGAAGGGGTTTTAGATGTGTGAACCCAGCCACAGGGCTGAGCCACTGAAGACCAACGGTTATAAATCCAACAGTTCACGACATGATGCTATAGGATAAATATAAATCAGGCTTAGTCTGCAATATGTCTGCCAGGCTAGAGACCAAAACAGGATTTTGTTAAATACTTATCTCTATTGCTGCTTCTGCATCTGTCTGTCCCTCCGTGGGGTTATAATGGGGCCCCATATGAAATTTTCCTCAGTGTACTATTGCATAGATACTGCTAAGTGTGTTATGGCAGTTTTAGGCCTTGCTGTGAATCAAGTGGCCTCTCTACTGCCAGACAGGTTACCAGACAGGATGGACAATTTCCACCATAGGAGAATGCTACGGGAAACAAATGCAATGTAGATTAATAATACTGCGTACTTCTTCTTTCCTTCTGAGAAGCTCAAGGGGGTTGCAAACAATGCAGAATTTTGCTTTCCAGTACCTGACTGAGGTGGTGGAGTACAGTCATGCATTTTTTACAGATGTGTAAACTGATGCCTGGGTAAGTTAAGGCCAAAACTGACTTCAGTAGGAGCTGCAGGTTCTCAGCACCTCGGAAAATCAGGCCTCTTATTTAGTGTGCCTAAATGTGGATTGCTGTCCCAATTTCCTGAGCTGCTGAGCACCCAAAATGCTAGCTGGAGTTACTGGGAGCTGCAGCGCTCAGCATCTTTGAAAATCAAGCCACTACCTGAGGCACTGACTTCTGAAAATGTTGTCCTACTCTAAGTGACTTACCATGGCCGTGCAGTAGGTGATTGGTGGAGCAGGAGGCAGAACCCATGGGCATCATGCTTCATTGTCTTGCACCTCACATTGTTATTTATATGTGTCCAGGTGGGAAGGGTAATGTTCCTGGTGCCCATTTAGTACAAGTGTCGCTGATGAGACAACCGGTCAGCCAGGCCCAATGTCTTCTGACTCCGAGTTCTGCGTCTTCACCACAAAACCATTCCCTTCCTTAGGCTGATGATCTTGGAGACTAAATAAATAAAAATTTATCCTTGCAACACAACTTAAAGCCACACTGATGGGAGGAACTGAATCCAAAAAATGAGACCAGTCAAACAAAGTAAGCCAGTTATATTTTTACGGGACCCATCGTGGACTAAAGAAAGCAAAGAAGCCTTCGTGGACAGCTGTATCAAACCTTCATGTGATCAGAGCTTGAGTTCTTACTGGAATCACCGGGACCTCAAATAAAGCTGGAATCTAGTTTATGGTTTATATACATCAGATGTAAATGATTTAATTATCATGCCAGTGATGTACAGGCTTTTGCAATGTGCCCGGCACCCATCCTTTTGGTTAGGTCCAAACATTGTACAGGATGCATGGTGGTTAGGAAAGGTTTCTTTTTCTTTTTTCCCACAAGATCCAAATCATATTGTTTTCTGTTTATGTGCCTCACAGTCTTCCTGGGTTTTGCTGCATCATTTGAAAACTAATGTAGACGGTTGGGCTATTGCGAGAAACTGCAGGGTGTTTTTAAGCTGCTGTCACGGTTTCCACCTTTATCTTCACAAAGATGAAAGTTGGGAATGCGAGGGGGGGGGGGGAGAGGAACAGCTCACTGTTTCCAATTAGGAAGAGACCTCAGTTCATTCCATTACAGCTGGCAAGTGCGCTTACTTAACAGTAAAATAGTTCCAGTCGATCTCAAGGCTCTGTCTCAGGAAAGCTTCCCTGTTCAGAAAAACACTTAAGCATGTGCTGAAATCAATGAGATTTAAGCAGGTGCTTAAAGATAATCGTGTACTTAACTGCTTTCCTGAACTGGGGCCTCTGAATCTATTCATGCAGGAAGACTCAGCTCCTCATTCCCCTGCCCTCACTGCCACACATTTACCTCAGCCTCCATGCATTCCCATGGGAATCTCCCTCCGGATCACTGGGGTCTCGTCAGAGTACTCTGTCTTCTGTTGTTATGGCCCAGGCTTCTCCAGACTAAGCTCTTCTTGTTACGTCTTGCTCTCTATTGGGTGAAGTGTGAGAACTACCTATTTGTGCGTGTGCATGCTGGAGCAAGCTGTCTTGTGTATATATGTACCATAAAATCAGATCAGCTTATCAGGTGTGCCATAGACCCTGTTATCATTTATTTATTTATATTGTAGTAACACCCAAAATGTGCTGGGCACCATGCGAACACATAAGAAGGCATCCCTTCGTCCTGAAGAGTTTACAGGGTAAAGGTCCCATATTACTAACAGCTAATGTAGATTTTTCCTTAGCTGAAGTAGGAGGGGAGGTCTGTGTTTTTGGAGCTTGAGACATAGAGATCTTTTTCCTGCAATGTCATAGTGCTGTATTCCTTGACGAATTCTAATGTTTGCAGTAGGACTTTAACAGGACTACTCCTAGAGTAAATTACCAGCCAACATGACTACAGGTGGCAAAATCTGGTTCTTATTTATTGTCCCTTCTGGATTATTGCCATTGTTTCTCTTTTAGCAGATTAATTACAAACATCTGGGAGTGACGCTCACAATGTATGGTAGTGGTGTGATCTCAGAACCATGAATTATAGATTCTTGACATATGACACCAAGCTATTCTGCTTTTTTTTCCACTAGCAAGCTATAAATTATGAAGAAGATCCATTCATTTTATAATATTCTCTATCTTGTGTGTGGTATGTGTGGGTGCCTGGTGATAACACCTTTATTCCCCTCTCCCCCTGCCAAACTTCATCATCACCATCATCAGGTATAACAGATAGACAACACAGTAGCATTGCGTAAAGGTTTTCCACCCACACATACACAATCAGTTTTTCTGAGAAAACTGAGTGAATAAAAAATGGAAAAGGAGTCTCTCAATCTTCACTAAAATCCCTGCTGTTGTGAATACTGAATTTGTCCAGAGTGTGGGAGAGAGCCATGGTACGTAGCTCTCAGGCATTCAGATACCACAGTGATAGGAGTGGAATAAGAAACTAAACAGAATCAAACAGAATCTATTTATATCAAGCCACTTAGACTTGAACACAGCAAATGCTGTTCTTTTAAATTTGCATATAAAGCACAATGGAGATCTACTTTTTGTTCTTTGTTTAAACAATTGTTTTAATGGTATTTATTTCCTCTGTTGGTCTATTTCCTTTAAAAGCAGAACATGACTACAACATCTCTACCACGGACTTCTGATCAGCCTGACCATGTTCCCCTCCACTCGTAGTGACAATCATGACCTCAGTCAGGGGATTTCTCGCCCCTTATTTGGGGGCAAATCTTTGTCTGGTGACAGTGACACGGGTGCATGAGGCCATCTCTGCCATATCTACTGTCCCCACAGAAGCCCTGGATATAGAGGATATTCCAGGGTGTGGTGGTACTAGACTAGATGGTGGATGGAGGTGCGGCCAAGGCTGTCCTGTCCCCCACTGACTCCATGGTGATGGACATGGAGGGTGGTGCTGGTGGCTGTGGCAGTCCTCACAGTCCTGGAATCAGGCAGATGCTAACCGCCTCCCCTCTCAGTCCCTGTGGCAGCTCTAGCATTAAGGCAAGGATGCGAATTTGCACCTGAGGCTCTCCTCATATAGATGCATCCCTAAGTGGCTGCTGGGATGGAGAGGAGATGGCTTGTGTCTCCCTTGTTCTGGGGCAGCTGGGAGCTCCTGGTTCAATCTAGGGCAGCCCAAATCGTGTCCCAGCGCCAGCAGCTCTCGTGACTCACACCTCACCAGAGAGCCGACCCGCACTGCTTGTCTTCTCCCAGGCACGATCCAGCCCCAAACTCCTCTGGGTCTCTGACCTAACCCCCCTCCCCCCCCAACAAACCCTGGGCGCTTGAGGCTGCTGTGGAGCGTGTGCAGAGGTCTCATGGGGAGGCGAAAACCCTGCAAACCCTCTGCACTAAAGGCTTCCCCCTAGCAGGCAGGCAGGGAAGGGCCCCTTTCTTAGGACCCCCCTGTAGTAGGCAAACAGGCTCCTCTAAGTCGAAGGCTCTCCCCCCATGAGGCAGGCAAGTTGCAAGTGCCCCTCTCTTAGGCTCTCCCGGTGGCAGGCAGGGAGTGCCCCTCTCTTAGAGAGTTGTCGGCACCTCTGAAAGTAGCAGTGTAATAATACACAAACCACTGATGATGTCAGCTTGTTATTGACTTTCCAAGTCTGAATGACTGAGCAAAGGAGAGGGGGGTGGGGTGGAATCAAGCTATTGCGGGCGACGTGGCCAGCCATGCAAAAATGAGTTCTCAAGGTTGGGCTGGGGGATGGGCAGAATGTCTGCCTGCTTGCTGCTGCTGCTGCGCCTGTGTGCTAAAAGGCAGCCTGAGCTCAAGGCAGACCAGGACAGGCCTGGCCTCCACTGAGGGTCCAGGGCCCAAGCACCTCGGAGGTTTATGTTGTCAGATTTCTCCTGCAGAAATAAAGCGGTGCCCCTTTCTGTGCCCACCGAAAGCCTTTGCGGCGGGGCGGGAGTGAGTTCCAGGCCTTGGCGTGCGGGCTACAGCGTTTGTCGGCTTAGCTCCAGCTGCCCCCAGCCACTAGCCTCCTAGGAACATGGCAGTGCAGAGCCCTTACTCCCCCAGTGGAGTACACTGGGGCTCCTGGCCGGAGTAAGCCCCCCCCCAGGGCTGCAGCGGGGCTACCCATCTGAGCCCAAGGAGCTCCTACGCTAGCTCTGAGATATTTATTACCAATCAGAAACGATCCTATAAAATGGTAGCGTTACTGCGGCAGCGGTGACATATATTCTCTGCTATTATTGGTCTCATCTATTTTATCGGGCATCCAGCTGTAGAGTGTTGTTAATGAACCATCCTTCACAAGTGGCCACGCCACAATCTGTCTTCATAAAATACATGCTTAGCTTTATAGCAGTGACTTGCACTGCTGAAGAGCCAGGGCTAGGAGGACCAACTTTGGGACTCCCTTGGTTATTGATGATTGTGAGGGTGATAACCACCCTGGCTTTTGGAGTGTGATCAGTCCACGCGGCTCCTGTGATGAATGCTTCCCTGCTCTCTACTGCCGTAAGAAATATTAAGAGCAACAGCTACCTCACAGAAACCTCGTGCAACAAATTAATGGCCATGTAGGCTTAAATATTCTGTTGTGCCCAATACTGTGGCTGCATGGACTTCGAGGTCATGAATGGAATCAGAATTTAGCATCTTCTGCTCTGTAACCAAAGCGTACCTTACTTCCTACCATTTATCTGAATTACCGTAGCACCTGTGACAAATCAGGCTGCAGCGTGTGACCGTTTGAAACACCATAGAGGAATATGGACCACACAGATTCTACTGCCCCAAAAGCAGAGAGTCCTATCATGTGAGCTAAAGAAGAATCGTCTTTAGTTATTAGCAATCTAGGGGCTACGAGGACACGTGTTTGAGAAGTTCTGATTCCATCCAAAAGAGGGGAGTGGTACATGTGGCCACTGGCAAATATATTACACCAGCCATTCCAAACATTTGTTAACAGAGTCTCAGTGCTTTGATATGGAAACCTGCCCTGAGCCACCCTAAACTCTATATGACAAAACATGACAGAAATATGGGAACTAGCCAAAATGGTGGTCATCTTTAGAAAGGGCCTCAGCAGAATCCTAATGTCTGGAAGCATTAGGGTGTTTGCAATCTGGATCCAAAACGTGCTGCTTGTGGCCATCCCTGCTCCTGATAGTACAATGCTGGCACTGGTAATGATCTGGGGCATTTGGCTGGCTCCAGACTATCAAGTTCTAAGCAGATTCCGAAATGTCCTTATGTGATCCTGGAAGGAAGGGATCTACACACACACACACGTAAAGGAACGGCCACTAACCAGCTGAGCAATAAGAAGGCTGCAAACTCAACATATAGCAGGCAGCAATAAAACACCTAATCCCCAGACATCCCCCCATCACTGACTTTCCCACACAGAACAGGGCTAAGTGAAGGGATCATCAGAAAAAAAAATATTGGAAACAGAAATGTGCCAAGCTGCTGTGAAAGACAGTTAGCCATGATATTTAGTTCATATCAGCAACCTGGATCTGGGTTAACGGGAGAGAAGCTTGGAAGGGAGAATGCTGGCTGTGTAGCATGTTCCTCCTCCGCCCCCTCCCCCCCACCCAGCTGGGATCAAATTCTAATGGTTTGGAGCAGTGGACAGTCACTGTCTGCTATATTGGTTCCCACTGTCCACATCAATTTAGATAGACTCGCCTACTGTCCAGGAAACCATGGCTCTCCCTTGTTTAGTGGCAGGAGCTGTAGGGAAGGACAGGGACTCAACAGGGATAGATCTGGCCGCGTGAAGACTTGTGGAGTTTAGGCTTCTCCACAGGTCAAAACCGATAGGGTCAAATCCTGACCCCATTAAAGTCAATGGGAATTTTGCCACTGACTTTGAGAGAGCCAGGATTTCACTCGTGGGGTCCTCTTGTTGGGAATAAACGATGTTGGGAGCAAGCTGCCCCATTACAAGGGCATATCAGTAGACAGCACAATTCAGTGAGTGGAATATAGAGATGGTGACACTTAATTTCTAGGCTGGATATTGTAGGAGGGTTATGGTATTGCCAACCTTACTCCTGAGCTGCTTTCAGAGCTGGGCGGCTGGAGAGCGGTAGCTACTGGCTAGGAACCCAGGTCTGAAGGCAGAACTGCTGCCAGCAGTGGTGCAGAAGTGAGGGTGGCATGGTGTGTGGGGGTGTCGTCACTTTTTGGGGGGTGAGGGGGAGGTTGGCTTTACAGGTGGGTGATGTGGGCAACCACCCAGGGCACTGTAGTCGGAGGGGGGCGCGGTGGTCACCTCCCGCCCCCCAGACACACACACAGGCAGCCAAAGTCCCCTTTAATCCCTGAGCACTGGAGACTGGCAGGACTGGGGGCTCCCTGGCTGGGGGCTCCGACCATCCCACCAGTGGCTGCAGCTGCTAGTCCCAGCTGGGCTGTGGAGGGACCGGTTGCTCCCAGGGCGAGGTCAGACCCACCTCTGGTGGCAGCACAGAAGTAAGGCTGGCAATACCATACCATGCCACCCTCCCTTCCGTGCTGCTGCTGGCGCTGCCTTCAGAGCTGGGTTCCCAGCCAGCAGCCGCTGCTCTCCAGCCTCCCAGCTCTGAAGGCAGCAATACAGAAACAAGGATGGCATGGTATGGTATTGCCACCCTTACTTCTGCGCTGCAGCTGGCACTGGCCCTGCCTTCAGCGCTCGGTGGCTGGCCAGCAGCCACCGCTCTCCTGCTGCCCATCTTTGAAGGCAGCGCCTCGACCAGCAGCAGCGCAGAAATAAGGGTGACAATACCACGACCCCACTACAATAGTCTTGCAACTCCCCTGTGATTCCCTTTTGGGTCAGGACCCCTATGGTTACAACACCACGAAATTTCAGATTTAAATATCTGAAACCATGAAACTGAAGATTTGTAAGCCCTATGACAGTGAAATTTACCAAAATGGCCTGTGAATTTGATATGATACCATGTGTGGTATCATATTTTAAACTATGACAATCTTGATTACTGTAGGCCTCTCTTCATACTCTCATTCCCCCTAAGACATATGCTACTGTGTGGCAATTTTAAACAGCCATTCCACTGGAATTAATACAGGAAAAAGAGCCCTGCACTGTAAATATGGTATTGGGGTCTACCCAGCCCAAGTCCATGAACAGAATTACAAACAAGCCCATTTATTTAGTAACTAATACAATATTTTGCAGTTTGATGGAGCCTGCCATCTCACTGCACAGCTCTCAAAAGAGTTTTCAGACATCCATAAATTAATCCTTTCATATCCCTAGGGGGTAGGGAACAATTATGCAAATTTTTACCCATGGGGAAACTGAGGCACAAAAAGATATTAAGAAACGTGTCTACGGTTACACAGCGAATCACTGGCTGAATACCTAGGCCTGATTCACTATTGCCCTGTATCTTGTGTAGAAATTTACACCCATGTAAAATGGGCATAAAACAATGCCATACTGATTTGGGAGCATTTTACACAGGCATAAACAACTAAACAAGATGTAATGCAATAAAGAATCTTGTCTCTTTCCTCACAGTCCCCTGTTGTAATCATTAAAAACATACCCTTATATTACGTACTCTTGCTAACCCTGATATTTTAGGAGTACAACCTCCAGAAGGGTCTACTTCTAGCAACCAGCCCATTATGACCACAATCTTACAACATTTTAGTACGTAAGATCTGAATTTGGGGGCCATGGCTTTGGGGAACAATGACATAAATGTGGAGGTGCTAACTAGGGGGATGGAGATGGAACAGAGGAGGGCAGCAAAATATCAGCCCCACTTTCCAAAGAGTAGGGCGTCTGACTTTTTATTTTAAACCTATTGAATTTTTCCTATTACACGAGGAGCCTGGATTCCAGCCCTGTTCCATTCAGTATTCTATGAAATATTTCATGGACTAGACACATGGGGCTTGACTCACAAAGGGACCTAATTGCCACTTTAGGCATGTAAATCCCATAATCAGACACCACTGCTGTTCAAAAACCCATCGTTCAACTCCTGCTGACCGCTCTAGGAGTCTAAAATCACTCGACACCTACATTTTTGCAGTAAAAGTTTCCCCAGTGCCTATGTTCTGCCTTCTGAGGATGCGCACTGCGGCCTCATTCTGAGGTGGGAATGGGAAGAGACTCTCTGGCTCAGTACCCTGGTGATTAGGGCACCCGCCCATGATGTTGGAGACCCAGAATCATCTTCCAATGCCTCTTTAATTATTTGTCCAAAGTGGAACAGCTTCAACAGGAGAGACTGTGGGAGCCCTGCACCTGGCTGTTGGATAGGCCAGCGGGCAGAGCACTCACCTGAGAGGTTCCTATTCAAATCCCTTCTCCCCTTTAGGCAGAAAGGGGATTTGAAGTGAGGAGCTCCCACATCCCAGGTGCACACCCTCACCACTGGGCTGAAAGTCATAAGGGAGAACGGCTGCCTTCTCCCTCAGGAGAGGGTTCACCGCTCAGAATCCCAAGCAGAGAACGTGCCCTCTCCATCCTGGACTTAGGTGGTCAACTCCTTTAGGGGGTGGTGCTTATGACACGCCCCAGTGCTTGGCACTTCCCATTGGCTAGTTTAGACAGGGAGCCACCTAACATTCAGGCTTTTGTGATTCCCATGGGGAGAAGCCTATCTCCTTCCATTCATTGCATAGGAAGCCTGAGCACCTACCGCGGGCTTTGTGAATCCCAATAATCTTCTAGCTGCCTAAAAGTTAGGTGTTGTGATGCAAAGCATCGCAACATCTACGTCCCTTTGTGAATCGAACCCCTGGAACATAAAAACAGGCTGCACAATCAGGAACTCTTAGGAGAGAGGAAGACTGATTCACCTCTAATGCTGCGGGTATGTTGGTATATTGACTTAATTGGAGTGACTTCTGATTTACTCCAGTGCAAGCAAGTGGAGGACCTGCTTCACAGTCACATATTTAGGCCCTGATTCCCTTTCCAGTGCTGAATCCATACATGCTTTGCTCCCTCAGAACTGTACATCTGCACAGAGCTTCCTTAGATACAGTGAGAGAGAAGATTCCTTTAACACAGTGGAGTCTTTTCTCTCGCTTCACCTCCCCAAGAAATGAATGCCTGCGTGCTACTCTTATCACTAAAGGAAACTATGTGACTGCTCCCTAAGGGAAATATACCCCAGAGTGTTTACACTGAGCACTGTGAAGTCATCATAGCTCTACGGACTATGAACATTTAGGACCAGATTCTGCTCTCAGTTCCACCAATGTAAATCTAGAGTAATTTCCATTTAGTAGCATTTTTCTACAGAATTTGGCCCTGCAGAATCTGGCCCTGCATGTTTTTTGTCTGTCTGAAGGAACATGCAGCAATTCTCATGATATTTTAAGGCAACCAAAATGCCATGAACAGGCTATACTCACTTGAATTGCCTCCCCTCTCCCCCCTCCCAGTTAGCAGCAAAGAAGAACTCCATCAACCAAGCGCGTTGGAGAGAAGATCCAGAAAGAGGAACTGAACATGGTGTGCTGAACATGTTTTGTTTTACATTAGTCTAATCATTTTAGGTTTTATACTCAGCTTGGAAGCTCAAAAGTACTGTGAAGCCCACAGCTGCCAGCTCTAGAATAGACAGTGGTGTAATACTCATTTAATTCCTCTGCCCTGTAATCTGATGGTGGAATATGTTCCATAGCTTCTTTTAGGTCTAACTGGGGAATGAAATCAATCATAGCATGCACATTACAAGAAAAGTGCTGTTGGTGTCAATTGCCTAAGCTCTGTGAACTAACTCTTCTAATTTCCTGTTAAATCAGTAATGTTACCAATCTCACTCTATTATTTTAAATAGGACTGTGACTGCAGTTGCTAGGAGCCGAGTGAGCACCGACAAATGTGAACGTATAATTAGTCCCACAAACTACTAGCAAGTTGAATGTGTCAACATCATGGGTAGTGACAACAGGGGGCGCAGTGAAAGGCTAAGTGATTTGGGCCAGTTGCTGATGTTGGTGTCCATCCAGAGTAACTCACTGAAGTCAGCGGAGTTACCCAGGCATATGCTGGTGTAATTAAATCAAAATCTGGCCCATAGTCTTTAAAGTTCCTCGGAGCTTCATCATAGCTTATTTTTAATGTGTCTGACATTGTGTCTTGTCTCAGTTTTATCACTGTGATGTCTCCAATAAGCAGATTTTCACACAATGAATGCTGCAGTTAGGTTGGGTGAATGTGGGTGTTCCCAGAGATACTATGTGTTGAATTCCGGTTATCCCCTGGGACCAATAACTCTCCGAGCAGGTAAGGAAGTGCTTCCCTCTATTCTCTTCCCTGCTAGCTATGAAAACAGCTCCCTTGTCCCCTGCCACATCTAACTGCCTCATGCAACCATGACGGAAGCATCATTGCAGACAGCAATGCAGCATTAGTCACCCCCCCAAAGAAATAGGCTGGGGACAGAATCAAGATTCTCTTTCATTCAGTGGCCTAACCCCACCACCCACACTATAATTTCCCTGTGTTAGTAGGTCACTCACGCTCACTGCCTCATTTGTAAGGCACTTCCTCTGTCTGTTTCTGTAAATCAGGTTTGGGATAACTAGATTCCCAGGAGTCACGGGTTTCATTCCTGACAGGACTGATAGAGCGCTTCCTTTTTCCAAGGTAAATACACCCCAACGATGCACATGAGATAAATACCTTGACAAAGAGATAGGGCGCTGTGCAGTTTCCTGTATGTGTGGATCATTCAGAAGAGATCTGAGTTTCATGCAATGATACCGTGGTGATGGGATCATTGCAAATACCATATATGACGTATTTTAAAACTTGGGTCCTGTCATATAATGAAAGAGCCCACTTCACTTTCCGTAAATGTGTATCAGTGGTGAAAACATGCAAGAGGGGATTCCCACTGGGTGGGTAGCCTAGGGCCATAGGATCTGAAGCTATATGCACCCAGAGGCCCAAAACCATCACAGAAGGAGCCCAGAACAGAAATGGCCACTCGTTCAACCCACCGGCTAGCATAGCAGCCCCACAGAAAGGACTGTGTTGCAACCGCTCCTGTGTGTTATCTAAGTACCATGCTGTTGGGCACAGTACAGAAACCTAGGGAGGCTGATAGAATTCCATCCCCCATGTACCTCATGAAGACACCCCCACCCCGAAAGCCTGTTTGCTTGAACTTGTACAGGGAGTGGTGAATTTTGTCCTGATAGAATCACTACCTAGAGCATTTCCAGGCTGACAGAAACAAGGAAACAACCTGTGGGCTGTCCCAGAACTGCAAACATGGGAACTATCAGTACTTGGCCATGTGCCATGTCATGAAGCCCACATCCCAGAGCTCTCTGAGTCTGCGTCTTACCCACAGACGGGCTAAACCAGCCATAGCGTAACAACTCCAAGCAGGCTTGGCAGGTTTTCCAAGCAGCTCACCTACACTGTTAATATAAGAACAATAATCCCATGCTTAAAGTCTGGGAGATGTCACAGATGTCTAAAGACGGCCATCACCATGCGATTGTGCAACTAGCTTGTAAAGTGCGTGTAGGTAAGGCTATCAAGGTTTACAGCTATCCTGCTCTTTACAGTTTATAATTTAATTATAAATTAGTTCATTTATCTTATTTTTCCCTTGTGACCGATGTCATTGAGCGGGACTAAACAGCATCAGATGTCAGAGAAAGAAGGCATGCAGCATCGTATGACAGTATAAGAGATGTTTTTATGGACAAATCCTTTCCGACATGGATGAATTCCTCAATGAGATATCGCAGAGTATGAGCGCAATCCATATTGTAATGGGATCATTAGCAGAGGTACCAGCTGTGTGAGGTTTGTATTCACAAGCCACGAGTGAGTAACAGGGAAATATTGGCTTCTTGGAAATGTTTGCCAAGCGTAAATCTCTCTCTCTTTTCAGAGTGCTCCATTTATCGGCAATGGGAAAATATTCTGTTTCGGAAATAAGGGTTGTACGGCATAAGGGACTGGTTTTGCTACCATTGAAGTCAGGAGCAAAATTCCAAGAAAGAAGGACTGGGATTCAAATTGCAGCCTTATTTGGTAATGTTATCCAGGTGGGAAGAAAGTGAAGAGGAGGTGCCTTCCATGCTGGGGACAATGACAAAGAACTAGTTAAATAATATGTGCCTTAGTCAAATAATATCCCCTGCTCTAAAGCAAGAGGCATCCTTATTTCCCTACAGGCCTATGCCCTCCTGGCTCCAGGGGAGAGACTGCCCTGACAGACATTTAGATGTTGCAGAAAGAAAACATTTTAAACATTGTCTTCTCCCCTCCCCCTTTGTCACTGAAGACTATCAAAGACAATCTCCTCTGTATATAAAAGGTACCACTCTCTAGTCCCTGGATTTGAAATGGTGCCAAAGAGCATGGCGTCAGAAGGTCAAGGGGCCCATTGTAAACTGAGGGCTTTTTGACTAGACTGATCTCACTTAGGGTATATTTACACTTTGAGCTGGATGCGTAGTTCCTAGCTTGAGGAGCCATACTAGTGCTAGCTTTGATTTGAGCTAGCGCTAAAAATTGTGTAGCCACGTCAGCACAAGCCGTGGGAGGGGTTAGCTGCCCCAAGTATATACCCATCTGAGATGCTAGGCACGTTCTCAGGCAGCCACCACAGCTGCACTCTGTTTTTAGCATGCTAGCTCATTCAGATATGTTTCCAGGAGCTGGGAATCATACCCCGAGCTTGAAGTATAGATACACCCTTAGACCAGTATAAAAATCCAGAGTAACTCCAATAACTTTAGCGTGAATGAGATCTTAAAGTGGAGCTGTGTTAAACCGCGATCCAGTGTAGGTGGATGGCCCATTTGAACCACTACATTAATCAGTGTGGGCTATCTAGGTTATCTCTAATACTGTAATCGGAACAGAGAGTCAGCCAAACCGTAGCTGCTCATTTTAATTCATTACTTACATTTTGGAAACTTATCCTTTAGAAACAGCTATCAGTGATTACATAAAAGAGATTAGCTAACACTTCAGAATAAATCAAACATAGTTCAAGATGTTTCCTATGTGCATTGTGAAACCATGCTGATGGAGGACAAGTTCCTCATTGCTCACAGAGTCTCCCCTCCTCCCATTTGGGGAATGCAATGCACAAACTAGGTAGAGCTGTGCAGAAAAACTGCTTCGAGTTCTTCTTATATCTCTTGAGATGACTGTTTAGAAACAAGCTTCTGAAGAAAATTTAGAAAAGATGGTGTATGGCCTGTCCAGTTTTTTCTTTTCATGTGCATAACTTTTTCCAGCCAAGATACATGACAAACAAGGAGCATGGGCTAGTGGGGGAAAAGATCAATCAGGGACAAAAAAAGAACCTTACTGTAAAGCAGATTCCTGTGTCTGAATGCAAATCGATCTTAACATGCAATTCTGCCTTGGTATCAAAGAAAAAGCTAAGGTATAGTGTATGTCACTTATTCCCTTTTTAGTGCAGACACCTAACAAATTATCTGCATGTACCATTGTTTTGCAAAGCAAACAGTCTATTTATGGTTGTTTTATTTATTATTATTATTATTTTAAAGAGATATTATCATTTTTGTTCTGCTTGTTGTTTTGGTAATGAAGAGAGAGGTTGTCTTAAGGTCAAGATAACTGGAATTTCCCCCGCCACATTGTTCCACTTCTTGTCTAACTGCTTCTCTCACTGTGCTCTGGCTGCCTGTTGAACTTCGAAGTTAAAATTTTTTAAAAGAGGCCTCTGATGTTGTATTCCTCAGGTTTTGGGCTCTTAACTTGAGACAACTTGAGGCTGATTTGCAACATGCTGAGCATCTGCAGTGCCATTAACTTCAACTGGAGTGCTCAGCACCTGAAAAAATCAGGCCCAATGAGTCTCTTTATATTTCCTCCTAGTAGCATGTCAGTAACGAGTCACTTCACCAAGATCAAGGTCCATTGTGCTAGGCACGGTGCAAATACATAGTAAGAGACAATCCCTGCTCCCAGGAGTTTGCAGTCTAACTAGAAAAGACAGAGATAGGTCCAGTTCAATCAATGGAAGTTAGGATCCTAAGTATCTTTGAGGATCTGGGCCTATGGTAATACAAATAATAAATAATAATATTGACGGGAGAAAGGAAGGATTTTTATCATCCTCGTTTGACAGAGGAGAACTGAGGCACATAGAGATTGTTACTGACCCAAAAACATACAAGAAGTCTCTGGGAGAGCTGAGATTTGAACCCAAATCTCCATTCAATGCCTTAACCCCAAGATCATCCTTCTTTTCTGCTACATCCTGAAAACATGCATCACATGTGCTACAGTGAAATGATGGCAGCTGTAAGACTTTGGGATTATCAAGTACTCTGCCCCAAGAGTGGCTGATGTTGCTTGGAAATAAATTCCCCAGTCATCACAATCTCTTATCCCTTTGCAACCAGAATGCTTTCAAGGGTATGTTGATACAGCTATTACAGATGTACACATTTTATGAACACCTTGAATTTTTTAAACAGAAGCATAATTATGAATCAAGGGATGTTACTCTTTCTGTTGCTGGAGCTTTCAGTCTCGCCTGACCTTTCTATGATTTCTTTGGCAGCCCAACTGCCACTCCCAGGTTTACAATACAATCTTTAAGGCACCCAGAGACTGGGTCTGAAAACACATCCCCAGCAATGGCATCTGAAGCTGCTTACTTTCTGGCCTCACCAAAAGCTGTTAATCCAGAGGGAGTGATTTCCTTTTGGGACAGTCCTAGGCAGCTCAATTCAAAGGTAAGTCATAGGATACATGCACACAACAAGTCCAGTCACCAGATGGAGAACTCCACTTCTGGTTGGGTCTGTTCTGAGCATTCTGGACACAAAAGCAGACTCCAGATTAGTTCTTAAAATCACCAAGGTCCAGCTATGGTATTAAATGCTTGTTCTATATTCTTCTCACTGCCACTTAATTTGCAAGTGTTTTAGGATTTGATTGTACAACCCTGACACATGTGAGTAGTCTTGACTAACAAAAGTCAGTGCCAATATCCACAGCAATAAGGATTTGCATACACGAGTTAGGATTTTCAGGATCAGGCCCTACGTCCAATTCTGCATTGAATAATATCTGTAATGCATGCAAAGCCTTTTTATGTTAAACAACCAGTGGGGAGAAGAAGAAAGTCTAGGGAGGCTAATTGCCTGCATACTGAAGAGAAATCTGAAATTCCCACTATGTTTCTTCATACAGGACATCATCTGCTGGAATCATTCCCATCTTCATAGCTCTGGTAATTTACATTATGAATATTTGCGTCATTTGAGATTTGAAATTATGGGTATCATGCTTATGGCGGATGACTTCCAAGCAAAGAAGTTTCATGTGCAATTTCCCTGAGGTCTCTGAGTAAAAAAACATAAGACTAAACTGGGGAGGAGGGGGGGGGGAGTTTGATGTTTCATCATTCAGAAATGCATTTTCTACCTTTAACATGAAAGGGAAAAGTTTTGGAGTTAAAAAAAAATAGTTTGGGCAACTTCCTGCTTTCAAGCAAGAATTAAGATAAGATCCAGAAATAAAATAATTTTAATTAGATTCATCTTTTAAATTATGTAAAAAGAATGATAGTTCAATCAGAGAATTCACCGGAAGAGATGTATCATTATTATGTGAAATTAAGAACTAAGCAGATGGATCAGTTTATTTGCTTTTCCTCAAGCCGTGGACATGAAATGAGTTTGACCATTTCAGTCTGGTTCCTGGGAGGCAAGTATCCAGTCACAAAAAGTAACCTGGCAAACATACTGGTAATCTCAGCAGAGGCCCAAAATTGAATAACCATGGAGACAGAACTATGCTTTGGCCCTTTAGAAATGAGATCACCCAGTTGGGATTGAGAGGCAGTGTAAGAGAATTTGCTTTGCTGCTGCTCAGCTTGTGGTTGAACTAAACTCTAAGAGAATCTCTAAACATTAACATCTGGGGGAAAAGAAGCAATTGTGACCCTTATTTTTCTAAAAAGGAATGAGTTTATTTTTACCCACATGCCTCCTATTGTTCCACTCTGTTGTTGGTCAGGCAATCAAAAATATAATTGTTTGAGGGAAGGGGCACTTTTAAAGAAGAAGAAGTATTTTGTAACTGGCTCAGAAGCTTTGATTGTAGAGAATTTAGAAAACTTAATTGTTGGCTGAAATACTGAGACTAAGTCCGGTGATGAAGAAAGGAACTCATGTCAGTAGCCATGAAACTCTTCAGATAAACGGATCTTAGAGTTTACACTCGAAATAGTAGATAAAATGCTATGAAGGATGTCAGAGTGTAAGTTAAATACGTAAGAAGTGTTGCTCCACAGAATGAGTGCAAGCTGTGATGGAGAAAGCCTTTTAGATTTAAGGGTTCTTTTTGAACAGGGGACTTCTAGAGCTAAAAGCAAGAGCAGCAATAACAAGAGTTAAAGCCTTGTGTGGTTGTCTTTTGCCCATTTTTTAGGATAGATTCATATATTTATATTACTGTTGGATAACTAGGTACGGTGTGAGTTTTCTTTAACTTGAAGTTAATCTGTATTTTCCCTGCCTGGTGTGGTGATTTCATCAAGGAGGTGCTCCTCTGCAATGATAAAGGAGGCAACGTAAATACATAGATAGATAAAAAGGTATAATTTGTGGGAATCTTTACCAAACTTTTCCTTTAGTGTAATATGGCTGTTAGATTCTGGCAGTCCAGTTACACCTAATATCTGGATGTATATGTGACCCACTGGTGAATGTGTGTTATGGATGGGAGGGAATATGCCTGTGTGCCCAACCCTCAGCAGATCTGACTTTATTACAATCCCCTTTACTGAGCCAGGCTCTTTAAGTCACACTGTGTCAACTCAAGCTTTTTAGCTCTGAGGTCCCTGGTTCAATCACTCAGGCAAGAGGATGCCCATCACACAATGTTAGGAGCAAGTCACAGTTCCCAGATCATACGTTTCAAAACTTGATTAATATTACTCATATGTAAAGCACACTAGCTTTTTCTTGTACTTCGGAATGCTTTCTTCTTGCCAGTTCTTTACATGGCACTGTATAATGTTTAATACATGCATATATAGATATAATTCCAAATAATCACACTAACTTTTTGTTTTGAGAAATTTAATTAGTTAATGCTTATTCTCTGCTCAGATCTGAATAACTTTGAATGGGAAAAGTTCCACAGAGAAAGCATGACCGAACTTGTTTGACATTGAATACCTTTATTTCTTCAGCGGTCTCATGAGCAGAACTGATTTTTTTTTTTTTTTTAAAGACCTGTGCATTATACCGGAGTTCAGATCTTAAAACATTTGAATGTAAAGTTCCATCTCACTGCAGCTTGATAAAAGGTATCTACACTTACAGCAGTGATATGAATATTTCATTATGCTCAAAAATGAACTGCCTGCCTGCCAGACCAAGTATAGAGAAAATACAAATATTGGGTGCACACCAGGAAGCCTGTCTATCAACTGCAGCAAGCACAGTTATTGTGGGGCATAGCCAAAGGGGATTCTACCTTACATACCATGGCTCTCTGCGCTGACTGCCCCTTGGGGAGTAGATAGAGTTCAAAGTCTTGGTTTCATCTTAAGGAGCTAAGTCACATGTATCTTCCGGCTCAGTCCCATGACCACAGTCGGTGGGAAATGAGAATGCATAGCATCACGAAATCATAGAAATGTAAGGTAGGAGGAGACTATTAGAGGTCATCTAGTCTAGCCCCAGCATCAAGTCAGAATTAAGAATACTTAGACCATCCCTGACAAATGTTTGTCTAACTTGTTCCTATAAAAATCTCCCAAGATGGGGTTTCCACAACCTTCCTGTGGCAGATTGCCATGCGTCCTCTGCCTTTCTGAGTCCTCTGGGTGATCTCCCCCGCTCCAGAATAAACAGGACTCACAGGCTTCACCCATGCTTGTTTATTTACAGTGTACAGATACAAACCCCACCCCCAAACCAAGTCCTCTTAGCCGCAAAGCTTTGGGCTGCTCACACTTCGTTGGCCAGGAGGCAAACTGAGCAGCAGAGCTTCTCTCATGCTTCCCATAGGTTTCTCCCTAGCTGGTTTGTCTAGCACCTCCTCCTGCCCCCTCAGCTAGGGGGACAGCTGTTCCCACTTGCCTCATTGGCACACTCCAGAGCCATGCCTAATCAGGACCTTCAGATGTGGGTTTCTTCTTTACTGTCTGGGCCCTGCTGGTCCACTTTATCGCAGCCTAGGTAGCTGGCTTGGGGGTGGCACAAGCACCGAGGGACTAATCACCCTCTATTCTACCACACTTCCTAGGTAACCTGTTCCAATATTTAATTACCCTTATAATTAGAAGGCTTTTCCAAATATGTAGCCTAAATCTCCCTTGCTACAAACTAAGCCAATTACTTTTTGCCCCACCCTCAGGGGAGCTGGAGAACAATTGATCACTGTGCTCTTTATGAGAATCTTTTACATATTTGAAGACTTATCATGTCCCCCAGCCACCTTCTCTGAACTAGACTGAACATGCCCAGTTCTTTCAATCTTTCCACATAAGTTGTGTTTTCTCAACTTCTTTTCTAGCCCCGTCTACCTTTTCCTTCTCTTCAGATGGGGCTGCTGGAACCTGGAATGTGCTGAGGTAGAGGGGAAGCTATTATTATATTTGCCACTGCCATCCCTGGTTTGTGGAATGCCCTTTCTCTGGCTTGAGGGAAGGTCACAGAGTTGGTAGGCCAGACTTCAAGCCTTTTCTCTTCCAAAGGCTTTTGATACCAAGGTTGGGAGGTTTAGAAGTTTATTTTCTGAATGATTTTGTTCTTAAAACATTTTTACAGCCCTTTTAATCTGTAGCATTAAGCACGTAAGAGGTCTAATGCCAGAGATGCACAGGGATCTGGTTGTATGATGTTCCAGGATTATATGCAGCTGAATCCGTATTTGTAGGTTAAACTTGCTCATAGCTCTTAAACACGTCATGAGAGAATCTATGGTGTGCCAAAAAGTTGGAGAACCCCTGCTCCAAGTTCATATTGAATCACAAAGCCTGATCCAGTTTGTGCTAAAAGCAATAGCTGTGTTTTTCCACTGCACCCAAGCAGAGTGGAGAAGAAGGGGATGCACTCCTTGATTCTCTAGCACCGGACCTTGACATGAGGTAGAGGAGCAGTTTTAACGTAAGATGCTAGTGTAAGGGGCTTTGTTCCCCTTCCCTCTCCTGCCACCTCTCTCCACTCTGCTTTCCCAAAACCCATTTTCCCAGCCCTCAACTTGTCCCTCCCCTTACTCTGCTTGTCAGTTTTCTGGTAACAGTGGAAGCGGTGCTGCCTTCTCCTGCTTTATGCCAGCTGAGATTCCTTCTCCACAGGGAAAGTCTCCAACAGCTGGAAGTGAAATTGGAGGAGCCGAGAATCGGGCTCCGTGTTCACTGGCCCATTGTGCCACTTGAATTATGTGTTTTCCCTATGACTATGCACTATGCTCTGAGGTGCCAGTACAAGTCCCATAAGCTAGGCACCTTCAAAATATATTATTGCACAATAATAATTTGCTCCAAATAATTAGGCTTTAATATTTCCCCCAGCTGAATTGTAAATAAAATTATTTCCTAAGAGCACTTATTTGAGCTTGATTATTAAATACATTGCCAGAATCTGGTTGGTTAATATACTGTCTGCTACTCAAGCTGAAGTATCTGAAAGACAAAGAAAGAAGTAAACGAAAAGGAAATCAACGTCTTGCTAAATTGCATGTTTTTAAAAATCCTATAATTGAGGCTGCTACTTCATTTCCATTTGTAAAACAGATTGAGTTCCCCTTCCATCTACTAATGGATTTGGTTTATCTCTGATACTAATTACAGTATTTACATGGCTTGTACAGAAAAGTCATACTACCACAGTTAACCCTTGAACTACAATGCAGTTGAGAAATGTCCTGTGGTTCAGTTCCCCTCTCCTCTTGTTATAATTGATTTCAAACTCCAGGACAGTATGACTTGAGGTTTTTTTCGGTTTACTATTAACTTACTTTGCTGTAGTTCTCACTCTAGAGCCAGTAATGAGAGAATCCGCAGGTTTGGATAGAAGCAGCATCTAATAGTTTGGATGCTTAATTAAATGCCCTCTTTGACACAATGATTGGGCTGATCCGGAATTTCTTTTCCCATTCTTTCCAACTGTCATTGGAAAGGGAAGTTGATGTGTGGAGGCCCAGAAAAAAGCTATTGTTCCCCTTCCACGAGATGAATAATCATTTTCTCAGATCACACTATAGCCAATCAAGTTGCATTTGCCTGTGATCTGACTCAGGTTTATTACTCCAGACCGCAGAGTTATCGTTAAACATTAGGAACACACTGGCTCATCACACATCTGTTTTCAACCCGTCTTGGTTGAAGATCTTTATTTAACCATAAGACTGCCAATTTTGTCATGTGTAACTCTTTTTGATTCCTGGAAGAAGATGCCACTCCAAAGATAAATAAAACCAGGAATGTGAGATTGGATAAGCCACTTAAAAGGACCTAAAAGTTCTTTGGGGCAGCACGGCAGGGTGTATTTCCCCTTTAAAGGATTCTCTGGTGTTCACAGCAAAGACACTCTAGGCCAGTCAAGGGGCTTTGGGGCTGGGCTAAATAACAGAAACAGGAAGTTGGGTGGAGAGTGTAGTAGCTAAAAGCCAGGTTGGTGGTGATGGGTTGCAGGCATTGCCTTAACCTGAGTCCTAAAGACCTTTGTTTTTTCAGCTGGCTGTATGTTTGGCTGCTCTGAGGTAAGGCTCTTATGAACTTTGTTAAACTGCTCCTACCATGACCTGTTGCCTAAGGGAAAGGGAGACAGCCTGCTTGGAATAATAAGAGAACTAAGAACCCTCCTGGCTGGGGTTGGTATGGAGGCCTTCTTAAATAGGACATGTGCAGATTTGTTAGTTGGATCCTATGTATGCCGGGACCATCTTTTTTGATGTGTGAGTACAATGCTTAGTGCTCATGAATTTTGATCCCCGACTGAGGTTCGAGGCACTACCGCAATGGGCATTATTATAAGAAATGATGTGTGTGTGTGGGGGGGTCATGTTTTAGCTTCTATTTTTTATATATATTTGTAAACAGAGAATTATTTTTAAAGGCTTTTTAAAATGAGTCATTAGATTCCCAGGGAGTTAAGGAGTGCAAAGACTCCTGCCGTTCTATGGGATCTTTGCCACTTGCATAGCAGAAGAATGTTGTAATAATGGCATAAACACCTACCAGATGTCTACTAGAGGGTTTTATTTCAAGATACATGGCTGCTGGTTTCACAAGTGCGGGGGGAGAGGAGTTCCATTCTAGTATATGTGCCTTGTTCAAAGAGTTTGCAGGTGTTTACATTTGTATTGAAGCTAGGGAACTCAGAAATGATACACAACTGCTCAGGTAAGGCTTTCTCTCAACAACTGGTGAGATGGTGGCATGACGCCATCCATATTAAATCGCAGGCAGCTGCGTAGCCAGGTTGTCATATAAATGAAAACCAACCTTCAGGCCATACCATACCTTCCTGCAGTAAATCCCAATAGAAGACTAACAAAACGCCAACTTTTCCTGTCCATGCTCCCTTAAAAGTGGTGGAAGGGCTTATGGGCAAGCAACTGTAGAGAACTCCCATGAACCCTGAAGATCCTGGAAACTCCATGCTGCTATGACAGTCCTCCATCCTCTGGCTTCCCTCGGCAGCTGCACTGAAATGGCCGTGGGAAGGACCCAAAGGGAGTTGTTGCTGCAGCTGTGTAGTTATTCACTCATGCATCCATGGGATGCAGAAAGCAGCTGTGACCCCACCCTCCGGTTTCTGTGACATTTGATCCGTATGGAACTCAGGCAAAGGGGCTTCCTGACTTTTGCACCATCAATCCAGTTTTGTCCTAAACTGGTTAATATGGAGGGCAGCACAGGCTCCATTGTTTCTGTGTTATTATTAAGTAGCTTTTTCTTTGAGTCTCATCCTGCCATTGAATCCATGCATTGAATTTCCATTGAAGTCCATGGGAGTTTCCCCCCTATAGACAAGGTGGCGGGTGGGAGTCGGGGCCCCAATGTGAGTTAAGTCTCAAATGAGTTTTGAGTATTTCCCCTGGGGATGAGTGAGCCTCAGAAAGGTTAGAGGCTCTGTTCAGGTTGGATAAGCACTACAAAGTTAGATGCTTATCACACCTCCTTCAAAGTAGTTCTGCTTTTGGGGACACCATGAGAACAGGATGTGCAGACTGAAGGATGCAAAATATTTTGGGTGATGGCTCAGAATGATTCTCATTTTATGCCAGCCAATGCATCCTCTTTATCCCATCTGTATTTCTGACATATTAGTTGTGCTGGGTTTCCTGTATATTATATTTGACCACAGTGCTCACTTCCGCTTATGCAAAGAGGAGGGGAGTAAAAGGGCCTTATTAGTGGGAAACAAAACCTGGGGGGTGGGTAGCATAGAGATGTAAAGAGGCTGTCTCTGCTGTATCATACCACCACTTTGTAACAACATACAGCTCCTCCATAGCCCTACTACCCAATTCCTATACACGATGGTAGCCCTTTAAATATTTCCTATACATTATACTTACTCTAAAGAACTGGAGAGAACCTACTGATGGAGGGGAGGAGTCTGGAAATATGCCAAGAATGTGGTATGTTGTCTCAGGATGCCCTGTGACATAACCACTTTAGACTGGTTTCACGAATAGTGGTATGGTTAGAAGGAGGGATACTGTCTCTATTCCCCAAGTGGAGAGCCCTCTCCAGGGCCTTGCAGGGTGCCTGCTGTGTGGTGTCTGATGGGGTTTCTTTAGGAAGCAGTCCTACCAGTGAAGGGGATGTGCTGGTTTCACTTGTCTTCTACATCCATACTGCCTTCCTGACCAGCTCCTCCTCTTTTGGGCCTTCTGATAGAAGGGAGTCTGCGGCCTGTGTCTCTCTCCACAGCATCTCCCCTGGCAACCTCCTTCCTTCTGCAGCCCCGGTCCTGTGCTGAATGTGTCCCAAAGGCCACTTCAGCCACCTGAATTAAACTCTCTTATTTCCCTACAGGCTATGGCTACTGGGTAATGTCCCCTATTGCTACAGTTCATTCAGCATAATGACTTCAAGGGCACCATTTTCAATTCCCACTGCAAAGCCAAAATTAATGCTAAGCTGATGCAGCGTTAGAGTAAAGCAGAGCTCTAAATGTCCACAAAGAGTGTGCATATTTCAACATAATGTAATGTGCCCTAAAAACAAACACTGTTAAGTACCACTCCTGTTTGGCCATAAATTTCAGCCTGCCTGAGCAGCAGCAATAGAGTAATAATGCCTCTATTGTTAATATTTCTGTCCCTTAATATTGCACCAAGATGACCATTTCATTAGCATGACAGTAACTGTATGTAACACAGCACATCCATGGTTGTATACAGAGGTATAGCAGTGCCCAATGAAAGCTGATGGGAAGTATAAGGGCTTTCCGTATCGTTATAAGCCCCATTCTGAAGGGTTTATAGGTGGGATTTTAAAAAGCGGCTTAGGCCCAGGTCCTCAAAGTTATTTTGGTGCCTAACTCCCAGTGAAATCAAGGAGACTTACAGGATCTGGGCCAGAGACTCCTATGTTTCACTGACTTGCCATGAGACTTAGGCTTGCTGTGCTAGCCCACTTCATGGGTCAGGGTAAAGAGACAGGAATGGAAGCTGTGACCCCACCTGCTTCCTGCCCATGTCCTAACCACAGGAGCAGTCCATGCTCTTCCCCAACCACAAGGACTGCAGTTGTGGCTGATGCTTATGTGAGCTGCATGAGGGGTGAGAGATGATTCCTTCTGCCTCTTCCTCATGTGTGTGGACATGGTCCAGGCCTTTGAAGGGCAGGTGGGTGTTCTGGACCAACCTAGGGCACCGTACTCAGAGCTGGAAGCAACCTTCTTCCCCACTTGTAGGGATGGGGAGAGGAGACTTGTTTCTATTATTCTTGGTTGGACCCATCTATGATTGTGCTTGCTGCAGCCTCCAGTAAAGAAGTGAGCCTTAATACTATGGCACTGTCAAGTCTATGGGTAAAATGCTGGCCCCTGTTCAAGTCGGTGACCAAACATCCGTTGAGATAAACGGGCCAGGATTTCACCTTTGTGTCTATTCTTTATAGAGCTCAGTGACACACAAGAGGCCATCGGGTTGTTTGCTACAGCGTATTCTTGAGTGTCTTGTGCAGTCTTTTCATATGAATCATGCACTGGGGTTTCCACCACTTCCCTTGAGAGACTACCCTGTAACCTCACAGATCATGCTGCTAGAAAGCTTTTCATGTTAGGAAAAATTTGACAAGGGTTAGCACATTTTTTCTTTGGTCTTTTTCATCTTCTTATTAG
Source organism: Mesoclemmys tuberculata (assembly GCA_007922155.1). NCBI lineage: Eukaryota > Metazoa > Chordata > Testudines > Chelidae > Mesoclemmys > Mesoclemmys tuberculata. The sequence continues at coordinate 11,171,664 of ML675649.1, forward strand.
TTCTGTCCCTCTCCGCATGGTGCCTATTAGAGATGGGATCCAAGCAGCAAAAAGTAGACCTGGCTTTCTAACTCCGTGAAGTTCCAAGGTCGGGGTCTTTGGATCTAGGCCTTTAGTTTACATTCTTCAGATCAGACCCCACCCATCCTTTATACTGGATATATACTTCTTGAAAAAATAAGGGTGGATAGGAAGGGAAGAAAGCTTGTCAAAGACATCAGGTTACAAGCACTTGCTCTTACGAATAGCAATGTATTTATTGAGAGCATTTGCTGCCCTGGGCATACATTTGAATCATTTTTTAGATGAATATAAGGCTTATGAGATGCTGCATGCATGAAACAGGTAGCGTACACAATGTATTCATTATTGTGAACATTCTGTGATGTGCTCTAATGAGTTAATGAAGCACCAGGAAACCCGTGGAAAATGTTAGCAAAATCTGTCAGGATGTTTGTCTTAAAAGCTGATCTGAATGATCTCATATCTTCCAGCATTTCAGAGAGAGAAACAAATGCAAGGTACTCAGTGGGTCGGGTAAGTGAGCCAGATAGTATGAGACTAGGATTTGGAGCACATGAGAATGCTTTGCAGGAGCTGTGGAGGGGAGGTTGAGAGAGTGGGCAGATAAGAGAAGACAGCCTTCTGAAGGTAGTGCCAAAGAGCAGAAGTCACTGTATGTTTATTGACATAAAACTAGTATCAGACCTGTGGGGGGCATGGGGGTTGACAAAATGGTTACAACTGAAGGGCACGAGTTATGCAGAAAATTGCCTCTTTCTTTCTGCTGCTCTGAAACAACCTACACAAAGTATAAATTGTTAGAGACCTGCCAGAAGTGCTAAGGGAAGGGGAGCTGAAAATGAGGGCAGTACAACACAACCAGTGACCAGGAAAACACCAAAATGAGACAAAGGACCAAGGATGCAAGCACACAGTGAGGCACAGCCATGCCATGACTTGGGAGACAAGCTGCAAAAATCTCTGTGGGTGGAGGCAGAGGGTAACTTCCTTCAGGGAATTCTCCTCTGACCCATGTTACAACATACACCCTTCCTCCATATTATGGCCTTAGCAGATAATTCACAAGGGGATAAGGAAACAAATGCAATCCAATAACTGTAACTTAATAATGTCATGCATGGAGGTCAGCTTGCTTTCTTTTTATTTAGAAGAGACTTCCTCTGCCTTACTAGAGCTGCCTTAGTTTCTCATTCATGCTGAAGATGACTGTGAACTGCACTTAAACAGCACTGCTGGCAAAGGTTGCTTTCAGAAGCAGGAAACCACTCCCTTTATCCTTGCTTGATCTCTTGGAGAACAAAATATGTGCTGGGCCCCTGTCAGGCAGCAAGAATCCTTGTAAGAAAGAAAAGAAACATTAACAAGCAGACAAGGATGAAACTATGTTTGCCTTCAGCGTCTCGTTTTCTGAGTGCATGGGGCTTGGGGACAACGGAAGGTGGTCTTAGACAGTGCCGTTGCACTGCAAATGTGCATTTCCATAAAGATTTGCTGTGTCCTGGACTTTATTTGGCTTCCATTTTTTATTTAAACCAACATTTACTTAAAAGAGAGAGCAAATCCAAATCAACTCCATGGTCTGCTCTGACTATTCAGGATACAGAAGACAAATGAATGGGAACCAGGTTTCTGTAATATGGCACAGCCAAGCCAAAGTCCGTGGCCCAGTTAAATAAGATGGCATCTTACCAAAATTGGTTTCTCTTAATACAGCAATTTGATTTTTACATATAGTTCCTTATCATCCAACTGTGTATTCAGTGGTACTTTGGATTTACAGTGAACTGAATCCAAGTCACTCCATTGAAGTCAAAGTCCAATACAATGAGCCAGCTCTTATCCTGGGACACTAGTGTAAATCCAAAATAACCCCACCAAAGTCAGTAACATTTCTCCTGCTTTATGGAGATGGCTTTGCTCCATTTTGTACATCTGTTTTCATACTGCATTACATATTTCAAGCTACCTCTGGTGTTTAAAAATGAAATCCAGAACGTAAAGGGCCAGATGCTCATTTACTGATCTCTTTGCACTGCCAGAATGATGTTAAGAGGCCTTAGTGTAAATGAAAATAGGCCCCAACATAGTCTGATTTCCTCATTGACTCTACTTGACCAGGTGACCCTGGTGAGGTTAAAAATGAGACTTTTTTCAAAGGGCTTTGATTTCCATGATGTGTTAGAAATTTAACTCCTTTAGGTGCACTAGAAAATCCCACTCTAAATGGGTTAATTTAAAGGTGTCACAAAGTAACTTGCAAGTACTTAGTACTCGACTTAGATTTGTCCTTCTTAGCCATTAACCATTCCTTGCCATGCTTTTTTCCGCTACCTCAGAAAAAAGCCATAGGCTTAATGTGAAAATACTGCATAAGGTACAGTGAGGCTGATATATTTTTAAGTTTCACCAGTGTTAATGTTTTGAGGGTTTTGGTTTTTTTTTAAATGCAATACTCTGGAACGTGAGGTTTAAATCCTGCATTTTGTGTCCTTTGGGCCGAACAAGGTAGCGACTCTACAGATCTTGTATTACGGAGGGAGAGCTAGCTGCTCCCATCAGTTTCTTTCCATTGCCCGCTGGCTAAAAAGTGCTCCCCTCCCTCCATTAAGGACTGAACACGCTGCAGCAGAACCATCCCTGCCAACCCCGAAGTACAACTGAGGCTCTTTCATGTGGCTGAACTGTTGCTACTGCCAGCTGGGAGCTGGGGCTCACTAACATATACATCCTCTCACAGACCAGTAGTACAGGCAAAGCACCCAAACTGTGTATTAACCTCAAATGTTTCCAGAGCTCTTGCCCCTTTACAAAAGAGCAGATGCTCTAATTCCTCAGCCAGGCAAGATTATAGTGGTGGTAAATGTATTTACTGTATATGGCAGTGTTCAAACTGGCGCCAAACCTTTCTCAGATGGAATTTTCTGAAGCCTGCTGTCTGGCGCTCTCATCCATAGTGGCTGCTGCTGACTCACTGTAGTGAGGCTTGGTCGTCCCCTCCCCCATGGCCGGGAAGGCACATTTCAGGCATCAGTAACACAGCTTCCCCATCCCCCCGAGCCTATTACCCAGTTATTTGCAAAGACGTTGCCGGTACCCCTCAGAGAGCTCTGACCAGGCTGCTAGCCCCCCTCCCCTGTGCCTTCCTGCACAGGTTATGGGACGGATCACTTACAAAGGACTAAACGGTAGCCTGCAGCTTACAATGTGGCCACGAAAAGTGGTCCGGCATCTGAAATAAAGGGCCAGATCATCAGCTGGTGTAAATTGACTTCAGTGAAGCTATGCTGTCTTACATGGTCAAGAATTTGGTCCATACAAGTTTAAGATGATGTACTGAACTGCAGCTAGTGACCCAGGAGTGCCTCAAGGGTGTTTTATATTAAAACAGGTTCAAGGCTTCTGTCAGTGTTGTTAGGGCAGTGTATGGACCAGGACTGACGTAACCTGTTCCACACTTTCTAACAGTCACTGAAAACCCCATAGGTGACTTTCCCCTTTTTATGTTCTGGGGCTCTGATGTGATAGGGCTGAATGACACAATATTACGCTTCAGCTTCCTTCCAGTTTTCCCTGTGCCATTGGAGGCATTATCAATCTCTATCTCCTATTCCATTGTGTTGGGCAGGGTCTTTACATATGTACCATGAGACAGAGGCATTGCATCAGTCATATGAAACCATATGGAGTGTCTTAAAATCCACAACTAAATCAAAACCTAGTGCCTTTAAAAAAAAAAAAAAAAAAAAAAAAAGAGGCAGTATTACTTTAAGTGTGGTACATCATGGATATTCCCAGTGGCAACAAACTCAGAGATGGGACCCACCATTCTGAGTGTCATCAACCATACCATCTGAAAGAAGGTGATGAGAAGGGATGAGCATATATACTGACATATAAACTGAGTAATTTGTGTTAAAGTTGGTCATTTAGGGGGAGCGACAGGGACCAACCTGTCACACAAGTAGACGAATGGGAGCAGTAAAGAGGCTTGGGAAAAGCCACACTCGCTTTGGGAAAACTGGGAAAAAAGGGGCCGGAGAGAAGGCTGGAAAGGCCCAGGCAACAGCCAGGACCAGAGAAACATTGGGCTAGCAGCCAATCGAAGGTTGGGGAAAACCTCTACAGGTTGGACAGAATCCATGGCAGTTTGAAACAATTAAAGAAGCATGTGGAAGTGTTGTGGGGATTGGGAATGAAGGGACTTGTGCATGTTACGGGTTAGTCATGTCCTAAGTCACTGTTAAATAAAGTTGGTCTGTACATAGATTGGCTTATAGGTGAATATATATGGTAGTCATCAGAGAAAACACATCCATGCAGGTGGCTTCTATGTCATCTGTATAATTAAATGGTCCCAGTACCATATTACTCAGTGCAATAGAAAGGATAGATCCATTAGATTCTCTCTGCAACATAAATAGAGCCTTCATCTGAAGAAGTGCTGAGGATTTTCCCATAAATTATGTTCGTTTCCTCTATGTACTAAGGAAAACTAAAAAAAACATGAATTTTCAGCTCTATTCCTGTAGTTACTCTGGTATTACACAGAGGGCAGACTTACAGTCCTTTCTAAGGCAGTGTAGATTGAGTGCTTAAAAACAGGCCCCATAGTTTCCAGTGTCTTCCAGTAAGCGCACACGTTCTATAGCTGTATGGTCTTCTTCGATAAGATAGTCAGGAAGAAGATATTTTCTGTTGGCTTTTTAAAAAAAATGTATTATTCTGATACGATCGTTTATCTCCTTTCTTAGTTTTCATGGCAGTTCAAAAAGTTCTAACAACTGTTCAACTTCCCCATTCCTACTCCGATAGTAGGAGACAGATAATACTGTCAAATATTATTAACCAGCAAAAAACAAAAAAAGCTTATGAATTCTTGATGTAAACTGGAGACAATTATTCATTCTTCAAGTAACCCATCAATCACAAAAATGGATTGCAAAGGATGTAACTATTCCAAAATGCTTGTGTGCTAGTCTTCAGGTTGATAATCCAATACAACTTCTTCCACTCCTCAGATCTGAAAGTAAAATAAAGTTGGTCAGCCACAGGCTGTAAAAAGTGAACACCAGCACAAACGTTTATGAGAAGTGGCACATTGTGGACAGGGTTGCTGCTCTCTGCCCATGCTCTGCATCCCCTGGGTGTATGTACCATATAAGTAGTATGTTAGGTGAGTAGAGGTGATTGGGTATCATCATTCATCCACAGGAACACAGAGCTGGAACTCTATGTGAATGATCCAACAACCATTGAGATCAATGGGAAGACTCAGTGGGCTTTAGAAAAGGCCTCGTGCCCTGGGTAGTCAAATGTAGGAGAAATATATATTATCAAGTAAATAAGACACACTCACAAGATATTAATATCAAATTTATCATTTAATTTCTAATGGCATGATCCTAATTGGCCGGTCTTTTATTGGTACCTCAATTAGACATGTGCTGAACAACTTGTTAAATTTTCACTGCACTTGGGGTTATCAGATTAGGCTGCACTATATTATTCATCACCCATGGCCATGATATCAAATATTCCACTGAGTATCACTTAAGGTGATGAGCTAGCAAGTGTGAAAAATCAGGATGCGTGTGAGAGGTAATAGGCACCTATATAGGTAAAAGCCCCAAACATCAGGAGTGTCCCTATAAAATGGGGCATCTGGTCACCCTAGTAGCACTGCATATGGCTTGAAACTAGGAAATCTGGATGAGGAGAAAAAGGGTTGAATGATCTTGTGCCCTAGGAGGAAGGCACAATGGCAAAATGCATTGTTTCAATTTAGGTCTGTTGCATCCTATTTGGCTCATAAGACGTAACTGTCCATTTTAAGTCTTGGATGAGATTTATGAATAGTCTAGATTTGGGTGCTGGTAGAGTCCAGATGCTGGGTGAACAGGCTATTCCTGTTAAAAGTTTATGTGATGTGGGCTGCATGTAGAGCTAGGGCTGGCTATAATATGGGTGCACACTAACGTTGCTTTTGCAAAGCATATGTACACCCATTTGGAGGACACTTACCAGGTGTGAGCTAAAATTCGTCCCCTAGCAAATAACATATATTGATTTAAGATGCATACTCCTATATCTAGGCATAATGGAGTAAGTTAAAATAGTCAGCCCTAGCTACGTTTTCTCATATCCGTATGTAATATGTATGGTCTTTATTTGTACAGTTAAAAATCACAAATGTAAGAGGGGTTTTTTTTTTTTTTTTGTTATAGGGATGGATTTTATTCTGAACACTTATGACTCATGCAATAAATAAAGGACTTCCAGAAACCTTCTCTTAAAGTGAATATTCTTTGGTCCCAAGATACACCATTTAAAAAAAATATTAGAAAGCATCTTGAAAGCTCTCTAAATTGACTGTCTCTGTTTCATAAAAATACTGATTCAGGACCAAGTGGTTGATTACATCAGGTGGTGTATCAAGGAGTTAGTAGGCTGAGAAAAGAACTAGAATACTGTGGAATTAGAAAAGTGTGTGTGTGTGTGTGTGTGAAGGTGGGGTTAACATTTATTACAGTTTTAATTTTTCTGTATCCATATATTATTGACCCACAAAAATATTATAAGTATTATTGAAACTCGAGGATTTGAGCCCTTTTCTACAGAACTGAACTCATGATCATTCCCTCTTGGGTTCACTAAGGAAAGGCTGTAAAGTTGCTCCTGTTGGGGTATGGTAAAACAACCCTGACTGCTGCCATGTAGCCATGTATGACCCATTAAAAGGAAAATAAGTTGTGTAGTACATCAGGGCAGGGAGTAAGGTGCAATCAAATAGGAGTACTGGCATATTGCCTCCAGGCCAGATTCTACCTTCATTCCCACTTGAAGTAAATGGGGAAAGTCAGTGGGCTTTTCATCACTGCACTGTAGGCAGACTTTGTCTTGTGTGTAGTGTGGGTAGCACTAGATGCTAGCAGCGTGCCCTGTGCATGGATCGTTGAAAAGGAGTGTGGTCAACAGAACCTCAGGCGTGTCCAGAGGGAAAACCACAGCAGTAGGAGGTAACATAATAGGTTCTTGGTCCATGACTGGAGCTCCTATGGACTACCACAATACAAACAATAACCGTATATGTTCCTCCAGCCAACATGTGCTCCCCAAAGATGCTGAAAGAGTGTAATTCTAAGTACATGGGATCCAGGCAACGCCACTGGAGAGCCGTTTGCTTTGACTTCTGTGCTGCCACCTGCGTGTCTGTGAGCCACTCGGCCATGCTGTGTGTGGGATGTCACATTTGAATGGGCTTGTTTCTCCAGCCTAGCCATTCCAGCAGGGCTATGACGAAGATGCACCTCCCACTGCATATGGCAGAGCACTTCTCTCCGTCTCCGCTGCCTGGATGCAAATGTTTTTCCCTTTCAGGCTGTGATGTGATCATGGGTGGGCCAATGTTCACACTATGTGCTGTGTAGGCGGCCAGTGATGTAGTGATGAGATCTTTAAATCAGCAGTTTGTTATTTAGTATCTCACTGCTGTAGGTGTACATGGCATTTTACAAACATAGATGAAGAAATGGTCCTTGGCTGTTCCTGTTAATAGAGTGCATGCAGACTCTTGATGCCACTATCCTTACTGGGGTCTGTAGCTCTGCAAGCGTTCCAATATAACTTTAAAAAATGTAGTGAACTTGCCTGCCTTAGAGTTTATTTATCCACAAAGTAGGTCCAGCATTGATCACTGCTGTGCAAGCTTCTCTGGCCCTCCCAACCAGGGCACCTCAACCCCCTATGGCAGGGACGGCCTTCAAACTCCTTGGTTTTTATGCTAAGAGTGGCAACTGGGGTGACTGTGTGTGTCAGATGAGGTGGTGGTTGTGATCTAAACACCATCTCCACTCTACTGCCACAACCTAATACATTCACAAGGGCCACCACCCAGCCTTCAGAAAGACTCCAGCTGGATTGGAACCAGTGACACATATTACTGCTTTCTAAAAAATACTCTAATATTTCCCTCGCTTTCTAAATGGAATAGGATTTAAAGGGATTCTTGAACAACTTTGAACATCATCCCACGTCCATAATAGCAAATTCTGGGTCAGAATGCACATCCCATGCTCCCAAGAATGAGCAGTTGCTTGCACAAGTAGTTCCATGGTCTTCTGTGGAATTACTCATTCAAGTCCTTGTTTACCAGTGGGACTAAGGTTCACAGTCTAGTCCTGTAAAGTTGGTCATAGTTTTCCTAGGAGAGTAAGAAGATTTTACATATTCTTTTGTCTAGTTGCCCTGGAAGTGAGAAGGGCCATTAATTGGAAAGATGAACTTTGAAAGGAGTCAAAATCAAAGAGTGAGCCAGGCGCCTGCAGGCATAAAAGCAGCTACTGAATTGCCAGCCTTGTTTAATGAAATGCAGTAGCACAAAGACACAGTTCATGTATAGATTTGTACATACCAACAACATTGGTCCTTAAAGAGTTTACAGAACACACTGTAAATTGAAAGACAAAAAGCTGGGTATGTGCAAGCATTTCATAGGTGTCTGGGATAGAAAAGACCTACAATAAAACTAGTGCATTTCTAGCAGGTGTCAGCCTGCTTTAGAAACATTAATGGCATCTGGCAATCCTCACTCCATCTCTCTGAAGTGGGGAAAATGTTATCCCTATTTTGTAGCTATGGAAGTGGATACAGAAAACCTGTGGAAGAGATAGGACTAGAACTCAGATCTGCTAATGCTCAATCCTTCATCCCTTGCACATTCATCAAGACCTTTCTTTTTATAACAGGGTGATTGTCCCCTGTAAGGACAGCCAGGACTAAGAATCAGATAACCCCTGGTCGTGGTGCATCTGTTTAAGGCTCCTGGGAATTTTGTAGTGTATGAAGACCTTTGGAAAGCTGAGCTAGGTGGTGGGAGAGAGGAAAATGGTCCCAGGGCAATAGTCAATGCTTAGGGAAAACCAAAGCTATTTTTTCTTTAAAGACCCAGGACCGGGAGCCTTGTAGTGCAGGGTCAGAGCAAAGGTCCCTGCTCTCTTAGCCAACTGGGATGGACCTGGGAATTAGGACAGTATATATGCTTCCTCATCTCTCATACAAGGGGAGATTTGAATGGGGGAAGGGATGCTGCTTGCTGACCTCTCCTAGCCCAGGAAAGAAAGGAGTTAAGGAAAGTGGGTCTAACTAGGAGAAGCACTTTAAGGCTGCTGCTGGCCTGAATGAGGCCCAATGAAACAAGGAGGGCTGTGGGGCTCCTGAAGAAGCTGAGGCTTGACAAAACCCTCGCCGGGATGATTTAGCTGAGGATAGTCCTGCTTTGAGCAGGGGTTCGACTAGATGACCTCCTGAGGTCCCTTCCAACTCTAATATTCTATGATTCTAAGAAGGGTTGGACTTGTGGGGTTAAAGAAGGGAGGTTGTTTTTTAATACCCTGTAAAACAGATAATAAATCAGACCCCACAAAAAGGGGTTTTTGCTCTGAGTACTGGGGTTTGCAAGTCAATTTTTTGCAGAGAATTCCCTGGGACCTGTGTGTAGCGTGGTGTCTACATGGCTATCCTGAACCATGAGGAGGTGACCTGGAACTGATGATCATGTTAACTTTGCAAATAAAGAATCTAGTTCCCTGCTACACTGATGCTGTACTTGATGATAGCGGGAAGGTGAGCTGCCTGAGAGAGCTTATCTTATGTGATATGTTTCTTTTAGCAGGTTATTGCTATTTACAATATAGACTCAGGAATGCTGACTAATTGCATCTCTTCCAGTCATAAGGGATTCATATGGCAAAATGAACACAAGAACTGAGATACTTTCAACACTTGCCTGGATCCAATACTGGCTTAGGTCATTGGATTCCTTAGTTTTCTCCTTTGTGTATTCATCAAATCCACTGATCCTCAATAGTAAATAACAAATGTCGCTTGCTATAGAACTGGTAAACTTGAATTAAAACAAAGGCTGGATTTTGCTGTCATTTACCATGGTGGCAATCCTTGGGGTTCTGTGAGACTTGAGCACATGCAGCTGATAGCATAACTGGGCCCCAGAGGTGTGCAACAATGTTAACTCGTACCCCACTCATGCGGAGCACTTGAGTACGTCTCCAACTTCAAATAGATGAGTAACTCCATTGACTTCAATGGGACTACTCACACAAATAATGTTAAGCATGTACTTAAGTGCCTTTTTAGAAAGGGGTCCTAGTTTGTACTAGGAGCACTACCAAGTAAAGGTCTTTAAATGTTTCTGTGTAGACACTGTATGTGTCCTCACAAAAGGGCATGTGAAGGGAGCAGGAGCTAATGCTTAGAGCCATAGGGCTGTGAGCCAGGAGAGCTGGGCCCAGAGTCTTGGCTACCATCAGTGCAACTCAGGTGCAAAGTGGCCTCTGTGCATCCCTCCGTCTGGACTCTGCTCTGGACCAGGCTAGTCCCTGGCAGGCCTGAGAGTCACCTGAGAGATACTAGCTGCCAGTGATCATAAGGAGCCTCTATAGCAGCTGGGGATATACGGGATGTGGAGATGATGCCTGAACCATGGCTTTTCCACAGACAGAAGGGAGGGGGGAATCAATAATCACTCTAGTGAACGGTTACCTGTCCAAGTCTCATTGACTTAATTACTGTAGGGGCTGCAATTCTGATTCTGCCTTGTGGGGGATCCTCCTACATTTGGGTGACCCCACAGCCAGCTATACCAGGTCTAGGGCAATAATTTGTTAATGGTGTGGTGTAAAGCAACTGAATGGGAGTGAAGGCTCTAGATCCTGGGGTAAATCCTCAGCTTTGCCAATGGTTTGCTGTATGACCTTGGGTGAGATGCTTAGCCCCTCTGCGGCGGACAACACTTACCCGCCTCACCGAGGTGATGGGTGGTTTAATTACTGAATATTTGTGGAGCACTTAGATTCTTCATTCACAGGTTCTATACATCTGCTAAGTAGTAAGATTGTACATTCAAATCCATTTGTATAAGATCAGCACAGGACAGAGTCCTTGGTGAATAGCTTTGTGTCCAGGTTTCTAACCAGGATTACTGTTTACAGCAATACATCATCATTAACGGGAAGACTTTAGAGGAGGCATGAATAAAGTGTATGCAGTGATATTACTTAAGCCTATACAAGTACTGCATGACAGATGAAGTGAACGGTTTGTTCAGGTTTTCCTGTTACTTCGTGGAGGAAAATTCAATCCAGCTAAATTAGCCTCTAGTTAAAATTCTTTGGTACACTGATCACCACAGAGGTCAGGATAGACTTTCCTGCGTGTACATCATTGTGCTATTGACAAAGTATGCTATGAAGGTTTTAGCTTCCAGTTGAGACAGCAGGTATTAATGGGTCACTGCCAGAGGTAAGATCACAGACCTGAAGAACCACAGGTCCAATCCAGAACTGCAAATCCAGTGTTTCTTCGGACCCAGATTGTCACTTGATTTGTGGTCTCATCTTGCAGCTGCTTTGTAAGTAGAACTTGCCTTAGCTTCCATGCACCCTTTGATAGTGTGGTTGTGTATTACAAGGAGATGGAGTTGTTCGAGGGAAAGAGTAACAGAAGCATGCATTTGTCCTGTTATCCAGTAAAGCATACAGCAACAAGAAGTGTAATCCTACCTCAGTTAAAATGGTCGCTCTGGTTTGCCGTCCTTCATTGTTCAAATGAAGATGTGGGAAATGAAACAGTTCTGACATCCTAAAAGACTTCAATTTTTTTTAAAGACATTTCCTGAACAATGTAAATAACTTAGTTTAAAAATGGGCCCAGGAAGAAAAGCCTGACTTTGAAAAATCTAATTCAGGAGAGCCAATGTTGTCTGCTCTTTAGTGCTCTGGATGGGACTCTGGAGACCTTCATTCTATTCTTGGTTTTGCCCCTGACCTGCTTCTGGACCTTGGGCAAGTCAGTTCCTCTTTCTGTGCCTCTTGGTTTCCTCCCCATCCTAGGTCTGTCTTTGTGTTGTAAACTCTTACTATGCATTTGTACAGCACCTAGCTCAATTGTGCCCTCATCCTGGTAATAACAGACACACCCTAAAAGGTGAATGTCATGCTTTTGCACGACTGTGTTTTCTTTCCAAAAGCTCTTCATTAAGGATCTGATCCAATGCCTTCTGAAGTTAATGAGAGTCCTTGGTTAAGACTTTAAACGCTTGGGAAGAGGGGCAATTATGGACTAAAAGAGAGTTTGAGCGGAAAGATTAAATCTCAGATCCTGAGGGGATCCTCAGAGGCAACTTGATTAAATAAGTGATCTAGTTTCAGTCCAGATCCTTTAGCATGTGGTCGGCGTAGGAACGTGTGTGCAAAAAGTGGCTTTAAATCATCTTTGTGCTCCCTTGATCCTGCGCTGCTTTGTGCTAATCCAGTTCCTACTTTCAAGTTAGAACAAGTACCTGGTCCACCAAGCTCTGGCTGCTTATAGCCAAAAGCTATTCACCACACCTAGAGATCCCTGGGGTGCAGCGATTATCATCCACACTCCATTTCCCTGGGCAAATCCTGCGTGCCAGCTGTGGGGAGAGGAGCTGCTACGGTCTCAGACATTTAACTCGCAATATTTCACATTGATCTTACATTTACAGGTGGCATTATACGGCTCCAGTCCTTCAGTCTGTCAAACATGTTAACAGGTTACAATAGACAATATGTAGTTACAAATATGCTTGTCTCTTGCTCTTAAGTAGGAATTGTTTTCTTTGGGTGAGCTGACTGTCAATGTAAACAGGTTTGGTTGGAAACTGATTTCATCCAAGTGTATCCATTAGACTAATCCCTGGCCTCAAATAGCAGGCATAACCCCTGCCCACCTATCATGTGCTGGGGTGTGGTACTGTGACCAGATAGCAAGCGTGAAAAATTGGAACAGAGCTGGGGAGTATAAGACAAAGCCATGAATATTGGGACTGTCCCTATAAAATCAGGACATCTGGTCACCATAGGGTATGGCCACTGGATCTGCATAATAACTGGCCCAGTTGCAGTGCCATTGTCCCTTTACTGGTCTGCCTCTAATTATCTCTCCCCTCCCTCACCCTCTTGCTGCAAATATTCACTAAACCTTGCCCTGGGCCATGTGGAACTACAGCAGAACCTCAAAGATACGGACCCCCTGGGAATGGAGGTTGTTCATAACTCTGAACAAAACATCATGGTACAGCATCCTGCAGTCAGTGTCTTCCAGCTGAGACCTGGAGAAATCGCTGCAAACGTGGCACCTGGCAGCACTGCCTGGTTTGCAAGCAGCTTCCTGCCCTATTCCTGTTTTTCGCCTTTGGGCTGAACAGGCGGGAGGGGGTAGGGGACGGCTGCCCAGCACCTTTGGCACTACAAGCCCCAGCCCTCAGCTGCCTCTCCTCAGGGCTCGCTCCGTTCTGTGCTCTGCTCACCAGGCTCCAGAGGCAGCGTGTGGTAGGGGGCTGATGCTAGCTGGCTGCCAGCACCCCTCCCTGCTTCCTCTACCCCTTGCGCTCCCAGGGGTACTGGCAGGGTCCAAGAGCGCAGCCACAGGCAAAGCTTGGGCTGCATTGGTGCACAGGCTGTGGCCCTTTAAAACTCCTCCAGCATCCAGATCCTCCACTCCAGCTCCAAGTGAGATTTTGGCTGCAACAGCAGCATCTCAGTAGCTCCCTGTGGCAGCTTCCTTCTTGGGCTCCAGACTGACCTTACAAGCTTGTCCCCCTCCTGACAGAGGTTGGTGGTGAAAACAGCTTCCCCCTCCCGGTGGGGCAAAACAGCACCCTTGGTTTACAGGAAACAGCACAGACCCCAGGCTGCTTCTGTTCTGCATGCCGACCTTCAAGATGCAATACAGCCACAGTATAGTATTTTGCCCCCCACCCCTCCCCACGCTGCTGCCTGATTGCTTACTTCCAGTTTCACATGGTGTTCGGTTGACCGGTCAGTTCATAACTCTGGTGTTGGTATCTTTGAGGTTCTATTGTAATAAGAAATTTGCCTGAGTGCCCTCTCCACAGTTACTAACAGCCCCCATCCATCCAGCAAAGTGGAACTGCTGTGGTTCCATTGTATTGGGAACCTTCCACACCTGTAACTTCTCAAGTCAATTTCACTCCCATGGTCACTTGATATAGTCTTACAAGGCTTGGTGAAGAGCAATTAATTCTCAGCTGTGCCCTGTTACAAACGTTGTTCTGTCCTTTAGATTCAGAGTACATTTCAGTTCCCCACAAGCCTAGTAATATCTCACTTTTGCTATTTTAGGTTATTGGCTGCATCAAAAATGCTGACTCACAACTCTTAGGTATAGAAAATATTGGCTGTGTTGAGAGAATTTTTCCCAGATCATTTTTCCTCTGTAAATATTTGTTCTTGTATTCCTCATTTTCATTTTTTGGTCCCATGTTATGCCACGCATTTTGTGTCTTGGCAGGCAGGCTGAGAGCTATTTCTAATAGCCATCACACTGGTCTCCCCAGTCAAGTGTCCTTTCTGTATTACCCTGAAGCATTCTATGTACCTGATAGAAATGTTACACAACTCACGTAGCTAATAAAATTTGATCTCATGCTGGAAATGTTTTGTGGGAATATGCTGCTTAATATACTGCAGCAATTCGCAGTTAACGCTGTCGCAAAGAGCATCAGAGGTTGTGAAGAATGTCATTGGCTCAGGCGAGTTTGGTGTGTTATCAGAAACGCACAGGAAGAAGACTCGAACAAATGGATGTCTGATGAAGTAAAAATAATAAGCCACTGAAAGGGGAGCAGCCTCAGAGAAATCCAGCTGTCTGGTTGGCTTAGCTGTGATCCAGTCAGAATACTATCTAATTGTTGGCATGAGTACTGCCTACTGCTGTTTAAGAATGACAGCCGGAATACTGATAAATATAGCAATAGGCCATTCCAGAATGTGCATTCATAGGTTACTGGTGTGTAGTGAAACACAAGGCAAAAGACCTAGGGTGAAATTCCAGCCCTATGGAAGTCAATGGCACAACTCTAAGGGGGCCAGGATTTCAGCCCTACTGCTTTAAACACTGGAGATAATGCATGCACTGTAGTAGGTTAGTAGGCTGTTGCTACTAGTGTATGGCTCATTAATGTTACATTTAATTAATAAAAATACTTTGAATACTGAAAAACAAAATAACTCCCCCCACACAATTTTTGTGGATGTTGATGCAACGCATCCTTCTACTATGAAAAGTAATTCCTACTAAAAGGATAAGAAGAAATAAAAGTGAAAAAGGTATTAAATGCATTTTCTTAACTTTTGAATATATCTATTTTTTTCTAAAGCTTTTTGATATCCTAATCGAGGTCCAACCAGCCAATCAGAACATAGCTGTCAATAACTGGTGTCCCTAGCCATATATGAAGCATAGCCTTGAGATAGATAATAGCCTCATCTTTAAAGCACTTTACAAACATTAATTCACCTCACAATATTGCTGTGAGACTGTATTATTGTAACTATGTATTATATTTTTATTCCCTTTTTTACAGATGGAGAAACTTATGCATTGATGTTAAATGGTTTGCCTTAGGCCATATAAAGAGTCTTTTTCAGAAGTGAGATTAGAACTGAGCAGTTCCTGTCTCCTTGTCCTGTGTTCACACCACAAGATCCAAATAAAAGAATTTGAATGGTGTAGTCACAGTGACATAAAAACACAGTTTAAGGTGTCAGCAACAGGTAAGACTATATATCAAATTGGCTGGATTCCTGAACTGGCAAGTAATATGAAAATAATGTGCTAGCGATTAATTTAAAACATTTTGTACTTTTAAGATTGTTTATTTTACATAATTATATCAAATAACTTAGACTCATTATGAATCATTATGACATTTAAAATGTTAAGTTTTTCTGCAACCAGTTCCTGGCACTCTGAGATAATCCACTTCTATCTCACTTCAAAGCCAGATGCTTCTTGCCAGATTAAAGATAGAAAGGTGTGTGATCTCTCATTGCACCACACCCTTTTTATAACAATGTTGAAATAAAGCAAGTCAGGATTTGCCTACCTGCTTAATGATGTACATCTGGGTTACAACCTGCCATAGAGTTTTGCCATGACTGTGTAATTAGGAGGTACTTCCTGGTATTTTTAGTTGAACAGTAAAACTGATTTTTTTCCATTTAAAAAAGGGGCTATTTACATATCTAACTTTTTAAAAAAAATTAGAATAACCTTTAGGGCATAATTAAAGTAACAACATAAATTTGCTACCATGTCCTTAACTGAACTCTCTGTGCCTAATTATTGCAGACGTTTTAGAAAAGTGTGATCTTGCATTGCTGTGCGTGCTTGCAACAGAATTTGCTTTAACATTAGTGTGCACGTTGCCACCGTGTCCATTTATCAGAATTTTGCATCCCAAAGTTCACAGGCCACCAAAACGATAATCTTTTTTTTAAAAATAGAGTAGGTTCATGTCCTCAGATAGAGAAAAATGTATTAACTCCCAGAATAAAATAACTTCAATTTCATGTCCCTGATTGTTCTTCCTCCCTTCTCCCCTTTCAGATACAGCACTACACGGTTGTCTAGGGGTCTGTTCAGCATGTACCAGGAGACACCAATCATGCAGGATTGAGACGCAAGTAGGGTTTTCACTTTTTTCCTTAAAGCATCAGGGACTGGTCATTGCTGGCGGCTGAATGTAATAGTTCAATGACGTAGTATGAGACCATGCAGCAATTCCCCTATCGCCTCTTGACAGCCAAATGATGGGGTTGGGACTCACAACGAAAAATGTTTTGCTTCTTTAAACAGGAAGAAGATAGAATAGGGTGAAAATGGCTTTACCTAATAAGAAGATGAGTGGTGGAAGCCCTCAATGGGAAGGACTGTAGAAACTGGCTCCCCTTCCTGTTAGTCTCACATTTCCTTTAAAAGTGTGTTAATCTGACACTGGTTCAAGTAGCTCCTGTCCGTGCATCCAGGCACAAATACACACATGCATAAATCTGTATTTGCAAAACCAGAACAGAACAAAAGAAAACAAATCCCTTCAAGGTGTTGCTATGTTTGTAGGTAATGGGTCAGCAGCCCTGGAACTGTGTTTGGTACTGGGATTCCTTTTCAGAAGGCTGATCGATATTTTAACATCACAGCAATAAATTCAACATTACAATGTTTAGGATTTGTAAAGTTTATGACCTGCCAATCCTGAAAGTGACCTTTAAGAATCCTGAGTGAAATTCACCTTTGCGCAGACAGATCAGTACAAGGCTTATGTCCCACTTAAGTCTCTCAGAAGATCAGGAATCATTAGCTAATTGTTACAAATGCACAACAACATCATTTTAGGACAGCACTCCAAGAAATGCAGTCAGACTAGATACCTGCACTTCTCAAATAACTGGAGGCAATCAGCCTTTGCCCTTTGGGTCAAACAATGTACCCACAGCAGATAGGGAAATGACCACTCACCTTATTCTGTGTTGTTACTCCCTTGCTTCTTACCCAAGAAACCAGAAAAGTCTCTTAGATCTATGTGTGTGTATGTGTATTTATATATTGTTTTGTCAAATAGCATATTATTTTGTGATGGAATCAGTTGTGCTCTGTGGATATACACAAATAATTAGTTGGATGGCTTGCATTTAAATGAAGTGGAACAGCTTCAAAGACTCAACATATATGAATGTGTATTATGAAAAATACTATGTGTATTAAAACTGTCAGCTAAAAAAAGCCCTTCAGAACTTTTGGCACTACATGTGCAACAGGCATGTTAAAAATAAAGTCCAGTATCTTTCCGTTTGTCAAAATACAGAAGGCATTACTGATCAGTTGCTAGGCTAACTTAGAGTGATAGAACCTGATCCCCAAAGACGTTCAGCATCTAGCAAACTAATGTCTTGCCCCTTTGGCCTGTAAAAATGAAATTCATTTTGTTGAGCTACAATTAGGGTAAAATGGGTCCTTCCAAACTGGTGAACTGCTGTTTTCTTTCTTTAACATGTGCGCAGTACAATGATACATATAGCGCACAATCCCACAACTGATCCTGTATATTTATCCCACAGGACTCTTTACCTAAGCAAGGGCTAAATTCATGAACAAAGTTAATAGTAATGGGCCCTATACTTCTGTTTATTTATGTAGTGTCATAGATGGAACTTCAAGGTGTACTTCAATGCATAGCCATCTTGTTGAAGGACTAAGACTGAGCTTGGACCCATTTAAAACAAATCCTGTGCCACTGAATTCTGTGGGAATTTAGGCTTCAGATTGGTCAGGGTCTGCAAAACACTTTTAGAATGCAATCACTGTACAGAGTTAGGTAATTGTCATTTTTTTTTTATTTGCTGGAAAATGTTAATAAAACCACATTACAGATAATGTTCTCCAGAATTAATTTTTGAGTGGAATACATTAATTATTAATGTTGTTACTACAATGCTTACCTGTCTCACAGGGCACTGGGAGGATTGATTAATTTTTGTAAAATGCTGTGTAAAGTGGCCAGGTTTATGACTGAAGTGTTTTGAAAATGGAAACCACTAGGTGCATGCCAAGTATTATTATTTATCGAGTGCTGACAGTGTGCTTGGTGCTGTACAAATACAGTGCTTGATACTGCTAACATTTTGCTATAGGACATGGTATTCACCACCATTAACTGTTCCTGCAACTGCAGTGAGACTGCAAACAGTTACCAGAGGGAGAACATTTTCCTATATAGTAGAACACCTATTTGGGCATTAAGGAATTCATAAACCAAAACATCTCAATTACAGTAGGTACAATACATATATTGCAGTATAGCATACTGCAGAGCTTTCTTCTTGCCCTTCAAATCCCTGTAAAGCAATTTCCAATGTGTTGAAGGCTTTGGAATGGGAAGGGATGTTGACTTGTTCTTCATCAGCATCACTTTTAGATGACTTGTTTTGGTTTCTTTTTTCTGTCAAGAAAAGTAGATTACATATCTGGTCATTCATAAGATTGGTGTTTGTAAAGTTGAGGTTCTACTGTAGTTGGAGAATGACTGAAAGTGAAGCACAGCGTTATACTGAAGTGTTCAAAAATGAAAAGCGTATAGTTTAGAGATACGTTTGAACTTCGAACCCAAACTTTGTGGGACTTCAAATCTGGTTTCTGAGGGAACCTTTGTGGTTTGGTCCTATCTCCATTATGAGAGGGCTTAGGAAAAATAAAAGTGGTGAAGATTTATTTAAATGTGACTTTCCAGATTCTACACATAAGCCAACTCCATAAGCCCTAAGCATAGATCACTAATTTAACAACTCACTGTAAATAATACCCTTCCTTGTCCAGCTACCCCATAGCTCTCAACCCAGCCTCTCCTGACAAACTGGGCTCAGCCATATGCAGGGGCAAGAAAGTTCCAGAGTCAATGGCTCATCAGAGAAAATACATTTCCACATACCCCAGTTCTGTTGAACCACAGGCTCCCCTGCTGCATAGCACTGCTGTGAAATCAGAGAAGTGGTCTCTCAAGAAGCCAGTCTCTAATTATTTAGGGTTTTACAAGTCAAAACCAAACTCTGCACTGCAAATTTACACGTGAGTCACCTATTGATTCCCGTAGGACTACTCTCTTGCTTGTAGTTAAGCAGTGTTTTAAGTGTTGGCATGACTGGGGCCTTATTACATATTTTTTATTTTAAAATTATTTAAGTGCTAAGATTATTAGAGCATTATATACCAAAAAGCACTCTACAAATTCTATAAATTATTATATTTATATACACACACACACAAACACATACTTGTTCTAGGCCCCTTGACAATTTTAAAAATTAAACACCAGTTTTTAAAAAAATATAACCATCCAGTAACAATCTGAACTCAAAAATCAACTGGTATATACTTAAGAATAGACAGTTCATCTTCTGCATGATCCTCAACTTCTATCTCTGACTCCGTCAACTTCAAAATCCCAGCCAAACCCATGAACTTTGCAACATGCATTGAAGGCTGATAGCCTTCAGTTATTTTGGACCAAGAATTTGAAAAGAGCAAGGGCTATATTCCAGCAGGACTAAGTATTTATTATTAACAGCAATAAAACATTTAACAAAGACAGGTACCAGGGCCCTGAACCTGTAAAGCTGAAGGGTCTAGGCCCCTCCTTGTGCCCACTTAGAGTGCCTTGGGGATGCAGAGGTTCACTTGTATGGATCAGCTACATAAAGCTCTAGGAATTAGAATGAAGGCAAAGTCCATCCCTCATAAGACAAAGTTGGAGTTATAGTGCAGCTCTGTAAGCGTGCTATTCTAGCCTGTGGGTTGGAAAAGCGACTTCAGTCCTTCCATGTCATTTTAAGTTGATGACAGGACTACAGTTTTCTGTCTTCTGGGCTAAACACAACACCTAACTTTACAGAGCTGGCACAAAGAATTCCTCGATAGAGCACATTGATGTAGCACCCCCCGTACATGGTTGGGTGTTGCGGAGGACTTGATGCATACCTTCCATAGCGGCGTGAATGTCACGCCTGGCCCCCAAACCTGCAGTCAGATCCACATGAGATTTGTAGTGAATAGGGCTGTGTGTGGGCTCAAGCCTCTGCACACGCAGGGTGGACTGCAGAATCAGGGCCTGGGTGTTGTGCCTGGCGAAGCCTTTTAAAATGCAAGGCCCCAGGTAGTGATGAATGTGATTCACATTAATGAAGCTTACTTTAAAAAACCCCTGTGATATAAATGCTAAATAGTATGAAAACATCCAAAAACAAACAGCACGTGTGGGGCTAGAAATAATTATCAATAAGACATTTTATTAAATTATTTTTAAATAAGAAAGCTGTACCCTGATCACGCAATTGGATCCAGGTGTGAGCTCCCCAGCATGGTTGAAGCCTTGGAATCAGCCCACTCAACCAATTGTAAGATCAGGGCCCAAGTGCCAATACCATTGTTAATAATATAAAAAAGAAAAGTGTTTAAAATAATAAAGCATTATACACATGCTAAATGCTAGTGTTATGGAAGTGCGTTGGACATGACATGTATTTTGGAGGTCCTTAAAATATGATTAGCAATAAAACCCCACTACCCAGCCTTATGGCCTGGTGCAGGCTGTTGCAAGGCTGCGTGGGTGCATGGTCTTAAGGGAACAAGTGTCTGGCAGTACTGGAACCACAGTGTCCACCCCCACTCCTCCTTGCTTGCTTTTCTGGCTGCTGCTGGTTGGTACATCATTCATAATAAGAAAATGCCACCTGCCCATGTGGCTTAAGTGCCGCCAGGCCTTGGGCCTGTGTGTTCCTCCAGACAGGGGAGGGTCTCTCCCTGCAGCATTAGACCCATAAAGTTTCCCCTCCACGCAGACTGTTTGCTTGGCATGTTCTTAATAAAACCATCCTGGGCAATATTGCCTGACACAGCTTGCTGCAAGGGACGTGTGCGTGACGAGGGAGGGTCTCCTTTCATTTTGCTGCTCCCCCAAGGCCCGCTCCTCATCGCCTGCTTTGTTGGCTGCGGGTACTTTGTGTTTTCTTAATAACCAAACAGCGCCTGGCCATATTACCTTGTGCCCCTCCGGGAGGGTGTGAAAGGGCAAGGCCATCCCACCACGCTGCAGGCCCTGGGTGTCCCCTACCCCACCTGCTTGCTTTGGCTGGGGGCTTGCGGGCGGAGAACAGAGCCAGGCCTGGCACGATGTAGCTTGCTGCAGGGTGGGGGAAGGGGTGTGAAAGGAAAGTGGGGGGGTGTCTGTCTGTCCCCTGCCCTGCAAACCCCGTGCGACCCCCCCCCCAGGGCTGGCTCTGCAGGTTTCCGCCTGGGGCAGCCTGCTGGGTGGGGGGAGGGTGTGAAGGGAAAGTGGGGGGGTGTCTCTCTCTCTCTCTCTCTCTCTCTCCCCCCTGCCCTGCAACCCCCGTGTGCCCCCCTCCCCCCAGGGCTGGCAGGTTTCCGCCTGGGGCAGCCTGCTGGGAGGGGGGAGGGGTGTCCCCCCCCCAGCGCTCGGCTGGACTGGAGGGAGGCCGGCCGCGCCGCGTGCAGCCGCCAGGCCCGGCTTCTCTCCTCCTCGCGCGGGCTCTCATTTCCGCGCGGCTGGCCACCCTGCGCGCGCCCGCCCGCTCGCTCGCTCGCTCGCGCGCGCTCCCTCCCCGGTGCTGAATGTCTGGGAGCCGTTGGCTGCCGCTGAACCGTTTGGCTCCTTCCCTTAGTAACAGCTTCTGCCGCGATTCCTCCTCAATCGAAATCACACACAGATCGCCGCCCCTCCCCCCGCCCCTCCCCCACTCCGCCTGCCCGGGGACATAACTGACTAGCGCGGCGCGCTGTGGGGGCTGGCGTTTCCCCTCCCCCCACCCCCGGTGTGTGGTGTTTTCTTGTCTCCCCCCCTCCCCCACCCCTCGTATTTTGGCGTGCGGGGTTGTTGGCGGCGTGGCGGGGGCGCCTCCGCGGAGCGGGCGCTCGGATGTGTCTCTAGCGGTGCGCGGCGGAGGAAACCCGGGGGGCCTGTCTCGTGCCTCCATTGCAAAGGAGAGGGGGTGGGGGGAGGGCCCCGGCAGCCGCCGCTCAGCCGTCCACGGCAAGGTAAGGACCGGGGGTGCTGGGGGGGCTGGTTGTGCGCCGGGGTGGACCTCGGCTGGGCTGGCTCCGGGGGGGAAGGGAGCGGGGGGGCTGTGTTTGTGTCTGTCATAGTTAGGGTGGGGGATGGGCACGAGTGTAACATGCACCCCCCCAACTTGGGTCCTGTTTTGGGGGGGAATGTGTTTTTGGGAGCTGGTGGCTTTGATTGTAATTGCACCTCTTTCAAGCTGGTTTGGGGAAGGGGGGGCGTTTCTGGACCCCCCCTCCCCCTTCTCTGTTTCTGATTTTTCCCCCCCTCCCCCTTTGGATTTTATTTTATTTGGAGGCTTTCAGGGAAAACAGAATTTGCAGCAAATTGAATCAAGGAGCCATCATGAGGCAGACTGGTTTATAGCCTATTTTTAGCCTGATTTGTGTAAAGAAGAAGAATCCTTCCTCTCCCCCCTCCCCCCCTGCATATTTACTACTTCTAAGACCGAGAGAGTGGTGGAGGGGAAAGACCACCCTAAAGTGTGAATTTAGGTCTGTATTTATTTGCAGTCTGTTTATGGTTTGTGTCTGCAACGTATATTGTTAAGGAAAGCTTGGGGAGAAATGTGCTTGTGTCTGAACTCATGGTGGAGTGGGGGAGGGGAATCTGTGTCCACACTTTCCTCTGTGTGATTCTTTTTTTTAAATTTCCTTTCTTTTCAACCGTGTATGCTGCCTTTCATTTATAATTCAGGGGTGTGTGTGTTTCCTTTGTGTTTAACTTCCCTTGAGATGCAGTTCTGGATTTAAGAGAAGAAAATACCTATATATGTACATTTAAAACAAATTGTGAAGTGCCAAAGTTATTGTTGATCAGTTTCCTGTTAAGTTCTGGGTGGAACATAATCACATTTTCTTTGACAGGGTAAGGGCCCCATGTAAAAGACAAAACATGGGCCCTGGTTTTGGAAATAAAACCACAATCTTATAAAAACTTATTTTTTAAATTTAAGAGTATTAAAAATCCAAAATGAAGCAGGCAATATTGTTCTGTCCATTAGATGTTTTTTAAAAGATCTTTACATCTAAGTTATATAGTTTTCTGTGCTGCTAATTATATTTATCCATCGTAAATACCAAATATGTAGTTCATTATACAATTTAATGGGGTTAAATTGTAAATTGAATTCACTTAGAACAACTTTAATCACTAAACTCACTTTTAAGGAAAATTTATAAGATTAAAGTCTGTCTTTTTTGAGAGAGGAGAGCCTTGTTCTTAATGGCAGTCTCGTTGCTTGGGATTGCATATTGAGTTTTCAAGGTAAAGTTTCATCTCAGCTGTGTAGGGTTGCAGAGTGAAGTTTGCACTATCAGATGTAGCCAACATTCTCATTTTCCTATTTGTAGAAATCAAGACTTAACTGATTTATGGAAGAGATTATAAAATATACTCATTCTTTGCTGTTAAAGCATGGGAGGTAGAGAGTCATGATCTGGAAAATTCAGTCTTTGTCACATAAACTATCTGGGCCTGATTTTTGATACCTTACTGACCTAGTATATTAGAATAAATATTTGAGGACATCAGAAAGGGTATTAACAAGAAAGGGTCTTTATTTTAGATGAGCCATGCTCTCTGGTAACTGACCATGGGCTTTAGGTTGTACCTACCATAGAGAGAGGTGCCACTGGGAGACTTCAGGTTTGGATTTTGAATAATGACTGAAGTTTGAGGACTATCTAAGTTTTGGGCCTTGATCGTGCAGTGAACTTTGCAAAAAGCTCAGATGTCTGCTCATCTAAACCTTGTGGCCTTGGTTTGGACCCCTCCACGTTAATCTCTTCAGCATACAGTTAAAACTCATTAAGGCTCAGATCCTGGAAACACTCATGCAGGTGCTTAACTTTAACCACACAAGTAGTCCTACTGGTTATAATGAGACTATTCATGAGCTTAAAGTTAAGCATGTGTTTAGGTGTTTGAAGGATCAGAGCATGAGATTTAAAAAAAAGCTTTACTGTCAAGGTAAATCTGTTTAGTAATCTATTGGTGTTATGTAAATAATAGTAAACGTTGTATGGTTTCCCAGAGAGATTAATTTTTCTTTTGGTTAAGATCTAATGGAATAGCACTGTATTTTATTATTAATCACAGATCATCTGAAAATACACTGTCATGGTCTCTTAAACTTTGTTAGGGAAGTGCAGGCTTTTCTCCATGAACACATGGTTCATGTGGGATTGTATCTTTGGAACTTTGTGGCAGGTCTCCCAAACTAGTATTGTGAACACCTGGAAAATATTTATCATTCACTCCATAAAGAGAGGGGAAGGGGAAGGAAATAAAATTTAAGCATGTAATAGTACTGGGACTTGGGTCCGTAATTTCAGAATATACAAGAGTTTACAATTTATTTAGTTGTTCATTTAACTTTTCCCTGCTTCATTGAGAGTAATAAATGCTGACCAAAATTACAAGATATATGTTGCTCGGCTTTTTTCTCCTCTAAAAACTTTTTTTTTTTTTTAAAGAAAATTTTTACAAATGCCGCTCTTAGTTTTTCTTCCAATGGTTGGTTTTTCGTATGTTGTGTTGAAGTTATAAGGCATTATGTAAGTTCTAAGTGTTGTAAAACTTTGTAATCATTACCACTGAGACAGATACGATGTTGCTGGATGGAGTAAACTGAAAGGCTCAAAACGCGAATATGTATATTGTGAGTGTATATCTTCCTTTGTTTTCAGTTAAGGTTTTCACCAAGGAAGAACAAATCCAAGTGCATGTAAAGTAAATTGAATGCTTATGGAGTTTAACCTAATATAGGAATTCACATTCAAGTCAGAATATGTTTGCTGTTATAAATGGTATAGAAGCAAATTAAGACCCAATCCTACATGTTCCACTTGGATATGAGATCCACATGAAGTCAGAAATCCTGCAAATACAATGCACATGCTTAATTGAATGGGGTCTATACAAGTGCATAAAGTTGATCACATGGGTCAGTGTTTGCAGGATCAGGGTCTTCTATATAATTTCTCTAAGCTATATTGCTCTGTGTGTGTGATGAGCTGAATATTTTTTTGGAGAGTACAATTAATTTCTACCAAAATAATATATTTACCATTTGTTGATTATTTCTGTGGATATGGTAAAAATTCTTCTGAACTAGTAGCCGGTGAGTGATAAATATAAAATTAACATACATGTCACCAAAAGGTGAATGAGGTGATTAGTGAACCTTTTGAATGACCACTTGTTGAATAAAAAAGTCTGCTCCTGTGTGGCATTGCAGTATAAATATTACATCTTCAAATGAATAACTGATAAAGGAATAACTTCTGATTTCCTGTTGTAGGCTTAGGATCCACCAAAATTCTTGGCTTCCCATGTGCAATTTTCTGAACACTCCAGCGTGGTGTTCTATTATTTAAATTGATAGGTTCTATAAAGAAACTTAGAGATAACAGCTGATTTTACAGAGACCATGTTTCATTCGAAGATCCCACACTAGGTAGATGGGGACTGCTTCACTCATAATGGAAATATAGCCCCTGGGAGAGAAAATATGGCAAAAAAGTACGTGAAAATGCCTTATCCAGGTGGAACTTCAAGAGAGTGTGTAGGATTGGGCATTTGCTGGTCCAAAAATAATTGGTCAGTTAACTGGTGAAATTAGTAAAATAATGTCAAAAACAGTCAAATATTTTAAAACACTACTTTGTTTGTGACAACAGTCACAAAAAGAATATGGCTTTATGGTCTCTAGCAGTCATAGCCTTAGATACTTATGCCTTATTACAATATAAAAAGTGAGTTATTTTGATTCAGAAAAATGTGAAATATAATGCAATGAAGTTCTGAAAAATGGAACAATGTCACGTTGATATAATAAAAAAGATAGGTCACTGCTTACATCAGGTAATTCTTGCTGGAATATTTGGCAATATTTGACTGGTCAAACAGGTGGTCAGTTGATTAGCTTGCTAAGGGAGAGAGATTCTCTTAGGGGCTAGCAATATACTGTATATAAAATGCCATATTTATTTTGGCAAAATGTGATACCGAATTGTAACTTGTTAGAACTCTAAAGCTCTGTCTTGACTATGGAAGAAGGTGTGTTCTTAACTCCAGTTAGCTAATGTGGGATGAAATCCAAGTGAAGATGAAGCAGTTGGTAGTTTTCACATGAATTGGCAGGTCAAGTTCAAGAGTAGGCTCCCTGATAGTCTTGAATACGACGTCGCCTACCATCGGGGAGCCTAGTCTTGAACTCGGCCAGTTAACTCATATGAAAAAAACCCTATGAACTACCTTGTATTCACTTGGTTTTCATCTCTCGTTAGTTAACTTGATTTAAGAACACACATTTTTTTCATAGTGCAGACAAGGTTGAAGTTGGTTGCAAAAAGTGCCAAGATATTTTTAATGACCATGGGTGATCAGAAGTTTAGTTGTAACTATTTCTGAAAGATCCCCAGCATCATAATGGCAGATGCCTCCTAAAACAGTGATTTTTTGGATACTGGTGCTGCTACTTCAGGCTCTTGTGACACCCTTTAGATTACCTACTTTAATAATGACTCTCTGTTCTGGGCTTGTGATCTGATCGGCAGGAATTGGATGTGAAGCAGGCCAAGTGTCATTACAGATTAGAGAATGTACAGATGAATGGGAAATGGTTTTTTTGTTCAGATAAGGCCTGGTGAACTGTTGGCTGAAATACATACTGGAAAGCTGTAGCTTAGGACTGACTTGGAAGGAAGATTTCTGCTTACTGAGATGCACACATCACAGCACGAAGCTCTCATGTATCTTCAGAGAGTTTCCGTGCAACTTCTGAGCCATCCTAACAGATCTTAGTTTGACATCTGAAAAGATGAGTGGCTGGGTATGGGTTGATCGTATACTGCGATGCTGCTTAATGCATTAGTCTCTCTTTTTAAGAGTATGATGAACACCTTTGTTGGGAAAAGAGAAAATCTTGGGCAGACGTTGATGGTCATGTTTTCAGATGCTGAGCGACCACTTCTCCCTTTGAAATCAGTGGGAGCTCTGTGAGCTTAGCATCTCGCAAATCAAGTCCTAAGTGTATTTTACTGGCTTTTGCAAACTTCTGTTTAGGCTAGGTGTCATGACAGCGAAAGACTACCCTCCCTGATGCGATCTATGACTTGAAATGTAAAGTTGATTCCATGGTTGTAATTTTCTTTTTTTCTCCATGTTGCAAAAGCGGGATCTTGATTATTATTAATGACTAACAGTAAAAATTCAGAATCATCCACAGAACATCCTGGGTACCTTGTTTGTTTTCTTTCTTTTATGATCTGAAATCCAATTCAGCCTCTTTTCTATGTTCTGCAGTCTGGAGAAACTTCAAATAACCTGTCTGCCATCAGCAAACGTTTTGGAATATTACTTTGGATAGCTGGAACTGCATTGCTAGACATTTTAGTTGGTCTGCTGGAGCTGTATATTAAGCCTCCCCACTCCCTCTGGTGAGGCAGACAAGCAGCTGTTTTTGCAGCTGATGCTAGTGCTGCTTTTAACCCATTGGTGGGGCTACAGAATGATTTAATCACCTCCCCAACAGGTGTAAGTTGAATTTAAAGCTCATGTTGAACTCCCAGTGCTGTAGATTTTATGACTCAAAACTATCAAACTAAGCAGTTGCATTGTTGGTTGAAAATGGCTCAAGACTACATAGCACACAGAAAACATTTCTGTAGTGTATTTCTGGAGCCTCGTCCAAGAGAAGAAGCTAACAAGTCAGACCTTTACTGCTCAGGAGTGAGTGGTGCCAAATGCTTTGCCCGACACCAAAACTGCGGATGTCAAGCATGAGGGGCCCTCAATGTAATTTTTAGAATGCGTAATGTCCCCTTGCCATTCAAACAGTCAGTGTTAAATTCAGGTTCTTCAGATGGGCAGCCTACCACTACCAAACACAGCGAGCTGGGGATTTGTGCAAACACAGACACATCTGAGGTGAATGTCAACACCCCAATGGCTCAAAAGGAAGAGTCTGTCAGGGAAACTTCAGGGACTGCCCTGAAGGGCACTTAGTGCCCTCAGTGATGCTGGGTGGCCTGGCTGAGGAGTGAAATTGCAAGTGCTACCCTTCTGTCCCTCATTTTGGAGGGGCCCATCAGTAGTGTTCTATCAGGATGATTTCTAAAAATATTTGTTTAAATGTACAAATAGATATCAAAGGTAGGATTATTTTTTTTGGTGTTGGCATAGCCTCTGCTCCAGTTGGAGCAAATGAGTTTTGTCATTGACTTTGAGTGGGAACACATTTGGGCCAACTTTGAGTGATCTGAAAATCCTACATCAGAATACTACTTGAAGCTAAACTATGCCTCCATCTTTCATACCAATCCATGTTCGAAGGTTTAGCCCAAAATGCTTGGGAGAAAATAGTGTTGATGCTGCATGAATTTTTATTCTTTCTAGATGTGTGGGCGGTAAGGGTGATCAGTGACAAAAATTAGCACATGCAAGCTTTTAGAAGTTCTTGAGCATTATTTGTCCAGTATGAGATTAAAGTAAGTTTTGGGTCTCTATTTGGCAATAAATCCTTCCGTTTGCAGTGTTCTTTATAGAGTCTACTACTGTTAAACAATGAATCATAGCTAATTTTTGTATGGATGTCAACATTCTTATTCTATTGCAGAAGTTCCTGCTTGGAGTGTTAACATAAACACACATCCCTAAATAAAAGATCTTAAACGTAGATTTAATTGGAGTGTCTTTTGCAAAAATACAGAACTTGCCATGGTGATTTGCAGTAAGCTTTCACATCCTATTTTTCAGTGTGGATTTTCAAAATCAGTACTGTACTGATTTTTTTTAATACACTGCACAGGTGTAGATAATGCAAAAGGCAGAGAAACATTTGACATCAGCATTAATAAACAGCTTGCCAAACAAGTTATGGGTAACAACATATATTTGGTAGCAACACATTTGCTATTTCTAATATAACACCCTCATATGGGTTAGAGAAACAGGCTGCACCTTGATTTGAACAGGCTAATTGTGTAGAGATAGCACTTGATTCTCATTTCATTTTAGGTACGTGGTTAACCCGCCTATATGTAGTAATTGTTTGATATTTCTTGTTTCAGTTCCGAATTCATTGCCCGGTGTAAGCAGAAAAAGTTTATAGCAACATCACCACTGTTTTAAAGTGAAATAATACTCAGGCCCATGAATACAAAGAAATTGCCCACCAAGCAATTCAGATAGCCTCAATGTGGCAGAAAAAGAGATCTGCTAAATTTAAAGATGACAATAAACCAGCACTTCATCTCACAAGGACATTTGCCATTGGAAACATTTGCCCTTAAATAGGTAAATAGTAGAACCCATCCTTGTCTTTTCATTATTGCATTTGCTACTTTGGTAGATTGTAAAAGGTCTCTGGTACCTTACTGGAAATATCTGTGCATTTATGTGCTTTATGTTGGCAAAGTCCATGTTAATTGGTTCTTTCAGTATCTACATTAGATTATTTTGATCAGGTTTATTCTTTTCGAGTTCAGTTTTCTTTTAATGAATATGGTATGTACAGATATCTTATAAATTGGATCGACTCTCCTCCATCAAAAGAAACTTGCTTACTCAGACCATTCAACAGCCCCATTGAGCTTTCCATGCACCATAAATAATATCCACTGTTCATCTTCTGGGAGACAGAGAGGCCTTACTATGTGCCCCAAAGGCAAACAAACCCATGCTTTCTGGGTGGGTCGGGTGGACATTATTAGTTGTTTCCATTGACTATTTCTGACATCTGTCCTTTCCTTTTTAAACTCAAGCGGTGTTGACCTGATCAATGTTGGCTAGGCATCATGAGAGGCATGCTGATTGCTCAGGAGTATGAAGTAAAACAAAGTAACTTTCTGGATGTTTTTTATATTTACTAGGGCTCATTGAAAGATTTTTAAAAAATTAGATGAAAAATGGAGAGGGAGCAAGAATTCATAAAAATGTCCATTTTCTGACTAACTCTTTTAATACTGTGGCTCCATGTCAGAGACTCAGCTGGGTCTATCACCTAGCCTATCAGATATGTTAGTACTAGTACTTCTGTTATACAGGCTGAGATGTTTGCTTTTTGTCATTTTAAGTTATCTAAGCTGGTAACATTAAGGACCAGTCATCAGTTGGACCCCACTAAAGAACTGCAAAACCTGCAGGTATGGCATTGGGATCTGTAAAACCGTGTTTGTGTGTGCATTTGTTAGCATGCTCAGTTCAGCTTCCCGTCCCATTTCCATGTCTGTCTGCCCCATTTTGGAATAGCTAGTTGGTATTTTTAAGGGTACGAAAGAGAGACATTTTTGCAAGCTGATTTGTAGAGACTGAATGAAAATTACTTGCCCTTTACTTGCTTTCTGTCCACACATTGCGTATTCCAGGAGAATCTAGACTTCTCTATTAAGCTTTAAAGCTTTTTTTGGTAAGTAAAAAAAAATATACCTACTCCTCTTCCATAGTAACACTGCCCCTTACTGCCGCCCCCCCTGTCCCTCGCCCTGGCAAAAGAAACCAGACTTGCTCAGAAGTAACATTGACAAATAAAACATTTTGCCACATTTCTGTCTCCTCAGAACTCACCTCTATATGCTATCTACCAGTGATGGGCTTTCTTTGTATGCTGTAACACGAATAAATAAAATGAAGTTCACAGCACTAAAAGTTCCATGTCTCTGCTGGCACTTTGCATTTCTTTCTGTTCGTTTCCTCAGTCATTCGTTCCCCCTCCCCCTTCTGCCTTTTTCTCCTTAATTCTTTTGTTTCCTCTTGTCATTTTGTCTTTCCTTTCTTTCTTTGGCAATGTATAGGCTTTCCCTGCTTATTTTTGTATTTAACATTCTTTTAAGCCAAAAACAGTGTCCTCACCACATTTTGTGTTTACTGTTTTATGGTTTCTCTGCCCTGTTTTTTCTGTCTTCTCTCCTTCCCTAGACTTTTCTGCCTTCTCTTCCCCATCCCAAATTATATATGTGGAAGTGATCTTGTGCAGTCCTTTAAAATCAGTAGGAATTTTGCAGTGTGTGAAGACAGCATAATTGGACCTTTTTCCTGCAGACTCAGGTTGTTTAATTTCATTGTGTGTTGCAGAGTGAAACTTACTGGAGATGTGAGTAAGTTTCATTCAGCAGTCTGTATTGCAGACAGTATGCTGATATGCAGAGAGTAAAGTGTGGAGGTAGACAGCTGTGAAAGGAAATAGTTGGCAACTTCTGGCAGTGTCTTTTATTAAATAATAAAAATAAATTTTGCCTTCAGTCACTAAGGGTTGATCCAACTCCAATTAAAGTCAACAGGAGACTTTAATGGGAGTTAGCTTGGTAAGAATTTCAAAAACTGCGCTGGATTGAATGGAAGTCTTTTGGAGTTCTTCTTTTTTGGGCAGTTTAGTCTCTTGCTATTTAGAATAAGGTATTTTCTATAATAAGTGATGTTCATGTTCTGACGTAAAGCAACAAAAGCAAAGTCAATCATAATGAACTCAGTCATAGTCTCACCTAGGTGTCACTTGCATTATGATAGTGATATCATATGATAATAATTATGATAATCAGGATTGGTGGCCTGTTATTCTAGGTGTTGTAGGCCTGGGTCCTAGAAATGGAAGTCTGTAGACAGATTCCTTTAATACAGTGCTCCACCTTCACAGATGAGTTTGCAGAATGCATCTATAAATGTTGGAGGACAGTCTCCTGTATTCTGATTGTGTCCAACAATTGCAGTAATGCTTGAAAATACTCTGTTGCTTAACATTTAATCGCTAGAAAGTGACCATTTCTAATTTGGGGGTGGTTGTCTAGGAACCAAAGAAAACCGAAGAAAGAAAAATTGATATGTCATAAACCATGATACAGCAAAATCTATTTGATAATGTACATGTGCTGTTTCTCTGAAATATTACACAGACATTGCAGGGGGAGAAAATAAGATGTATTTTGAAGGAAGGCAGTAAAAATAGTTTTTAATTGAATGTCTTTAACATATGTTTGTAAACTCTCTGGCTCAGAGACATTGTCAACACTTTACATAAAAGTAGTGCTAGCCGCTCATAGGTCATAGACTCTGTAGACCTTGATTGCTGTTGTTGCAATATCACACTCTTGCCACTTACGTACTCCTGAATATGGAAATTTATAATGTAGAAACTTGCTCCAGCCAGAAATTTGGCATGTAAAGTCTCTGGGTGTAATCATGCAATCCATATTCTGGGGAAAAAAAAGTCCCACTGGAATTGGTGGGAGTTTTGTCTGAGTAAGAAATGAAGGATAGGATCCTCTGCCTGTGAATAACTTCATTTATTATTTTGTTAGTTGTTTTTTATTTCTGAGGCCTGGCCTACACTTTAGGGTTAGGTTGATGAAAGTTGCCTTGCATCAGTCTAGCTGTGGAAGTTTGTTCAGTTAAATATGGCTCCCACTGACATAAGTTCCTCTATGCCAATTTAGTAATACCACCTCCCCAAGTGGCGTAGAGTCACAATCGATGGTATTAGGTTGATGCAGTGTCAGAGAAGACACTGCGTTGCTTACGTAGATTATTACTGGCTTTCAGGAGCTGTTCTACAATGCCCCACGGTGACAGTACAATCGATACAAGTGCTCTTGGTGAGGATGTGCACCATTGACCCAAGGAGCCAAGTGTGCAAATACACAAGTGATTTAATAACTGCCATGGCTGTATGCCGACGTAAATTAGGTTGACATAATTTTGTAGTGTAGACATGGCCTTACTATTGCCAAACATAGTTTAATTTATTTGTTCGACTCAGTGTTTTTGACTTTTAACCCTAGTCTACATGACAAACCTATCTTGTTATAACTATATCACTCAGGAATCTGGATTTGCTGAGCTCCATAATTATACCGACCTAACTCCTGGTGTACACACTACTACGTTAAGGGGAGGGCTTCTGCTGTCAACATAGCTAGTGCTTCTTAGGGAAGTGGAGTACCTAGGCTGATGGGGGAAGCTGTCCTGTCAGCATAGGTGGCGTCTTCACTAAGCACAACAGCAGTGCAGCTGCAGTGCTGTAAGTGTAGACAAGCCCTTAGCATAACATTTTGCAGGTCATTAGTCCACAATCTGGGTTGAGACATATACAGTGTGGTTTTTTCCCCTCTCCAAAATGTTTTAAGTATGAATTATTAAACATTGATGCTTCCAGTATGTTTTATAGGATTCACCAATACACTCTAAATTGTGACAGTTCTGTATTGCATATACTAGGATGCTTGGAAATATAATGGATCCTCAGCTGGTGTAAAATATCATAGCTCTGTTGACTTCATGTTCACCTGACTTCAGCTGAGAAATCTTCCCCTTTGTGAGCAGCCACTGTAGTCTATTGTTAAATGGCTTTTTTGGGGGTGGATTATAGATAAATTGTAAAATATTTTAGTTTCATTACAGCATCAACAGCTAGTTTCTTGAGTCCTAATGTGGTTGTTATAGAGATGCTGAACATAAATAGAGGAGTCCTCATTTAAGGATTTCAGCTTTTTTTGCACCATTTCTGTTTGTCAAGAAACAATCTCTTTTCAGGAACTGTACAAAGAGAGTAAGATGTAGTTTTTGAAGGCCAATGAAGAAAGGGCCCATGGAACTATCTTGGAATTCAGTGTTGATTCCAGCTGTCATAGAAATTATTTTTGCAGATTTCCATAAGCTTCCATACCTCCATTGCAGCAATGCCATATGTCCTTGGAACTCTAGAGAACCTAAAATCTCCTAGTATTCCCATTTTGAGACTAATATATAGGGTGAGATGCTTTCTTGCTTTCTTGCTTTCATTCATTCATTCATTCAATGGCTGTAAAGAGTTTCCATACAGAAAATGAAGTACTGCCTCTTGATTAGGGCGAGGGCTAGGAATCCGGATCTCTCTGCTTTGCCACTGTGTGATGTTGTGAGTGGCTAACAACTTTACCCATGCAAAACTGATCTTATACTTTGCTGGGATTTTTGAGGCCGTATTTATAAAGTACTCTGAGATCTTCTTTAGATGAAAGACTCTGTAGAAGTGCCAAAGTAATTTTAATTTTGTTTTTTAACCTTTGCTAATTTGGAGTTCATAGTTTTAGGCAAAAATATTTTTATGCTGATATTTTCCATGCTGGGTCTAGTCTGGCAGCGTTTTTCCTTCAAGTTGGAAAAAATTTGGGATCTGATTCTGCAAAAACTTGCCTATTATGTTTAAATTTTATGCACAGGGAATGGTCCTGTTGAAGGCAATTGGACTGTTCAGTGCACAAAGTTATGCACATTCGTAACTCTTAGTCTTATATTCTAACTGCCCAATCTGACGATCTCCTCCAAAATTCCTGTGTCTGGTGATCATGTCACAACGTGATGGTATCCTGACTGTTTGGGCTTGCTTGTGTAGCTGTGACTAAATTGTGGTATAATCATGTTGCTGAAACAAGATTTAGTAACAGGGTTATCCATAGTTTGGTCTGGTCTTCACAAGCAAGATGTAAGTGTCACTTCTGTGTTTGTTTGTGCCTTGCAAAATGGTTATGAAAATTTACAAGCCTAGGCACAAAACCTTCATATGTGCCCTTTACTATGATTCTTGATAATGAAAAATCTAATGGTATTTTACTTGCCTATCAAAGAGATACATGGCCTAGGGCAGATAGAATTTTGCAAGCCTTGTCATGAAAGTGAACATATTGTATGAAAATTAATATAAGACAAAACACTACTGTATTATAAGACAGTTTCCCACCACGGAAGTTCTGGCAGCATAGAAAGGTTCTAATAAACAAATCATGGTCTTTGGGGAAAAAAACAAATAAACCCCAGCACTGTAATGACCTGTTTGTGCCTGCTATACTAAAGATTTTAGAACAGCTTCTTTTAACGCCGTGTTTTTACATTTCATGTTTTGGGCTAAAATTTTCCATCCCTGCTTGATGATGGTGTTGATGTTCATTCTGTTCTTTAACAACTTAAGGAAAATCTCTTCAGGAGTTTTTGAATTATGGGAGAATTTCTTTTAAGAAAAGGTGTTATTATCTTGTACTATATATAGACCTACAACAGAAAGGACTGAAGCTTGTCCCTTATTCTGAACATAATCAACATACCATTTTTGCTTGATCTTAGAAAAATTAAAAATAGAACTTTATTAGTGATTAAAAAAATCACGTCTGAGTATGATTCTCAGGCCTCTAAGATATTTCAAAGATCTTAATGAAGCCTGTTTTCTTTTGACATATCTTCATATTCTTTTGACAGACTTCTCTAGGGGGTTGGATATTTTGCAGTGGGGATACTAACTGACCCAAGTCAAAAACCTCCAAAACCTCCAGTTGTACGTAGGACAGCTGAAAACTATTGTGTGTGTGCGTGCTTGGGGGGGGGGGGGGGGGGCGGTAAGAGGTGAAATGGGTTTTCCTTGATTTTAGAGCTCCCTTGTCATATTTATAATAAGAGAGGCAGCAACTCATTTTCAATTTCTTATGTCTCTCTGGAACTTTTATTTTGGGGGCTTTAATTTTCCAGCCTTGGAGTGTGTCTGAAGGTGAATTTAAAAAAAAAAAAAAATTGTGTGGGATGGGATGTATAAGTGTGTTAACAGTTTAGTGCAGTGTTAGAAAAAAAATTGTTGAAGAAAACCAAACTTTTTTTTTTTAAACCAGCTCTTTTGTTGAAATTTGGCACAGCAGTACCTGTACCCAAGAAGAGTGGTGGATGGTGACAATGTAAAAAAAGTTTGTAGAGTAGAGTTGTGTAGTCTGGTGAAATTTGTTTTTAATATGACCAAGCTGTAAGCCTTTGAAAAGTGCACTCAAAGCATGTGTGGAACAAGTTAATTAGCACTAATGCCTCAATTCTGCACACGTTAATCCATATGCATAACATTTAAATTAAGCGTGTATATGTGGTACAGGATTGGGGGCTATGCTTCTAAAGGACCTATCCTCAAAAGCTTCAATATGCTTTGGATCACACTTTAAAGTACAGCTTTCCCTAGTTGAGCATTTTTATACCTGTCATGTAGCTAATTCAGCCAATTTGCCAAGATGAGCAGGCCATCAGGAATTATACCCCCTTTAATGTACCCTGTTTGGGAGACTTGCTGCTTAGGGACACTCTGGGGAAGGGAAAGGGGCGTCTCAGAGTTTTGAAAGGCTCATAAGGTGGGTCTGGATTTTCAGGTACCCAGATCCTTTACAGTGGGGTTGCGGCAGGATGTAGGAGTAATACCCCAAAAGCAAAAAGACTTCCCCTTAACCCTACCCCAAAGCCACTGGGAAAGGCATCAAGGCTCCTAGATAGTTGGACTTCAGCTCAAGATGTTTGAGATCATGTCCCTTCAAATTGTATCCTTCAGGCTTTCCCTCCCACCAACACAGAAGTTCTGTTGGGAGTCTGTCTTCACTTCAGAGTTAGCCTGAGCTCTTACTTGGGGGTTGCCCCAGACACCTGCCTGTCACATATGCAAACCTCTCATTTGAGTTTCAACCTGGGCATGGCTGAGGATTAATTTAGAGCCCAGGTTCAACTTGCAGTTGGGCTGGTATCCCATCCAATTTGCAGTGATAATGCAGGTTAAATTATTCGAGTGCGGATAGGCCTTCAGTGCCTTCCCACAGTTCA
The DNA here is from genome assembly GCA_007922155.1 of Mesoclemmys tuberculata. Classification (NCBI taxonomy): domain Eukaryota; kingdom Metazoa; phylum Chordata; order Testudines; family Chelidae; genus Mesoclemmys; species Mesoclemmys tuberculata. The sequence continues at coordinate 11,208,751 of ML675649.1, forward strand.
CTGGGAAGGAGTCTGAGAACTGCTCAGCTCACTGCAGAACAAAGAACCGTGGGATGTGTCCCTAGGAGTCCCAATGACACACTGGAGTGAGTGCAGCACTATTGAGGACAGCCTGAGCTGCATCTTCAAAGCACTGTTCAAACAGCTATTTCTAAAGCCTTAATGTGAGTGCTGCTAGTTTGAGTCTGTGAACTGAGTCTGGGAGGCTCACCCCAACTCAGTCCTAAATGTTGTGTAGGCATACTTCCTGGGGCCAGAAGCCTCCTCCTTGTCTCTTTGCTCCTCACCTTCCACTGAAGATGTAGGCCAGCAGGGGTACATCCAGGCTTCCTTGAACAGTGTTGCATCAACTAGGTTACAAGTCCTTCACTCACCAAGTGGGCTGCCCCCGTTGTTGTCTGAGCTGCCATATTTTGTATATAGCACCTATTTGAGGCATTTCTCAGTGAGTCCTAAATGTCAGCTATCTATTCTCTGCTTTAGAGCTACATTTAAAAATAGTATCTTTAAAAAAAAAAAATTGGTGTGTATTTTCCCCTACACACGGAAATATTTTTGAGATTTTCACACACACACACACACTCTCTCTCTCTCTCTCTCTCTCTCTCTCTCTCTCTCTCTCTCTCTCTCTCCCCCCCCCTCCTCCCCACCCACCCCCCCACACACACACGTCAGGCTGAGACAAAGCTTGAAAACGTGCCTTCTAAAGTTCATAGAGGAAGGTTCACTTCTGTGGACATTGAGAGGTGAGTGGGACTCAGTGTTATAATGGAGTTTAGGTGTAGAGTTCCAGATTGTGGAATTTTCTTTAAAGAAACCAACCGGCCACAAACATCCTAGGACATTCCTTGTGTGTAGTGTGCACTATATGATCTTTAATTACATGCTCACATACAGTTTTACAAATGATGCAATACAATATCAGAATTATTTGTAGCATCTTGTAGTACTGTGTATTAGTTTGTACGCCAGACAACAAGTTCCTTCATGCAAATGGATATCTGCTCCTTCATAGTGTCCCATTGGCTTCAGTGGAGGTCTGTGTGGGGCTATGGGTTCACTCATATGGAGCGGATCCTGCAATGTCATTTATATAAAAATTACAGTAACTGTTCTTGTACAACGTACTTCATGTTAAGTAGAATATCAGAGTAATGAAATAACTCACCTAAACTTGCAGATGAATTATCAACTGCCTCTTCCCAGGTTGTGCTATTGCACTGTACAATTTATTTTCAGCCATTACTGTTGACTTAATTATTTACGTTCCTTAGAGAGAAGAGAACGTATAAAAAGAATGTCAAAAGACATACTGAGTCATCACAAAAATGAAATAACCAAAAAGAACAAATATAAGTGTAGTATAATGGGATTTTTCCCTAAGATTGTAAGAAAAATGATTAAACGATATCACTGTGTTTTGAGATGTACTATGTGATCATGTTAATTAAACTCTCTTGTATGTACTGAGACTGCATAATATGGAATAATAATGTAATCCACTAGTGTGGACATCTGTATATGAATTGCTAAACATATTTTTCTTATCACAACATAACATACAAAAAGATACAATTGTCCAAAACAAATGCAGATTAACAAAGTATAGTGAAATAACACCAGCTATCCTATTCAATTGCTTGTTATGCTGTACTTGTATATTAAATAAAGTATCATCACCCACATTATCATCCTATTCTGTTGATAATCCAGTGGTGAGCATTTTACAATTGTTGGGCTATGTGCACGGCATACTTTTTTAGCAAGTCTTGGTGGGGAGGGGGAAGGAAAAGCAAAAAATGGAAGTTACATGATGACAGGGTTTTTCATTACATACCATATGGTAGCACATGTATTATGGGCCAAAAGGAGAGGTAGATAGATACAGGGTTTTTTGTATTTTTTTTTAAAACAATCATATTGAATATTTGAATTTATGTAGCTTATAAATTTTTCTTTTAAAAACTAAATGTGTTAAATGAAATCTCAATTTGATACAAAATATGTTAAGGCTTAAACTACTTTTAATCTCTTAAAATATTTATAAAAAATAAATGTGCTGAATTCATGAGCCTCTATCAAAATCTATAAATTAAAGGCTGCTTTTCTGTATAAAGAAAAATGTTTTCCCCTGATCCTAACTTTTGAGGTCAAGCTTTATAAACATGACACAATAAGTCATGTACCATATTAAGGGCTTGTTTTGCTTAATAAAAAATACATTTTATATGCTATTTTGTGTTTGTTTAAATTCTAGTTACCATCCTAATGTAACTTGACAAAAATCATGAGTAAAAGCAAATAAGCAATATATCATTCACTATTTTCTAACATACTAAAATGTGCAATTATAAGAATATGAAAATATTGAACTGTATAATTACTTAAATATAGATAGTTATAATGTACCCTCCTAGGTAGCAAAAAGATGTACTAAATCTAGTGTAAAGGTTCTATTGAGTTGTAAATCAACATGTTTTAATGGTGATTTCAACTAATGAGTATGCACCTTTCTTTAGAAGATAACTGAAGTATAAAATGGAAAAGTTGATTAAATTGATTTGTTTTAAATTTGGGCTTTCCACTTGGCGATTTAAACCATGATTTAAATTACTGATTTAAACTGCCTCAATTTGAATCAGTCCCCCGTGTTGGCCAATATTTATTTTGTGGAGGTTAATGGTAGTAATTTTATCAGCTGATTACAAAGCTAAATTGGTACTGGGTGATTGTCGGAAATACTACAGTAATTACAAATGGTTAAAGATGGGCCCAAGCCATAACTTCAGATCCAGATCTGAATTTGCCAAACCATGAGAAGTTGTTTAGAATTGGGGTTTAGGATATTCTAGTGATATGGGACAATCTTACAGTTCAATTCTGGATTCCCAGTCTCTCCAAGTTTGGAGTTGTTTGGGTCTGGCATTTCGGTTCCAGGCCTGACTCTACCAAGTTTTAAAACAAAACCTTGGAAGTGAAACAATATTTTTGTGTCGATTTAATAACAACAAACTGTATTTTTAGGCATGGCTTGTAGTGCTGCCTATTATTAAGTTTGCCTCATGCTTCTTGTTTTTTCTTGCATATAACTTTTAAGCATTTGGGCTGAAATTTGTAATGCCGGGTGATTGTTTAGGTGTGCCTGCGCATACAAAAATTTCAGTCAAAACAGTTCAGCCTTTTCAAAGAATAAGTATGGGGAAATAATTGTGTTGTCCTTGTTAAAAATTCTAGTGACCTTCTGTGTTAGGTATGTGTCTTCTGTAGTCTCTGTGAAAATTTGCTTAAATTTGGCCCAAGCAATCCTATTTCTGGCATTTCCCAGCTTTTGATTGTATTGGCTAATGTTCTTTTCACATAGTTTTTATGCATGTTATTTGAAAGTTAAAATAGCAAGATGTCACTAAATAGTACATAATTAAATGCTCAAAGATAGAACAAGAAACTAATTTTTTTATTTTAAAGAATTAATATTCATCAAACATTTATGAAGCTGTCTAACAAATTACAACAAAACATTGTCTAATAACGATGAAAGAGATGAGTCTTAAACACTGACTGTTATAAAGAATTGTGACTTAATGTATTCATCACCTTGATACACATTTCCTTTTTGTTTTCTCCAAAACTTCAAAATACCTTTTTGAAGACTTTATTGTGGTTTATATTTTCTCCTTGTAGTGATGGATGATTAACACCATTGCAAAGGTATTCTGTACAAAAATCTTTTGGAGGAATGAACTCATTAATTTTGTCTGTTTCGTTTAAATCTTTATAGAAATGTCTAAATCTAAATGATGCCATTGGTGGGATGGATGGTTTCCGTAGGAAGCTTGGACAGTCAGTGGAGCAATGGAGATAGAGGAATGGGAGGAAAAGAGAGAACTGTGGTTTTGAAAGGGATTGATTCTGGCTGAAGGGAGGCAAACCCGAGTCCTGATTCAGGTTTGCACTGAGTTGTTCCCCTACTGCAGAAACTCAAATTCCTCTTCTGTTGTCGTCACTTGCTGTGGGTTGCTGACTACTCTCTTGAACCGCTACTCAGAAGGGCCATGTGACTCACATTATAAGGTCAATCTGGCATGGAATACCAACTTCACAGGAGCATGGCAGAGGGGGACTATAATATCTAGGATTTGTGCCTTCTTAGGGAACAGAAAGGAGCAAAAATGAGGAGACAGTGGGGCAAAAGCTGGAGAGAAGGTTGAGCGGGACCTTAGTGTATGTCTACACTTCATTTAAAAGCCTGCAGCTGGGCCGTGCCAGCTGATTCAGGCTCAAGCGGCTTGGATTAAGGAGCTGTTTAATTGTGGTGTAGATGTTCAGGTTTGGGATGGAGCATAGGCTCTAGGACCTTGCAAGGTGAAAGGGTCCCAGAGCTTGGGCTGCAGCCTGGACCTGAATGTCTACACTGCAAATAAACAGCGCTGAAGCCTGAGCGCTCACTGAGGCCAGGGCAAGGATAGGTGGAAGGAGAGCCCAGTACAGGCTTCTGAGCGGCAGGAGGGGAATGCCTGGTATCCATGGGAGGTGGCGGATTACTCACCATGTGGCAATTAAGGAAGCTTTCTGCTTCCTGTAATGGTCTCACAGTCTCGGCCGCCGGGACCCGGTGCCCCAGCTTTTCTGCGCCTCACTCCCTTTCTGGGGAAGTGATTTGGACTGTGCTGAAGGGCTGGCGATGGGAGGGGAGCATAAGGCCGTGCTTCTGAGTACTGTACCTCTTGCTAGATACAGCCCTCTCTTGACTTCAGCCCTTCAGTGGAGCCCCATGCACTTCTATACAGGTTCTGTCTGGCAGGGGAAATGGATGAGACTCTGTACACTGGGGCTTCACTGAAGTCTGGAGGGACTGGGGGTCAGTACTCCCAGGGTCAGCCTTCAGCTCCCTGCTTGCAGAATACCCGCTGGCTTCCCCAGCAGAGGAGGGTAACTTCTGGTTGGTGGCTCCTGCAGCAGTGGGATAGAGAGTTGGGTAGGGAACCTGATTCTGGCAGCTGAGACCACCTGCACAGGGTCCAGTTCCCTGACTTGAGTCTTTCAGCGGGGCCTTGGGAGGTCCTTGTGCCCTCCTCCCTTAATCATCTTGTTGCTCCCACCAACCCTCATTCAGGAACCTCTGATCTAGTCTGATTTGCGTCTCACCAAGGCCATTACATTTCACCCAGGTGACCCTGTATTGCTCTTAATTACTTTAGTTAATTTAGTTAGCTACAGGATTTCAGTCCTCAGGAGACTGAACCATTGTGCCACAAGAAAGAACAGGTGGGACCAAGGAGCCATAAGCGTGCTTGATTTCTGCCATTTCTGATGAGCACAGTTTTCTGTCACTTAATGTGCAACATGAGGGTGTGCATGCTAGCTTTTGAGTGCTCTAAGTCTTGATGATACCATAGAAAGGGAGGGTTTCTGGAATAGGGATGGGAGTGGGATCCTGATGGACATTGTTTAAGGGTTAATTTTTGTTTGGCAATTCATTTTATTGATATATACCACAGTTAATTCAGTGTAAGATTCTAATATAATTGTTTTGTCTGAATTACAGGTGTGGGCTTTTTTACATTTTATAGTGTCCCAACCCTACACTTTGCATGTAAATAAATGAAAGAAATAATAAATAGCATGCAAATATTTGTTTGAATACTGTGACAGTAGATGTCTGATTTTTAACATAAACTGCTGGTCAGCTCTCATTACTCTTCATACTATGGTTAAGGTGGGCTCCTTTAAAAACTGCCTTTTTAGCTCCTACTGCTGTATTCCCCTTTGCCCGCTTTGCTGAGTGCTGCACAGCATACACAGTGGCAGCCCTCTGAGTCAAGCAGTGAGTGCAAACACCTTGTGGCAGAAAGCTGACTCAAGCTATCCGTCCAGTAGCATTACTTTACCAGTGCCAGCACTATGAATTTAATTGTGTAAAAGATAAAACTTGCAGTTTCCACAGACCACTGCGATGGAAAACAGAGCAAGTTCTTTCTAGATTCAGGGCCAGATCCTCAGCTGGTTTAAATGTGCACAGCTCCACTGAAGTCAAGATACTAGCAGACTACTCCATCCATATTGGCCAGGGGTTAATTTGGAAGCCATGACCCTCTACTTTCAAAGAAGCAGAAACTAAAATCAGGTTGGCTGGATGGAACTTGTTATGCAACAGTACTGAGGGGGAACTCTTAGTTAGAGTCTGGGGTGGAGAAGAATGCCAATGCATCGAGACTATATTGGATGCCCAGCTCTATGCCACTGCCCTTCAGGATCTTCAGGCCCAGTAACTGACACTCCTTCATGTCCTCTGTGGCTCTCGAATAAGGGTCACAGCCTCAGTTGGTGTAAATCACCATAGTTCCTTTGAACTTTAGATTTCCTTTGTCTGTCTGTGATTTAGAATTTTGTCCCTTTTATAGACTTCCTTGGGCTTAACTGTCTGTTATCTCCACTAACAGGAGTGGCTACATGGTATATGATGATCTCCCTGAAACTGTCTTTCCAGTCTTTAATTCCATGATCAAAGGAATAAAAGTGTAGATTTTCCTCCCTGAAAGAGATCTGACCTACTAGGTAAAAAGTCACCATTTGCTATATCACTGTCCAGCTGTGCAAGAGTGTGTTACCCACTCAGCAAAATGTATGTCTTTGTTTTATCTGCATAGATGACTGCGTGGTTGTGCACATATTGAGTATATGACAGGTACTTACTCTGGGTCTAATTGCCATATGGCCAGCAAGAAAGGGAGCTCCACAACTTGGGATGGACACCCCTTCCCAGCATCCTTTGTTACAGGAATAGGCGAGTAGTTGGTGTCTAGAATTGAAAATTTTGCTAGCAGACATGTAGGAGCCAGAGGTCTAAACCTGTGATTTAAAATTAGAGTGACAGCCAGCAAGCTATTGGTAAAGGGAGAATGATGCCATCAGCACCACAGAAAAGTTGTATGTGCGAGAGGTTTGGAATAGGAAATGGTTAGAAAGACTCAGTGGGTAGCTATGGCTGTTCAGTAGGTCCCCTTGTGATGGGTAGAGACAGATGGGGTTTGGATAGCTTTGAGTATATCTGGTAGGTATTGGAAGAGAGATGGGTTGTGATTGTTGGTTAGCAGGTCTGACTGGAATTGGTACAAAGAGTGTATGATGTTGCTGTTATGGTTCACATGGAAGGTCACATACTATTTCAGAACATGGAGAGGGAAATAACTCATTGGGGAGAAATTGCATTTGGCTTTGGAGAAGGGCTCTGGAGTAAGGAATTACTCAAGAAAGGCCTTGAATTTTAGGGAGTGGGGTTTGTGGTGTAGGGCAAGAGGCATTTTATTTTCAGTATGGTAGGCTGTATTAGAGTTTTTCTTTTCTTTTTGAAGTCTTATCTCAACTCTACAATAGAAGGAAGATGCTTTTTTGTCCTTTTGGATTACAGTGGGTGTGTCAGTTTAATAGCAGGTGTCTATGTTTTGAATTGAGAATGAATGTATCATGGGTCTAGGTAGAACAGAGTACACATGACTTCAAAGTCAGAAGAAAAGGTAAGTTCCCAATACATGTTTGCTTACAATGGAATCAGTCAGATGAGAACGTTTAATGGTGGGATTGAGAGGTGGGAGTCTGTCTCTCTAGTGCAGTGGTTCTCAAATTTTGTTGCATTGTGACCACCTTCGGATAAAAATTATTACACAACTCCAGGAAGGAGGACTGAAGCCAAGCCCAAGTTCTGGTGCCCCAGGTGAAGGAGCCAAAGCTGAAGCCTGAGGGCTTCAGCCATTGTGGGGGAAGCTGTAACCTGAGTACTGCCACCCAGGGCTAAAGGTGAAACCTGAGGCTTCAGCTCTGTGGTGTGGCTCACGCTTTGGCTTCAGCCCCAACCCCCGCAAGTCTAACACCAGCCATGGTTATCCCATTACGGGGTCGCAAGCCACAGTTCAAGACCCACTGCTCTAGTGTCCTGGAGATGAAAGATGAAATGAGATTAGGTTATTGTTGGTTTGATGTTTTGATGCCAATCTTGTTTTTGGTCTTGTTGTCCTACTCCCTATCTGACAGGCTGAGTTGGTGTTTTTTCTTACGTTCTAGCTACACTAGAAACATAAGTCGATGTATATTACGTTTACGTACAGCCCCCTCAGTAATTACTGCGGTGGTTCATGTCCACACTACCCTCCTTGGGTCAGTGGTGCGCGTCCTCACCAGGAGGGCTTCTACCAACCTAAGAGAGGCAGTGGGGGAGCTGAGAGCCTAGTCTCTCGGCTCTGCTGGCAGCTCTCTGCTGGGAGCCTGGCTGTCCCACCGACTCTTGTGCTTCCAGGGGCTTTCCCTTTCCATTCAAGGGAAGCCACCAGGGGCTTCTCGCCCTCCTCCCCGTCTCCCCCAAGACCTAAGGGAAGCCGTCTGGAGCTTTTCGCCCCTGGGGAGTGGGGTCCAGCTGCCCTGGCTTCCTGTCCCCTCCGCCAGCTCCCCACCCTTCTCCCTCCAACCAGGCAGTCTTATCAGTTTCACAGCTAGATGAGCTGTGAAATGGATAAGGCTGCTCCATTCCCAGAGTGCTCAGGGGGGAGGAGCTGCCCCCTTTTTGCATGGGCTTCCAGCTAGGAGTGTGGGAGGGGGAGGAGCCACCCCTGGGCTTTTCGCCTGGGTTCCCAGCTGGGAGTTGGGGAGGGGGAGGAGCTGCCCAGCTTTCGTGTCAATTTCGTTGCTTCTATTGTGAAATTGACAAGACAGCCAATAGTTGTAAGGGATAGTGTAGATACTAACATAATTAGATTGACGTAAGTTGCTTTATGTCAACCTAATTGTGTCGTGTACACCACCCCTTAAAACTGAATTTCTGGCATAAATGTGTATCGTTATGTTAGTGAGATATAGACATGAAAATTACTTAGCGTGTGTGTATGGTTACCTTTCCCATCTCTGTAGATTTTGGCTCTTTGCATCCCCTGTAGACACTTGGCAATCTGTCCTTCAGGCTCGTACTTAAGGGCTGGGTATTGGCTGAAGTGAGTTAGTGCCTGGTTTTCAGAATTGCTGAGCACCCACAGCTCCCATTGGAGTTGTAAATGTTCAGCACCTTTACAAATTAGGCCCTGAGGTATATCACTACTTTGAGAAGCTTAATGTTTAGGGGTGAAGCATTTTGGAAGCATTAGGACCAAAGGGGTAGAAAGAGGCAGTTACAGATGATGGTGAGAGAAGGGTCTGTGCCCACAGTGGAGAGATGTCTATTATAGATGAGAGTTTTTTTTTTTAAATTAGGATTAGAAAAATGTGGAAAAGTGACTGGAGATAAAAATAGATGAAATTTTAGACACGAAAAGGTGAGGGATGAAGGATTCTGAACTTGTGGGGCAGGAGGAGGAGAGACGATATATTATTGGAGTTAGAAATGCATTGGAAGTCAGTGAAATTTTCTGAGGTTATGGTTAATGCTGATCCTGCTTCTACATGATGGTGAGAAGTAACAATGGTCCACTTACTGCAGTATTGCTCCAGGTGCATGGATATCTGCTGTTCAGTGAGGAGCAGGCCTGTAAGTAGTTATAAGACATTTCAGGAAAGAATAGAAAGCTATGTAACTATAGAAATGATGAAACTAGAAAGCCTTTTAGTCCATTTATCAAAGTGTTTACAGTTATTTCAAGTAAAGCAAAACCAGTACTGTAGAATCTTATTAACTTGTGCATGGGTCAACCACAGATCTATACTGTGGATTCCTTGGCTTGCAGCTAAATGCATAGGTCTGTGATTGCTACTTCAGTGCCAGGGACAGCATCGACAACGTTATTTTAGTAGACTAATAGAGGCATGCCATGTCCTGCTCCTGCTCTGTCCCTTTTACTGGCTAAACCTGGAATGAGGACTGTAGGTTTCCATTGCTGCTGAGGTTTGAACAGTGCTAGGCTGTGGTGCTATCACAACAGCTGCACTGGGATCCTGCTTGAGTGAAGATGAACCAGGACTGTGGTTTTCCAAGAGAGAGCTGGTGTGGCCACAGCTCTCTCTCTCCTCCTCAGGGAAGCTCTTGAGACAGAGTCTGCTTCCTTGTCCATGGTAGTGAGACCAGGTGCACTGACTGAATAACAGCTGAAGGGAGACTGGACAGTCCTCTGTTCTATCTCCTGTCCTTTCCCTTCCAGTGAGGAGTGGGATGGGTGAGCAGGATGACCTCTCGTATCTCAGCAGAGAAAGAGTCCATGACAGCCACCTTTGCATGGTTACTGCGGATTGCTCAAAGTCATGGGAAGCTCAGAGGCAGAGGCTCTCAAGAGGACCCTGCTCCTAACAGTGATGTAGCTGCACTGCAAAAGACTTGCCACATAAGCTTGGTGACTTCTCATGAAATGCTTGCCCCGGGACAGCTACCGAGACTCCAGGACCTCATTGTGTTACAACTGTACAAACACAGAATAAAAAGGTGGCCTTAGTCCCGAAAGAATTTACAATCTAAGTATAAGACAAGAGACAGTGTATGAAGACAGACACTCAGATGGGGAAGTGTAAGGAAATAATAAGGCAATATTGGTCAGCATCATAGGCTGTAGTATCAATGCACCAGTGGCCTAACCATTGTCAATTTTTGTAGACATCATGGCAAAGGAGAGTTTTGAGAGAGTTTTGAAGAAGGATAATGAGGTAGCTTTGTGGGGCAGTATAGGAGAAACCACTGAAGTGCTTGTTTAAAAATGTAACAGGTGGGAGATTGAGGCTGACAACATGGGCCAGTTTGAGACAGGAGTTGGCATCTTGATAATGAATGAGAGATGAGAGGTAGGACAGGGATAAGCCATGGAGTCCGTACAGGAGAAGAGGAAGGGAAACAGTGAGTTGAACTAAACAGGACCCTACATAGTGAGAAGATTTCTGATAGTTAAAGAGCCTTCTATCTATCAGACAAAGGCATAACGTGATTCAGTGGCCAGAAGTTGAAATTAGGTAAATTCAAGCTAGAGCTAAGGTGCACATTTTTAATAGTGAGGGTAATTATATGTTAGAACAATTTACAACCACTGTGGTGGATTCTCAATCACTTAAAGCTGTAAATTAAGATTGCATGTCTTTTTAAATCACATGCTGTGGTTTAACTAAAAGATGTGGACTTGATGCAGGGATTACTGAGTGAAATTCTATTGCCTGTATTTCACAGGAAGTCAAACTAGATGGTGGTACTGGTCCCTTCTGGTCTTAAAATCTTAATACAAACCTCTTAAGGCGGAGAAAACCTTAAACTGTTTTATTGCCATCTGCCCCCAAATATAAGGAGCTCCCTGAGCATATACTAGGGCTCCAGGAGGTCCAGCACCAAAGTTGTCCTCCCTCCCCTGTGAACATCAGAGGAGTAAACTTTCAGAACATACAGTCTTAGCTGCATGACTTTTAGCGTATGTCTACAGTGTGATTAAAAAACCAGTGGCACTGAGTCTCAGAGCCTGGGGCAACCGTCTTGGTCTCATGGGGCTTGGGCTGCCAGACTATAAAAGTGCAATGTAGACATTCGGGCTTGAGCTCCGCAAGTCTGAGTCACCTGGTGCAGGCCTGCATGCGGCCCTGCCATGGATTTTTTATTTAAGTGTAGCTGTTTCATTATCGACATCAGTGGGAGACAAGTGGCAGCGCATACCAAATTTCAAGGGGGAGCTTGGAGTGCATAATAGCTGGCACTCCAAGCACTTACTTCAATGGGCCTTTCCCTTCCAAAGGCACCATTATTCTAGTGGAGTATGCTTTGATCAACAAGGTAAGGTATGCATCGGTATATATAGAAGTATCGGTTTCAAAGCATTAATCCTTGACACACTGGTTTGATTTATGTTAAGAGATTCAGTTTTGCTGGAGGGAAGAAATTTGTAGTAACCATAAGTATAATTAAAAAGAAGAGAGAGCAAAGTATGGTGGTATCTGTAAATTGAACAAAATATGCTGTCAATGTGTCATGTAAATATTTTTGAAGTACAGTAGATTTTTCAATTTTGAAAAATATTTCCAGCAGAGCAGGACAATTTTAATGCTTTCTCAGAGTTTGGTCTTAAATTATCTGATATAATTCCTTTAAAACATCTTGGATTGTAGGACATTTTGAGTGGTTTCTAGGAGTGTGATGGCAGTGATACAGGTTTAATTTTCCAAGAGGAAGTTTTCCTCCTCTTTTTATCCCCTCAGAGGTTTACAATTTAACCTCAAACTTACTTTTTGTGTAGTTGTTAGTAGTTCTGTTTCCTGCCGAAAGGCTGTATGTGGGTGGTTTCGTAAAACTAGTTTATGTAATTTTTTAATTCTTGGTGAATGTAGTTGAGGCAAGCAGAGAAGGACTGTTTTTTTTGTGCTCCCAATCCTTTTTTTTCCATAATGCCAATACATGTTTCTGCTACTTTCCAAATTAAAACACTTATTTTAAAACTTTAGACTTATGCTTTTTTGTGTGACTATATACCTCGGACAGATTTGCAAAGATTGGCTTAGAAACTTGTGTTCACAAACAGACTGTTGTACATGCACATTTTGGTATTTTCCACTAAATTTGTAACAGTGCTTTGCGTTCTAGGTAGCATGTGTCTGTATTTATTTTAAAAAAAAAATCTTTGCATGTTGAAATAAATTCATTTGTGTTTTTCTGTGTTCCCCATTGTGTATTCGTGAACGTTCAGATAAACATGGCTGGTGGTGTTTACCTGACAGTCTAATTACTAAAATCTCACAGGCCTAATCAGAAAACACAAAGAAATCAATTGCAATAGATTTCTGTTAATGCAGTCCTGTGATTATGTAATTTAAATGGAAAAAATTCAAGGAATTTTCATGCCTACCAACAAAAATTCCCATTGCAATCATAACTTGATTCCCCTGGTATTGCTACATGTTTTGTAAAATGTATGCAATAATATGTGTGATTAGGCCATGCAAGTAATGCTGTCTTAGCCGTAGCTTTCGGTTCTTCTTAGAGGATTGTCTTCATGGATCCTAGCTGAAGATTCTGTGCATGTTGTGGATATTCACAACTCAGAAATTTTGAGTAGCAGTTTCCATTGGGCTTGCTCATGCCAATGTCCTGGTACCCATCCGAGGGTATATTACACACAAACTACTACAGTAAAAGAACATTATTTAATGTTGCAAAGTTAGAATATGTCAGAATTAAGATTGCCTGAGGCAAATTTGGGCAGATTTTCACAGGGATGGCAAAAGGCAGAAAGGCAAACCTGACTGACAAATTTTAAGTCCTTGTTCCAAAGTGTAGGGATACTAGAACTTTTCCAAGAAGTCACAATAATTTTTTAACATGGACAAAAAAAACCATGCTTTTCTGTAGCCTTGTTCTCAGAAATAGCTGAACTGTTCTGGAGGAAATTTAAAAAAATCAGCTTGAGACAGACACCCAACTTAGAAAAGTTAGCCCAAACAGTTAGTTTGCAAAGTTATAAGCAACTGAAAACAGGGACTTATAGAGCATGTTGAGCAACACTAATTATAGATGGTACTTGCCTATAACATGGGATCACAGCCATGTTTTCCTTCTGACCACCATAGGCAGTGAGCAGGAACTCAGTGGATTCTGTCTGTTTCTCTGTCAACAACTTTTTTTGTTTTGGGAAAACTAAGACAGCCATACTGGGTCAAACCAATGGTCCATCTAGCCCTGTATCCTGTCTTCCAACAGAGTCCATTGCTGGGTGCTTCAGAGGTACTGAACAGAATAGGAAATCATTGAGTGATCCATCCTCTGTCATCCACCCCCAGCTTCTGGCAATCAGAGGCTAGGAACACCCAGAGCATGAGGTTGCATCCCTGACCAAGGCTTATAGCCAGTGATGGACCTATCCTCCATGAAATTATCTACTTTGTTTTTTGAACCCTAGTATAGTTCTGGCCATTTAGTGCATGTGTAGATATAAACATACTGTTGCCCCTTTTCAACCCAGGCATCTAGGTAAAGTGGGGTCTTGGGAATCAATGTTCCAGTTGGAAGTAGAAATTGATGGAGACTGTTAATTTAAAAAAAAAATCAGTCTTGTTTATTTGCAAGACATGTACAAAGTCCTGTGTCTCTGAATGTAGAAGGAACCAAGAACACAAGCTTACAGCACTCAAGGCTCTTTAGCCAAAACCAGACCCAAAACCTTTCATTCTAGCTTTTTCCAAGCAGAATATGCCTACAAGCTCCCATTCGGCTTTCTTGCATCTCCCTTTCTTTCTGTTCTTGTCTGGCTTTGGTTTCTGTGTGATTTTCCCCCCCTTCCCCCAATACAGGAACACTACTACCCAAAACGATACTCAGCCAAAAGTTCCTGGGACAAGGACTCTCACACCTTTTTGTTTTAGGTGGGGGCTTGCGTTTCAAGTGATGTTAACTAAAGAGTGAGTTCACACCTATCAATCTCAATGGGGTTTCAGCTCTGTTCATAACAAGGTTTCACCCAGTTCATAATCATACATAAATCAGATATACTTGCTAAATTATCCTCTGCCATTGGGTCTGAAATTGAGAGTCAGGCTAACCCATTCTCTCCCTTTAATATAGCAGTCACATCCTACAGGGTATGTCAGAGTGAACCAGAAGGGCTCCTTCATTGAGCATCGTCTCATCCATGGTCTCAAGCTCTTGTAGCAGGTTCATTGGGGCCTCAATATCTGTTTCTTGGCAACTCTCTTCTCCCTTAGAGTGGTGGGGGAAAAAAGAAGAAATGGAATCATGATACTCCTAGCTCCCCTTGGTGAAACGTTCCAGAGCGGTAGCTGTGTTAGTCTTTCCACTTCATGCATCTGATGAAGTGGGTTGCAGCCCACAAAAGCTTATGCCTGTAGAAATTTGTTAGTCTTTAAGGGGCTACAGGACTGTTGTTGTTATAGCTCCCCTGGATGCCGTCATTGTCAAGAGGCTGAGTCAGCATGCCTGAGCCTCGCTTGATGCTGTTGGCTTAAGTGTCTGCTCTTGCTAGCACCTGCGCATGGAATGTCTCAACACAGTCCATTTTGGTGTCAGCTGCTTTGGGATCAAAAGTGATGGATTCGGGGCCCACTAGCTGTCAGGTGTTCTGGGTTCTGTGTTCTTTGTATTTGATACTTCTGTGCTGACTGTGCCAGGCTTTTCTGTTCATCACCTCATTGCCAAGTATACCAGCATCCAATTCCTGGGCAGTAGAGGGAGTTGTGTCCCAGCATCAACTATTTCAACGCTGTTTGTATGCTTTGCATAGGACTCAATTTTGGGTTAGCACTATTTGGCGCAGTCTGTGCACTTTGCATCTGTTGTCATCTTGTATGACTCTGAGAAGAAGAGCCTCTTCTGTTTCTCCTTTGTGTCTTCCCACATTCCTGATGGAAATAGTTTTGTTGCTCAGGGATGGGTTTTTAGGTTCACTTAATGATCTCTGCCTTTCGATGCAGGGGATGCTGCATTTTTCGTGTCCAAGTTCATGGATACCTCTAAGGCTTTAGTCCACCATGTCTGTGTGGATCAACCACTGGCCCCCTGCCCTTACTGAGTAATGTAGGTTCAAATGCCTTTATCTCTGAAAATTAGAGGCTGCTCACTTAGATGGGGGAAGAGATGAGCCCTTTTCTGTGAGATTTCCATTGTATCAGAGAACTTTGGAACCTCCTCTTCATTAGCTAACTCTGCAACAGTCATATAGGAGGGTGAAGAAGTAACTGTCAGTCCTTGATCTGGAGGAATCACTTCTATCTACTGCTTTTCAGTCACCTTCAGTGTGGATTCTATGCAAGCAGTACTTGAAGAATCACGGCTACTATGGTAAGTAGCCACTTTTTTTTTCTTCTAAACTTTTTTCTGCATTTAAGTTTTTATCCACAATACAACATTCATGTAGAGTTTATTTTTAGTTTTATTCAATGGGGAAAAAAAAAAAACACTGGTTGGACTCAGCCAACCAGCACAACAAAACTAACATCTTTCATGCGTTCTTGTATGGTCCTCCCTCACATCCCTATTTCTTCTTTAATAAGACTTAATTTATTTCTCTGCTTCTTTCCTCTTCCACCTCCCCAAAATCTCATCCATATAGTTGGGTGGGGTAGGAAAATCTTAATTATTATCAAGCTGCTTCTATGTTACCATAAAACCCTCTAATATAGGGGCACAGTCATAATTGCATGGGAGTGTGGAGGATCATGAAGAATCCCTGTGTGGTTGAGGGATGATCTGCAGGAGGATGAGGTGTTCATTTAAGTGTTAAATAAGTAATGAAGTACAACTGTGTGTACTAGTAGTGGACATCTCCACATATGTAGTGAGCCACTTGCCAAAGGGTTTTTGAGCAGAGTGTGGGAGCAAATTATGCAAATGGGGTTGGGGCAGATGGGTGGGAAAAAATATTTAACAAAAGGAGAAAGAGTTAGATAGCTGTAGAAAGTCCTTTTGTTATAACTTTGAAGCTATTGAGTTATTGGAATGTGGCATGTTGATGTAGGTTTTCATTTATTATTGTCAGGAGATTTACCTGCATAAAAGGAGGTTTCAGATTGTGTAATACTGCTCTTTAACTGTAGCATCACAAAAACACTTTCCCTAGTCACAATTAAGAAACCTAAAGTTGTGTGTCATGTATCAAGTAAATGGAGCAAACCACCCATTAACCCCAGGCACCTCTTTGAAGTATTGGTATTCCCATTAGTGGTTTAAAGGAAAGCCACTCTTGCTGCAACGGGACTCAATAGCAATGTTGTTCTGAAAGCTCATCTTACAATTGGCTAATAAGTCACACCTTGTATTATGGCTTGTTGCATCCCATTTAATATCTGCCATTTTGTTGGATTGCAGGATCCCTGTTCAATGGTAGCATTTATTTAAACTATTTTTTGCCTAGTCTGTTTATGAAAATACAGTATGCTTTTCTGAAACCTACTTTTTGTGGTAAGCTGGTTTCTGAGTTAAAAAAGAGACTTATTTTGTGCTTGGGCTAATCAATGCTGCATGTCAAGAAGAATATAGTGAACAGATGTCACTCTGCTGAACCCTGTCCCTTTAGATGAAGTGATGAAATCTACATCATTATTGGTATGAAAAAACAAAATAATTGGAATAGAGCATTGTCACAGGATCAATGTCTACTGCTTTGAAAACTAACACCTCAGCTTTGCTTCACCATTTGTTTTCTATAAATGGCTGTTTCTTTTTCCATGTCACTTATGTAGCAGCAGGAGCTCATTATTTTGTGACAACATTCTTTTCCATTGACACTAAATTTGAAATTCCCATGTGCTACTTTTCTTTCTTTAAAATTAGATACATTTTTGAGAATTTAGTACAGAGGAGAAATGTTGCATTTGACAGCTCTGGAAGCTGAAGTCCTCTGCTTTACTACGTATCAGGTATAATATGGTCAGCAGAGGGCAAATTCTACTGTAGGTTGACTTAAATGCAAGAAAGAATAGTCCTGTGGGTAGGGTACTGGCCTCGTACTTGGTTGGGAAGCTGGAGTTCAATTCTAGCCTTTGCCATTGGCTTTCAGTGTAACTTTGGACAAATTGGTCAGGCTCAGATTTTTAAATGTATTTAAAAATACATTTACATTGCATAAGTCAATTAGGCGTTGCAATGCCTAAATACCTTTAACCCAGGCCTTAGTCTTCCTGTGCCTCAGTTCCACATCTATAAAATGGGGATAACGTATTTCCATACTCTCAGGGGTGTTGTGAAGATAAATAAAGGTAAATTAAAGCTTGTAAAGTGCTTAGATACTAGATAATGGGGGCCATATAGATACATAAAATAAAATTAGATTGATAGAAATCTTGGCCTGGAGAAACCACCTCTAGTTAAAAACCAGTAACTGGCTCAAATAATGCATAATTTCTGCTGAATAGTGTTGTTTATTGTTTCTAGTCTGTGGTTTTTAGGCAGATGGTGTGAAAGAAATGTGATATTTCTTTGTCTTGGGCCAACATACTATACTGTTCATTTTTTTTCAGCTGTAAACTTACTACATAATGTCAGTTCTTTATATTTCAGTTATAATTTTTGAGTGTTTAGTGTAGACCTTCTGAAACCGTAATAATTTCCTGTTTACATGTTGATTGACAGATCAAATAAATACACAGAAAGCAGTTGTTTTAGCATTGTCTTTGGTATGAGTAACTAGGACTGTGTGACATATTCAAATATGAAATTATTTTTAATAAAATATTAGCATTTTGATAAACAGCTTACAGCCACAGTTTTAATGAAAATAAAAGTAACGTGCTATGGTTCATTCAGTGAAATGCAAGTCTGTGTGTATGTATATTGCTTGCAGTATTGTCTCTAATATCTGGGACCAAACTGAACCAACTTCTGTTGGCGAAAGAGACAAGCTTTCGAGCTACACAGAGCTCTTCTTCAGGTCTGACTCTGTGTCACTCAAAAACTGGTCTCTTTCTCCCATAGAAGTTGGTCCAATAAAAGTATCTTGTCATCCACCTTGTCTCTGTGCATATATGTTATGTATGCACGCAAGCACATACTTTGTGTGTAAAGTGTTTTTAATAAAAATGTATGGCCTACATTTTCAAAAGACTATTGATTTTGAGTTTCCAACCTGAGAAATGTTTTAAAGGGTCTTGATTTTAAGAAAGAGCTGAGCCACCTAGCTCCTTTAAGGTATTTCAGAATTGGACACTAAAAACCACTAGTCACTCCTGAAAACTTTGGTCTATCAGTAGACTTTGCAACAAAATTGCCTACTAAAATGGCTTTCAAATTGCCTTTATTTTTTTCATTTATTTGACTTAGTTTTTAAACACACACTCTTGTACTTGAAATCAGCTGTAATTAGAGTGAAAGGAGCTACCATTAATATTAATCAAAGTATTCTTTGGGATAATTATTCAAGCAGTTTTATGTGAGAATGTTACAGGTACAAAATAGCTGAAAATATGCTGTAGTGACATTACCATTATGAGACCTCCTTTTGTGTCCAGTCAGAACAGATTTTTAATTGTGAACTTAATGCAGCATGTTCATTTGTATGGATTGCTGCAATTGGATTTTCACACACATAATGTGGTGGTCATGGCAATGTGTATAGTAGTGTAAAATTTCAGCTTGAATTGTGATTGCTAAATAATTGGTCATCAACATTTCTGTTGTTTTGCATTAGATGAAAACTGCAGTTCATAAAATCTGAGTGTTAAATAAACAGTGCATTGGGTGACAGACTTTCTTTTAACTCATCAAAGAAACAGGAACCAAGAAAGAAAAGAGAGTGATTTTTATTGCCAATTATCATTATAGTATGATAATAATAAACTCGTTATCCCCTTTTAGAACTATACAGTTAAAAATAAACTTTCCATTACATTTCTCTTGACTTTGAAATACAGAGTCTCTACCAGCAGATGTGTGGTTTTAGAAAATAAAATCACAAAGGTCTGTGATTACATAGCTTCTTTCTAATAAAATAGTGTACCTCTCCCCCCCTCAATTCTTTGTTTTCCAGCAGAAATAATTGGAGATTCCTTTATCAAAGGAGTAGTAGATAACCTTGGAGATAGACCTGTTTCCTTTACCCAAAGTCCTTTTTCCTCAGTAGTTCTCATTGTGTTTGAACATTCTGGAAGCAGTTACAAACACATTATTATTCTGATTTTTTTTTTTAAACATTCATGTTGCACCCTAGATATCTATAGCCTTCTGTTCAAACATACACAGGACAGGGTCCTGCTCCTGGTTCTAAAGGAGCTTAAAATCTAATATGGAAGGATACTATATAAACTTCTAATGATCTGGTTACAATGGGAATAGAGGGAAATATTATTTTATAGACTGTCAGGTTTCATATGTGTAGGTGTTCATATCTGGGTGAGCCAGGAGTACCTCTCCAAGGTTTAAACTGGCCACACTTCGGGAAAAGGATCCTTGAGAGAAGAAGCCACAGAACACCGTAGTGTATACATAGGAGGGTTTGGAGGGTGAAGAGTGATGCAAGAGTGGCTCTGGTCTTTGTAGGAAAGCACTTGTGGAACTCAGCCTCTCTTTAGGCATGTTGTATTTATTTTTTGGAATAAGTGAGTGAAAATACATGCAGCCTGATGCAAACTGAAGTGTAATCAATGAGAGTTTTTCAAGGGGAACTGGGTCAGCCCATAGACATAATGGTCTCTTTATTCCAGAGATGATCAAATTGGAAAAAGGTTGTGTGTTCTTGATTACGTTCTCACTCTCTACCATTCACTAATAGTTCTCTTTGTTGCCCAGTTTCTCTTCCATAAAGGATTTTTCTGAGTCTGTGAAGATCTCTTCTGCCCTTGTGATGTAAGGTGCTTTTCATCATCTTTCATTCCACTTTTGGTTACTTGTCCTGTTTGTTTTTTAAGGCCATGGCTGGTACAGCCATAATCTTTCATTTTCATGTTTTTTAAATTTTTTATTGATGAAACCAAAATACAGTCAGTGACTCTTTTTTAGTAGTCTCCTTAGTTTGTGGGCCAAAAGTTCCCCCTTCCCCATAAAAAATTTGGTTATTCACATATGGTAATTTATATTGTTTTAACTGCAGGCTAGTTTTTTGTTCATTAAATTGTCTGTGTGTGTTTGCAGCTGATCATTTTTGTTTAATAGCCCCTTTCTATTACATGACATGGTGGTGTCCTAGGAGAATTGGATTTTCTCCTGGTGCTTTAATGAGTTGTTTTTTTAGCTTTCCCAAATGCTGTCCCATTCTTAGAAAGGGCAATAAGTGTATTCCTGGTGTGGATGTACATCAGAGATTGTCACACTCCTTCTGCCTTGTTTGGAAATTTCTCAGCCATCAAACTCAATAAAAAAGAACCCGACAGCAACTTGATTGAGCCAAAGTGGCAATTAGATGTCAATCCAGGCTTGTTTGATCTTATGCATTTTCTTCCTAGGGACTCCAGTGTGCCTGAGCTTGATTGCTTCACAGAAAGAAGTGACTCAGCAATATGCTAATACCCCAATATTTCTAAATCAGGAATAAACTAAAATGCTACATGAAACTTTGGGGGCAATGACCTATAAGGACCTAAAGTCACTGAAAGAGCAAAATTCTTCCAATAGCAGTCAGGAGGGCACATCTGCTAATGAAGGGGGAATTTACCTACTTCCTTGATGCTCCCTGTCCTGGTGGTGACTAGTAGAAACCACATAATCAAACAAGCCCCTTTTTATTTATTAAAAAGATAAATCCTTTAGTTTTCAAATTCCTTTAATAAAAATGTTATCTTCAAAGTGAGAAGAAATCTACTAGCAAAAATATTCTTGACATGCATCCCTGTCACCACATGCCCTGATTTGGAAAGTTGGTTTTGAAATTTTGGGTTTATAAACATTTTAAGGCTGCAGTTTTCAGATATTCATATCTGTTTGGATCATCTGCATATTTGCTACAGTACAGTTTGTTTAGCAAAATTTTCAAAGATTGTGTTTTAAATAGCTGAAATATCTTGGATCCCCTTAGCCTGGTTATTTTGGCTGTGGGATGCTGTTGATTTCTGAGAGAACTTCACAGGCCATGTTTTTGTATCACACCTAGAACAATAGGGCTTCAATCCTGATAGGTACTTGAGCTTTTCTGTGACATAAATGTTTAATGATATTAAAAATCCTATATTGGCCACTGTACAAATGGGAAGAAATTTGCCACACGTAGTAGTAAACATTAGTGTGTAAGCTTGCTTTAAAAATTGTGTTCTTTATTGAAGCACCAGAAACAACATAGAGGAGGAAGTAGCCTGAGGCTGTTGGTTGAGGTTGGACAAAGGTGGTTGCTGTGGTCTTGATGGCACATACGTAGCTTTTCTTTATTCAGAGTTAACATTTGGAGAAGACCTGGATGCAGGAATAGGAAGGCTATAGTTTTGTATGATGTATAAGTGAAAGGAAGTCATGGGCCACTGATATATGGACACTAAGGCTGAGTACACACAGTAGAGGAAGACTGTTTACTATATAATACACTGAAGAGGGACAACCATGTGTGTAATTGTCTTCTCCCTCTCCCACCTTTCATTAATTTCATATTTTAAAGATTGGCAAATCTCACAATCCAAGTATGATTCTATGTTTTATTCCAGAAGTGAATTTATTTCTAGACTTGCCAGATTACTTTATAATTTTGTTTTAAAGACAAAAGAACAACTCCCCAAAGAAAATAGGTTTACCAGCATAGGGAGAAAGCAGTCTTAATATTGACCATTACATGTTAAGACAGTGTTTCCCAACCCGTATGCCACGGCATACTGGTGTGCCATCAGGCCTGAGCAGGTGTGCTATGGTTTTGTTTGAAAAACTATGTGAAGAATTCTAGATTGGCTCACGAATACTCATGAGTTCATTTGGAGACTATCTGGTGATGTGCTTCAAAATAATTAAAGGTATCAAGGTGTGCCACAGAAGAGAAAAGGTTGGGAACTACTGTGTTAAGACTTTTAGATCTGCAGAAGGTACATATAAAACACTACAAGTGGTATGCAGAGTCTGCAACGTTAGCTAATGGAAAATGGATCAAGCTTATACCCTTGGGATATCTGACAAGCAATCTCTGATACATGTTAAAATCTGTTTAGCAGCTACTGCTTAGTCTGGGCAAAGGAAAGAGAGACTCCAACCCTGATGAAATTTTAGAACGTAACTAATAGGTGCTTCACCTCAGTCAATGGTGCCCATTTATTTAAAAAAAATTGTTTTGATTTTCCTGAATGCAATGATAAAATCACAGAGAATGGTATGAACATCCCTTAGCTTTGGATATAATATCATTGAGAGCACTGTCCTTTTACTATCAGTAGGCTTCAGATTTGCGAACTCCTTTGTCTCTCATAAAGGCAGTGGTTTTTTCTGTGGATCCACTTCTTTTCTGTTTTGTATGGTCCTCAAAACTGCCTGCTGTTAGTTGCTTTGATTATAAGCTCTTTGAGGCAGGAAAGGTCTCTCTTGTTATAAGTCTATGCAGTTCCTAACACCATGGGTTCTATATGCACAACTGCTACTTAGCATGCTGACCAACATTGTCTCATTGTTGCTTAGCTCTCCACCTGTCTGTCTCTTATCTACCTGCTGCCTCCCATCTTATACTTAGATTGTAAGCTCATTAGGGTGAGGGACTATCCACTAGTTACATATTTGCACAGTGCCCTGATCCATGACTAGGACTGAAGGCACTAACGCTATACAAACAATAGGCACCATCACCACAGTTGAAATATCAAATAGTAGTAACAATAATGTCCCCTTTTCTCCCTGTATGTTGGAAGTTAGTCTTTCCAGAACATCAGCATCTAGAAGTACTTGCTCCATTTGTTTCCTTGTGGGAACAGATAGCAGTGTTTCTCAACCTGGTGGCTGGCGTTGTGGGGGATGGTCACAAGCAGGGCTGGCTTTAGGGGTAGGAGGCAGAAAATTGCCACGGGGGGGGTGGGCCCTACAAAGCTAATTTACATATTTCAGCCTCACGTGGGGCTGAAACCCGGAGCCTCAAGCCCTGAGCTTAAGGTAGGAGTAAAAAATTCTGTCACACCTCCTCACTTCAGCCTTTGCGTTTTGTGTCCTCTCTTGGTGAGTAACTACTACTTGCCTCTGCTGATCCTTATACCTTTGCTACTCAGCAGGTACATAATGGACACTCCCACTTCTGTCCTCAGACCTGTGAATAGCAGAAGTGAAACCCATCAGAATCATTTGATCAGAACTGATCAGAATCACTCTGGTGCTTTGGAAAGTAGAAGTACTGGAGGAGTTGTTCTTCCTCAAGTGGTGGTCCTTATTGTATCCACAGAGGTTTACACATGCACATCATGTGCCTAGAGTTGCAGAATTTGAAAATAGTGTCCTTTGGTCCATGCATGTGCCCTGGCTCATCTCATGTTTCTGTCTGAGGTGATAAAGGGTGGGGCGGACTGACTGTGTCTCTGGTTTCTTCTCACCGTTGCATAGTCCGAATTGGAACTTCCAATGTTCTCATCTCATCTCTGATGCACTTTTAAATAAGAGAGTTGTACGTAGCTTTTAGTTTTAGTAGTTTTATTGGCTTCTTGTAGTTTTTATTGTGGTTTTAGTGATTAGATAAGAGTTGAGGGGTGTGTTTTCTTCACCCCAATCCTCTCTTCCCCCTCTGCCTCTCCCTCGTACCTGCGAACAAGTATCAGACTATTCCCAGGACTCCAGGCTTTAAACTCTGTCTCCCCTGCCTGTTTTCCTTCTCAGCTACGAACACCAACTCTGCCTCTATTGCTTAGGGGAAGCTCACATCACGTCCAGGTGCAGTATTTGCCAGTCTTTCACAAGCCATACCCAAGAAGACCAGGCTTTACTGCCTCCGAAAGCACTTTATGGCATTGGCCAGGAGGCCTCATTCTGATCTAGGCCAGGAACCCCTCTGCTATACTTTGGCCTGAATCAGCGAGGAGTATGCCTCCCACTACCACAGAGCTCGTGGCAGGGTCTAATGGGGAGGTAAGGAAGCATACCCATAAGTATGGTGCTATGTCTTCCTCAAAAATAAAGTAAGTGAATGCTGTTGCCACGATTTTGAACCGTGGTGACAAAATTCTCCCTCCGTCGCATAGGCATGAGAGGAAATCTGACAAACCATGGGATTCAGTGGTTCCAAGCTCCATTACTATCATCACTGGCACCTCACAAGATGCGGGACCTTACTATTCCAGGATCCACAGCACTGGTACCAATACCAGACAAGAGCGAGGGTGTCTCTGGTGCTGGGGAGATCTGGAACCATAGCCGAGCTGCAACACAGCTTTACCAGTGTTTGCTTTACCAGATCTGGAATCACTGGGTCTGTGTCAGGCCCCTCCACCTCTAGAGAGATTATTTCTCCACCATGGGATCTGCCTCTGGTACAGGAGCCCTCACCTTCCACTCCACTGGTCTACATCCTGACTCCAGTGGTACTGAACCAGAGTCCGCTTTCTCCTCCTCTGACAAATCAGAAGTGGGAGATGAATCGACCATGTCCTTTCTCCCCTGGCTGCCTTCACAGAGACCACAACATCCATGGCAGCATCCACCACTTCTACCTTGGAGTCCCATGCCATGTGGGATACCACAACCTCCCTGGGATTGAACCAGCTGATCATACTGGGGACCCTAATCCCAATACCACTCCTCAGAAACAGCTAAGTCCACGAGAGAACCTTCACTTGCCTCCCCACAAGGGATCCTTCTAGCAGGCACTCAGATCTGCTGGTAGAAGAAGAATCCCTTAGTCCAGGCCCGGTGGTACTGCCAGAATTGGTAAGATTTCCCTCTTCCTTTCCAGACAAAGCAGTGACTGCAGCATCCCTTTCTCCTCTGGATGACTTCAGGCAATTTCAGGAACTAGTGGAGAGAGTCAAGGAGGAACTCCAAATTTCCCTGGAAGAGATCCGAGATACGCAGCATAAGCTGCTGGATATCCTCCATACCTCAGCACCTGCCAGAATTACACTGCCAATTAACAGAGCTATCCTGGAGCCTGCCAGAACAGTATGTCATACCCCTGCCACATGCACAGCTACCTCCAAAGGAGCTGAAAAATATTACTATGTCCCTGCCACAGGGTCGGAGTTCCTGTTTTCATACCTTCCTTCAAATTCCCTGGCTGTCCTGGCAGTGACTGAATGAACCAAACAGCACCCTCGATTGACACCGGCTGATGAGGACAAGCAGTTGGGCCTCTTGGGACGCAAGGTGTTTTCTTTATCTAGCCTTCAGTTCAGGATCGTGAGTTATCAGGCGGCCTTAGCCAAATACCGTAATTTAGGAAATTGTAAGTTCAGGAACTTTTTACTGATAGCCTGCCTCAACAAGATCAGACTTGTTTTCAGGTGCTTATTAAAGAAGGGAAACTGGTAGCCAGGACGGCCATCCATTCGGTGGTGGATGCAAGAGATACTTCTTCCAGGGCCATGGCTAACAGTCATAGTTATGCATACGGAGTCTGGGCTCCAGGCCTTTGGTTTCTAGAGGGAAATGCAGAATACTATTGAAGACCTCCATTTCAATGAATCCCACCTTTTTAACCAAAAGATGGATGAATAGCTGCATATCTTTAAGGACTCCAGAGCCTCCCATTGTCCACTGGGTATCTACACTCCTGCCCTGAAGTGTAAATTCCACTCCTGCCATACACCCTATGCTACAGGTCCCTCCATTTCTACCCTCAGAAACCTCATGAGCCCCTGAGGAAATGCCACAAGACTGAGACCTTGGCTCCCTTTTGCAAATACAAATACAACCTCCACCCAAGAGATATTTCTGAGGTGAACCCAAGAGCTGACAGCCACAATACCTACCACCTAATGACTACTCTAGTTCCCTTGAGGGTCATTTAGTGTTCTTTTTGCATGCTTGGAGTGTGATGACAATGGACAAGTGGGTGTTGAATGTCATCTACCATATCTATATGATTGAGTTTGTCAAGGTACCTTCACCAAGATCCCTCTCCCTGTCCTCTTCAGGAACCATTCTCATGACAGCATCCTACCCAAGAAGCGAACTCCATATTACAATGGGGAGAGGTAGAATGCATTCCCTAGAATATCAGGGAACAGGATTTTACTCAATTTACTTCCTGATAGCCAAGAAGAAAGGTGGGTAGAAACCAGTCCTCAATTTCCAACATCTCAATCCCTTTATTCACAAGTTCAAGTTACATATGGTCAGGCTGGCATTGATTCTCCCATCCTTAGAAAAAGATGTGTGGTTTACAGCTCTTGGTATGAAGGACACTTATTTTCCTATCAATATCCATCCAGCTCACAGATGTTTCCTGAAGTTCACAGTGGGCACCCACCATTTCCAGTACAGGGGGCTCCCCTTCGGAATAGCCACTGCTTCCAGAGACTTCATCAAACAGGCCAAGAAAAATGATTTCCATATTTACATTTTCCTCTCATATATGTGCATATACTAGGTTTCATTTTGTATTACTTCTACAATTCACTTTTGTTTCCATATCATAACCTTTCTGGCCATATCTTTTGCTCTGTGTGAGTGGCGATAGCAATGGGAAGGGGAAGCACCTAGGTCATTTTTGTAGATGTTTTAGCTAATGCTTTGTTATGCTACTAGCATGACTTTTCTGTTTGTGCTTTATTATGCCCATGTGTGATGGTTCTAAATAACCAAAATTAACCCTTCACACACACACAGTAAAACAAATGATACATTATAGAGTAATCTATTTGGGTAGTTTGAGATTAAATGCTGTACTTTCACCTTTTCTGCTACTGTTAATAAGTATGAAATCTGCAGTATTCTGAATAATTTTATAAACAATAATATAGTTAAAAATACCACCTATAATTCAGCTGTCTGACGTAAAACCAAATTATTAATAACTGATTCTAAACTTGGCCGTAGTTTTATATGAATTTTAAGTTAGCAAAACCTCATCTGTTCTTTGTTTGTGTGCATGCAGATTCTCCCTCAAAATAATTTGTGAGACCAGGTTGAAGCTTCTTTGGAAATTTAGCCAAAGTGTCCAAAGTCAGTCTAGTAGCGGTCTTCCTGCTTTCTTTGAAACGTGGTTACTCAGAGTTGGAAATAAATAAAATAAG
The DNA here is from genome assembly GCA_007922155.1 of Mesoclemmys tuberculata. Classification (NCBI taxonomy): domain Eukaryota; kingdom Metazoa; phylum Chordata; order Testudines; family Chelidae; genus Mesoclemmys; species Mesoclemmys tuberculata. The sequence continues at coordinate 11,236,234 of ML675649.1, forward strand.
TATGCACTTAGACAGACTTTCAAAGAAATGAGATAAGGTGTTAAATTGGCTTAGAATTTGTGCATAATAATTTTGTAATTCCAAAACTTAACTTGTCTGTGAGCCAGAAACTAGAGTAATAGAAAGATGCAGAGATGCTCTGATTGATGATTAATTGAAATTTCACATCGTTATGCCAAAAAAAGAAATTAAAAAAAAATTGAGCATTGTTTTCATTTGTTTGACTTGACAAGCAGTACACTGGCATGAAAACATAAATGGTGTCCCACTCATGGATTGCTGGAAAGTGTGAAACCACAAATGCCAAGGATGGTACTGGTTGGAAACCTATTGAGAGAGGCAAATCTGGCTTCACAATCATCTCCCATACAGCCATGTCTGAAAAGTACTTTCTGTTCTTTTTCTTAAGGTTAGGACTGAGGTCATGATGGGAAGGAACTGGATACAGATTTTCAGTGTAAATGCCTTTATTTATATATTTTTCCTAAAGAAAGAGGAGACTTCAAATTCTTGAATCTTTTATGGTTCCAATTTTCAAGTAGTTGAATAAAAAATAAAAAATATGTAACTTTCCTGAACCTTAGTAAATCAGATATTTATGCAATCTCAGTAGTTTGCTGCCAAGTTCTATATATTACATAGCACTTGATACATCTTATTTTGTCATTTTAAAATATTAGTCACTAATTTTTAAATGCAGTACAAAGTGATAATTTTTAAAAAAGTTCTAAATGGAGACAACTGTAGTATAGAAAATAGGGCTTTAATCATTTAATAGGCAAGGCAGAGCCACACTGCAATATTCAGGGACTGTGACATACCAAACGAAAAATACATTTAATATGTGGGCTGTTCTTGATAACTCTTTGTACTCTTCTCACTATAGCAATAGACAGCTGAATGATTGGCTAAGTAGCACATTTTATTGTTATCACCACAGAAAGTAGCGAAATGCAGTACGGACACAAATAGATCTTTACGAAAAAGAACCTTCATTCTGGAACTGAAAATGAAGAAAGGAGTAAATCATGGAATATTTATTAGAAGTTTATCACATTTCTTTTGTTTCCAAAGCACCCATCACATGCATCTTAAAATCATGTCACTGGGATCAACTTTATCGGTGGCTTTAGTAAAACTAAGCTAAATGAAGGGTGGAAGAAAGTTTGAGAGGAAAGAGAATAATCATAGAAATAATGAGTCATATAGCATATTTCATCTGAAAATGATATACAGACTTTGACTTTCAGCACCTTTTTGGGGCTTCTAAGTGTTATGCCCATGTCAAAGATGGGAAAAATGAGACAGAAATCAAGTGACTTGCCCAAAGTTGGACTAAGTATCAGTCAGGATTAGAATTCTTGTATTCCTTGCTCCTGCTCCATGATCAGTTTACTAGATCATAGTGGCATAGAAGAAGTGACCTGAATAGAAAGGCTTTCCCAAAATCTGAACACAATTGCTGAGGGATTCTAGCAGATATCCCCACAGAGAGAGTTCCATAGATGAAGTCCCTGAACTCAGGAGTTCTGTCTTCAGGCCTGATCTGTTTTGAACAGTGAGATTTCCAACAAGTATAACTCAGCCAATGTTGACTTCATGGGAGGGACTCTCCATTCAAGAATCATAGAAACTAGAAGAAGGGGAGCATATTAAGTCTGTCTGCCAGCCAAAGCAGGTTTACTTGCTGCAGTATATTGTCTATTCGTCATTCTTGTTTAAAATGTTCCAAGCCATGGGGCTTCCAACACTGAAGAAGCTGTTCCACAATGTGCACAATATCATTTGGAGGATTACTCTGATATTCAGCCTATGTTTTCTTTCTAACTTCATCCCAGTGGCTCTAGTTATGCCCTCTTGAATCACTCTGCATAGTTCCTCTTTCTCCTGGATCTCTGTACCTGTTAAATATGCTTTTTTTATTTATGTCCCTTCCCTCATCCTTAGTAGTAGCTTCCCTGTATCCCAGGTCTAGATCTTGAAGGGCTTTAGACTTGTGCTTATATTTTTGTTTAAAAAAAAATCAATATGTTGATCATTTGTGGGTTGATAGATGCAAGATTTGGCAACTACCTATTTTTTTTCTAAAATAAAATAAGTAATATAATTCTTAATGTGCCTGGTGGTGTTCAGCTTTTCTAAGTACTTTGGAAAGTGATGAATCAAAGGTCAGCCATTATACTCAGAGCAGGTTAAATAAGTTTAAATTCCAATCACGCTTAATGGCATTAGTACACGCTCTGCCTTAGTGGTGGAAACACATTACAGAAAAAAATAGATCGTATAATAATCCTGTTTTATGATGAACTCTATTGAAAACCAAAACAGAAAGTAGGAGTGGAAAGGTGAGACTCTGAGGAGAGCATTCAGTCAAGTTACCATGGTGATAATATTTAGAACAGAATCACTTTCACAGAAGGAACTTGTAAGCAAGGAACTGCTAATTGTTTGTAGGTGTCAGCTTTTGCTAACGAAAACTTACTGTCTATGGGCCAATGTTCTTTTGGAAATAAACTGTTGAAATTGAGTGGCATGATTGTAAATACGGTCCTGAACACTCAACATTTTCCTGTTTCAAACTCCTGTTCAGTATGCCACAGTAAACAACAACATTACACGGATTTTTTTTTATTTCAGTACCAATATATTAAAACACTCATTGCTATGATTTTTGGCTTGTTTGTATTTTTGCTTGTAGTATTTTTTGTATGACTGTCAACCCTGAGGACATCCTCTTTTTAGACCCCTGAATTTCTCAAAGGCAAAATGGTATTGTTAAATCTTAAAGCAAAAAACATTTGCAGAGGAAATGAACTTTCCTTTAGCAATAGTAAAAATATTTTTAAGTGAAGCAGCATAATAAATAGAGCTGTGATCAAACATGCAGTTCTCAGGTTAAGAGGCTGTTTTTATATACATAAAAAACAACTTGTTTTGAAATGATTACTAGTTGAATAGTGCATCTACAATAGTAGTAGGATGATGTATCATATTCATTAGGGAATGTTTTCAGTGGGAGCAAAATGCATATATTGACTTCAGTATTCAATTTCAAATTTAGAACATCTTTCTAGTGTGGTACTTTAAATGATTACAAAATGTGCAATATTTCTTTCTCGAGTCTGTGTTAAGATAAATTTATTTCTACAGCAGGAGAAGATTGACACAATTGAGATGCTATAAATATAGTTAATAAGCACCTTTTGACTGCAGGAGAAGCCACCCACATATTCAATGATCTTTGCCAGTGACCAGAGATTTTTGCAAGTATCTAGGTGTCAGGCAAACATGGAGAACCAAACAAAGAAGACAGCTCCTCCTGCTCCCCTCCAAAACGGATTTATTTTCTTTTTATGTGGGCAGGATCCAGGCACAGTAGCCAGCAGATACAAAGGTCACCGTACATTATCCAGGACATGCTCCCTTCCAACATAGGGAACGGTGACCCAAGCTGATTTCCTACCATAGGAATACATGGGCGGAATTATGTACTCCTCACTCCGATGAAGCCACAAAGCCATATCCATAGCTGCAAAGGAATCTAATTGGAGGACTGCAGAGGTATGGAGTGACTTATTCATCTGCATGGGAAGTTCTTAAATGAATCAGAACTTTTCCTGGAAATTAATACATCCTGACACCTCAATAGCTTGGAAACGTGTTAATAGATCCATTAATCTCAATAGATGTTCTCCTCCAACCTCTCTCCAGAGTATATGTCAGGCATTGATACAGAATCCTCATCAAAGTAGATCCCGAAGGGAGATAGACTCCTTGCAGATGGAATACCATCTGGATCAACCTTTAACTAGGTCCTTAAAATGGTTGGTCTATATGTTCTGGCTGTGTCTGTCATTGGTGATTTTTTTTTTAAAGCCTCAGGTTGTGGAATACCAATGTTAAAGACATTCTCAATATTCCATATGGCCTTCAGAGTGTTTGAATTTTAAAATAATCTCCTTATTGGGAATAGGAGGTTGTATCTTGAGAACCTTTTGACCAAATGGCTCCAAATTTACACTAAGAAGTTTACTTCTGTTCCTGTTCTTCCAGACTAATATCCAAGATAATCTCACTATGGATGTGGATTTTAGAGCATGTTGAAAATTAAAAGAAGCTCATGGAGTGCATGGGAAGCTATGTGTTGGGGAATTAAATCACCCCAAAGTTTGCACTCCAAACTCTAAACCAGCCTCTGTGGCATATCAGTTTTCAAGGTATCTCTTTATGCATATCCATTTTAGAGCACTTTCATTGTTAAAAGTCCTTACTGCAGCTCTGTATTTGAGGAACTCGACTAAATGACCACAGTTTGCATTACTAACTCTACCACTGGTTCTAATGTGGCACAGCAGTAATGTGGTGGGGGGTAAGAGTGCCATATAGTTATGGTTACGCCAGGATTTCCATTCTAATGGGGTGAATGAGATCTACAAAAATTCTTTGTCTTGGGGCTCAGAGTATCATTTTAAATGTTAGTTTGTGTGCTGCCTCCTTTTCTATAGCTGGTTGTGGAGGTGAGTTGTGGGGGGGAGGGTAACATTGAAGGTTTGTTGTGACTATTTCAAAACTGGTATGGACTACAATTTTTCTAGGGTCTGATGTTTTCTTCAGACCCATCTCACAGAATTACTGCACTTTGAGGGGTGAAGTTGATTGTTGTGAATCTTTGTTTTATGTAGATTGGATGAATTATTGCAAAACATTTGAAATTTGTTTTCTGGGGCTTGCTGACCTGAGGAAATTGACTGGCAGAACAATAGCAGTATAATTATATCACTCTAGCTATGCCAGTATAACTCCCCGTGTGGACATGCAATCATTCCAGGAATAAAATCACTTTTATTCCAGAATAGCATTACCCTAATGTTGCTGTTAACTAATGATTTTCATCTTCCCTTTGTTTAATACATGCTCTTTTCCTTGACAATATTTCTAAAATAAGTATCTTGCCATGCTTTGTCGGCATTGGGGGCATCTTACGCTTTGGACCATGTTTCTGTGTCTTTTCCTAAGATACTGAATTTTCTCTTGGCATAGTAAGTACAATATCAATTCTAATATTTCCCCCAGTCAGCCTCCCTGAGAGGCAGGCATAACCGCACAGTTTATGCTATTAGTCACAGCGATCAGTCTTGGTGTTTGACTAATTTGGAGAGACTAACCGAACAATAATCATTTTCATAGCACATCATTACATGTATCTAATATATAATGTATTGAACTATGATTCCCATTGTGGCCCCAGACACTAAGTGAAAAGTGGGTTGAATGCACAGAATGCAAAACTTCAGGAGAGAAATCAGAATTGTGGCCCTTAAGTTAAAGGGACAGGGCTAAGCCACTGTGTGAGTACATCACTCAGTGAGTGTCACTCAGAGGAGAGTTTCTAAGGAGGCAATAGCTTGCACACAAATGAACTGACTAAGCAAAGGTGCTTAAGATTTTAGATTGCAATTCACTTTTGAAATATTCTAAACCTGGATTTAGCTATCATTTAATAGCTCATCTCAGGGGCATTCCAGGCTATACCTGTCATGAGGATTAGACAACTCTGTGCCCAAAAATTCTAAGAATTCAAAAATATTATGAACATCTCATCTAAGGGAGCGTAAAGGTATGAGCAGTCTCTGTATGTCGCCTTGTGGCCTGGTGTGCTGCTGCAGGTGCCCCACCTTCCTTTCTCCAAGTGGAGCAGCAATAGATTGACTTTGACTACTGGGGGCAAAGAGAAGCCAGTACACGTTAACCAAGTAATATGTCCCCTTTTTACTAAGTCTTTGGGAGAGGAATTTGGTTCAGAGCTGCCAAAGTGGTCAGACAAAGCATGTGAGTCAGGCTAGGCTGGTCTCCTAGTTCCTGAGAGGAAAAACTGCCACCCCCTGCAGCCTGGCTGGCTTCTACTCCCCTTTTTGCAAGGTGGGAGGTATCCAAGAACTCAGACTGCACCCCAAGCCCAGACGTCTACTCTAATTAAAGAGCTCTGCAGCCCCACAAGCCTGAGTTAGCTGGCATGAGCCAGCCACAAGGTTTTTAATTGGACTGTAGATATACCCTTTCTCTCCTCAGCTTTCTGTTCCTCTTTTTAACTAACTCAGCCCCATGGTAGGGCAGGGCCTCCTGGATTATTTCTGGGCTGGAGGCTCCAGCCTCTGCTGTAAAGGGGTTGTACACTTTTTCCCATACACTCTTTCATCGCAGTGAACTATGTCTTGGGAGTCTCTTGACCAAATGATTCCAAATTCCACGACAAACTCTATCAAACTCTCCCCTGTTGTAGCTTGCCAGATAACCCCGAACTTATACCACCAAGTGTAGTCCTAGCCCTGATAAGGCATCAGAGTATGTATGTGGATTTCAGAGTAGTTTGAAATATTGGCTTTTAAACCAGAAACTTGGATCTCAGGGCAAATCTTCTGAAAAGAGCCCCAGTGGAAAACAGGCAGAGGGCAATTAATGTGCACAAAACGTTCTTAAAAGTTACAGAAGGTGGGAAAGGTGGGACTTTAACACAGTAGATGGATGTTGCTCAGGTTAAATGGTCAGAGCATGACTCTTTAGCAGTCCAGTTACTCTGATGTCAGACTGTCTCCAAATACTTTGGTTTGGAAAAACCCTCAGTCCTGCTGCACATGTGCAAATGGCTTTCTTTGGCTCGTCAGCTTGTCTCCAACCACACTGCAGAGCCAACTTTTACCCTGAATGACTTAAATATTACTTTATCCAAAAGGGCTGAGATCAATCCTGATTGGGTAATGGCTGTTTGGAGGGAATCAGTCATACTTTGAGCTCCATGTGTACACACAATTATAAGAACCATAGCATTTAGATGCCACATGATTTTTTTTAAAGCTGAGTCCCTTGCTCAAACATCTTCAAAATTGATCAGTTGATCCTATCCAGGACCCCCATAAGGCACAGCAATTTTCAAGACAATCTGAGTGTGCATGTGGATTTTAGCACATTTAGTGAAATTGGCTGTTAAACTTGAAAGTAGTTTACTGTTTAACTACAGTGGTACTATTACCCTCTTATGAATTCTAGTACTAGGGACAAATCCAGTATGGTTCTTCAGCAGGGCTATTGTGAACCCCCAAGTTCAGGTTTATTTTATTTTGAGCATCCAAAACAGTTTTTTAAAAAAAAGTGGGGGGAGAGAGGCAATGACCAAGTCATTCATTACTTAGTAAAAATGGGGATAGTGAAGAAGGTACCATAGCCAAAGAGAGTACTGTGGCTCAGTTCCGTATCATTCCTAATGTCCAAGCCCAGGGCTGTTCAGAAAGGCCTAGTAACTTAGCTGCTATTGATTTCCAACAAACAGATCACGGTGATGGAAAAGAACACATCTAATACTTACTTGGATACCCAACCCTATTTTCCTTTTGGTTGTGGCTCCCATTCCAAGTACATAACTGGAAAAAAAACCCAATACTTCCAGAGAGAGTCTAGCAGCCAAGACACCGTGGGTATCTAAAACTTTTGTAGTCCACAAAGAACAAAACTGAATGAGTAAATTGGTTGTGAAAACTCAAGCAATATAGAGATTTCTGAAAGTAACCTCTCCAACTGAAATGTAAACAACATGTTCCTAAAAAGATCAGAAGAAAAAAACATGAGTGCACAAGTTCAAATGAAGAATGAAATCCTCTTTTAAAATCCAGACAAAATGCAGTTTTTTAGCAGTAGAACTGATCCTACTTTCTCCATATAGGATCTATTGTGAAATAGACGAAAGGGTGTGTGTTTGAAGGCTGAATGGTTAAGTACTCTGACAGATAGCTTTGGAAAACCATTGTTCTGCCAGTGGTTTAGGCTGGAAACAGGACTGTTAAAGGAACGGTATAAGGCTCGGTATTAATGCACAATTTTAAACAAGTTTGTAGCCATTTGGTGATGTGGCTGGCTCTAACTGTGGTTTTATCTACATACAACATGATTAACGCTTGCTGGTAACCATGGCAGCTAAGAGTGCATCACCCTGGCAGCAGCACAGGCTGGCTCATAGTTGTCTTTCTGAAACTGGGTTGGCACACTGTTTTTGGCAGCATAGATGGGACTCTTCAGTTTGGTTGGAGCTCCTTTTTTCTGTCCAGCTCTCTGCAGAACATGTCAAGGTTCATTATCCTTACACTGTTGTTCGTGCTGTTCTGTGTATATGACCTCTCGGTATTCTTTTATCTGATGAAGCGTTGGAGGATATATGGGTAGGCATGGTGTTATGTCAGGATGCACAGAACAGTAAGCACAGCATTTTGTTGTAAAGGAAGCTGCTGTGTAGACACAATTCAGCAGTATTTGTTGAACTGGGTCAGACAAGCTATCAAAAAACCTTGTACTGAGGGCTTTTTCAAAGCGTTCACTCTGGTGACTTAACTCTGCTCCCATTGAAGCTGACTTTTAACAGAAACAAAGGCCAATGCTGAGTGCTTTTAAAATAATCTCACATGTAAAGTATACAGGACCTAAACTTAAAGCCAGATGTTTCGATCTTACATTGTTTCAGTGTGATGCTTTTAGAGAGATTTTTGTCATTCACACACTTTGTGTAATTTAACTTGCTGTTGGTCTTAATTACCTGGTCCAAATCACATAACAAGCAGTGATACTGATAATATGATAGACATTCTAAAATTCAACACAATAAATAGTGGTAGTCCACAATTTGGTCTTGAGGCATGCATCAAATTAACAAATGCCAGTGGAATAATTTGGAATGGGGAGTGAAAGATTTCTAAGAAGGTTATCTGCACTCAGGAAACTTGGTCCTCAAGGACTCAATTACTGATGATAAACCAGAGTAGTTCTAAAATGCAATATAGTCATGTAGAAAACTCATATTCAAAGTTGGGGTCAACAACCAATTAACACAAGTGGGAGTTACTTAGGCTCAATTGACCCTTTGGTGTTTGAACAGACACCACGATGGTGTCTCGTATATGGGTGCTGTAACATTTCACCCTTTCAGTTTCCGTTGTTTTATTTTCTTATAGCTGAACTTGATACTTCATATTTAATGCATTTTGGTGGTTGGGTTGTGCCAAACAAAAGGTGATTGACTTTTTGTCATTGTTCTTGTAGCCTCTTTTAAACGGGCAATTTCAAGTTCAAAACAGATGCATTTAATAAATCAAGTCCCCTTACTTGTGTCACCAATTCAATAGGACTAAGATTATAAAAATATCTTGAACACCCAAAGCCTTCAGATTTTTGGGGAAATGCCGCACCATAGACTTGAAAGAATTTCTGGGGAAAGTAGTCTAGGAAGAGGAGCCTAAGTAAGATAAAGGGAAGTGGGAGTGGATTAGATATTAGTTAAAGAAATGAACCTAACTCAATCCATTATTATTCACTTACCATTAACATTGCAGTAGCACCCAGAGGCCTCAATCAAGATCGAGGCCTCATTGTGGTAGTTGCTGTAAAGAATGCAGTAAGATATAGTCGTTGCCCCAAACAACTTAAAATCTAAGACGACGACATAAGAACCATGTTTGGAGAAAGGACTATAATCAAAGGTATACAATTTTACATACACATATATATATTTGCAATTGTTCTTTTAGATAGTCTTAGTTAAAGCCTTTTTGCTTAATCTCATCAATTTAGCTAAAGAAGTTTAGTTAAGTTGCTTCTGTCCCCAGACTGCTTCTTGTTCAATTATCCAGTACTCACTTTTCTGAAATTTCCCGTTCCATGAATCAGGGTCACATTTTCTGACTGAAGCAGGAGATATGACCCTGTTCACATACTGTAAAAGGGGGGTTTCAGATAACTGGGTTTCAAACATTTGATGTTGCCATTTAAGGATTGGAAGGTAGCTCTCCCAGCTATGAAAAACTGTCCATGAACTGATCTAGTCCTGGAAGATCTAGATTTTAACCAACAGCTTCACATGCAGTATATTAGCTGTATTATTGGAGCAGTGCAAATGCAGGAAAAGAATGGAGGAAAAACTGCTAGTCCTTCTTGAGTTGGAAACTATTTGCTTCTGTTGCTGGGTTTGCTACTGTCAAAAGTGAATATTGGATAGCCTGAGAGATTACTCCCATGAATGAGTGAGTGTTCACATGGAGACCTGACACTGAGTGGCTACTTTCTGTGAAGTGTAATCCCACGTTTAGGTGGAGGTTCTTTGTTCCACAGCTCTGCACCTTTACCATTCTTCTTTGTCCTGGTAAGCAAAATTAGTGGCAGATTATTTTTCCTGAATGAATTATGGGCTTGTCAAATGAGCAGAAAGGATATGATAAGGAGTCCTGAAATACCTCTGAGAACTGAGCTCACTTTTTATTTGCCCTACTTCAGGGATCTCAAACTCAATTGCTGTGGCGGGCCGCATTTACATTGAGTGGAGTTCAGGGGGGCCGCACATGACACACACTACTCTACTGTACCTTTCATGCTCTACTCTCCGCCGAAAAAATCTCCACGCAGGGTAAAATTCGGCGGCACAGTAGGAGAGAGAGGCTCTCACAGGGACTTGCAGGCTCCACTGTCCGCTGTCAAATCTCTCTGTGGGGCCCACATTCGGCGGCCATTTCCTTTTTAAAGCAGCACAGTAGAGCAGAGAGAGAGGCTCACACAGGGACTTGCAGACTCCACTCTCCGCCGTCAAATCTCCCTGTGGGGCCACATTCGGCGGCCATTTCCTTTTTAAGACAGCCACAGCTTCCCGGAGCTCCGCTCAAAAAAAAAATGCCAGCACAAGCCTGCAGCCGGATTCGGACTGCGGGCCGCATGACACAAGCCCGCGGGCCGCAGTTGGCCCGCGGGCCGCGAGTTTGAGACCCCTGCCCTACTTAGTCTTCTCTTCTGTTTTCTTTTCTCATTCTATGTTCTCTTGTAACTCCTTTGCTTCCAGCTGCTCAATTTGTCAGGGCTGTGTTTAGATTTAAAATGGAGGACAAGTCAATTGTGACATAAAACCCCTCCCACAGAACAGTGAGAGCTCTCTATAGCTTTGACCTTAAGAACTGCACTCTGAAGTTAACACTGGAAGAGGAAGGTATTGGAGAGATACAATAATGGCAACTAAAAAAGCATCTCGTTGTACCCGACTGTTTTTATCTGTTCCCTCACACCTACTTGGATTCACCTCCTACTGTCTTCATAAATAAAACAAACTGCGTCACACCTATAACTATGCTACAGAGCTGGATTTTATCATCTTCCACTGTCCACCAATGTATTCCATTGTGATACAAAACCGTGCAGTGATTTAGTCTGCTTCCAAACTAATCAGCATGCATCTCAAGAAGTATCTTTTACAGATACTCCAATTATAGGCAAGTAATGTGTGTATTTACTGTTTCTGCTGAGTGATGTGATGAAGATTTCTCTTCTGTCCTAATCCAAGGCGCTAGTTGTGTAAAAACAAACTCGCTATTTCCACATAAAAAATCGTACCGCTTGACAAGTGTCTTTTTCCTCCTTTGATTCTATTTTCTGCATTACTAATACAACTAAGCAGGGGAGAAGGAGCACATTTACAAATATCTGAATTCCCAACATATTTTGCATTAATTCTTATCCTCTGCCATACACTTGCTTTATGAAGATTGTTTCTTTCTGATGTATGCTTATAGATAGCTTGTACTATGTTCTGGGAATAGTGTAAACTCCATTAATTTCTTCTGCAGAGGATTTTTTTAATAATAATTTGTCGACTTTTCATAACCACTTATTTGTCCAATTTAATTATTTTAAAAATTTGACCAATGAATAATTTTTGCTGTGGGTGAATGAACTTTTACAGATTCAGTTTGTTGCTCATAATTGGTTAAATAGTTCATGTAACAAATTTTTCTGTGGGTTGTTTACAAACTTTTTGTTGCCCATTATGTGGTTGGTCCCCCTAAGTCACATGGCATTGTTTCTGCTGTCTGAGTGGGTGACTGATTTTATTTTAAGAAAAGGAAAAAAGGTAATAGCAAATAATCTTGCAAAGATGGGTATTCATATGGAGAGCAGCCACTCCCCAACCAGTAGTGAATAAGGAGTGTGAACATGGCTGGAGTGAGCAGCTATTTGGATATCAAACATGTGCTTGTGAATACTGTTCTACAGTAATTATTACTCTAATTATTTCTGGGTTTTGTGTCTTTAAAAACATTCATTTGGAGAATAAGGGATAGAGTTTGTTTATTTTTGTGTGTGTGTGTGTGTGTTTTTGTTTTTGTTTTTGTTTTTTTTTAAGATACACTATCAAGGCTGGTAGGCTTAAAAATAATCTTCCTCAACAGCAGTCTGCTCTTGAATGTCCTACCTGCAGGATTTTTATTACATATTCATTTTCAAATGTATCCATGCAGCTAAGAAAGGCTGACTTCCTCAGTTTTGTAAGTTATTGTGCAACTTGGTAAAGTAACTGGTTTGCCCATTCTTATAAGCGTGTGTACGTATATTAACTAATGTAATGTATGCCTTAGGAAAATGTGTAACTTATGACTGCCAACCAGAATTCACCTTTCAAAATAAACAGTCTATGTTCGAACCAAGCACTTTTAGTGCTTACAAAATGTGCTTCATGAATATCACAGGAGACTGAAGTCCTTTATGCTCAGAACAGATTTGGCATGGGCAATAACAATGTCAACATCTAAGAACCCGTCCTTGGAGAAATATAGCAAAGGGCATGGTCCAGCTATTGGCTCCTTGGGGATGGACCATTGTGCCTGTGTGGATTCCCACTGGATATGCGTGCAAGTGTGCAGTGGCCTAATGGCATAACAGTTCATTCTCCATAGTTATTTATTCATAAGGTCCGTACTTCCACAAGGATAACAATTGCAAGGGTAACTTTTGTGATGTGGATACCTGTCCACTCGGAAAAGGACTGAAAACTAATGGTCATGATTACCATTCCCACTCACTGCTAATTTAGTCTATATACGACTGTTGAGGTGAAAACTTCAGTGCCACTTACTGATTCCTTCAGCATCTGGTCCCACAACTGATGCTGTTTTTTAATCTGTGTTTTACTCTGTTAGCATATCTGTTTTTAAATGTTAAATCATTTCCTTTTTTGTCTCCATTTCTTTTTCAGCATCATCTTCCTGTGACTGGAGGCAGCAGACAGGAGAACTTCCCTACATCAATGCACTGCCAATGGTAAATACACTTTTAACTGCCGAAGCAAAGCAGTATGATTCTTTCTTCTTGTGTTACTGTGAGTCAATCTTATATTGTAAATAATATTTTTGAAAGAATTAGGCTGTGTCTGCACTACAAAATTATGTCAGCATAACTTATGTTGGCATTTAGCCACTGCAATTATTAAATTGCTTGTGTGTGTGCACACTTGGCTCCTTGTACTGGCAGTGTGCATACTCAACAGGAGCACTTGTATCGATGGTATTGTCAATGTGGGGCATTGTGAGACCGCTCCTGAAAGCTAGTAACAGCGTAAGCAAAGCAGTGTCTACACCAGGGGTGGGCAAACTACGGCCCGCGGGCCATATATGGCCCATTTGAGCTTTTCATCAGGCCCTCCAGCTGGGCCTGGCCAGAGCACAGTGCCGCTCCCCCTCCCAGTCCCACCCATTCCCCCCTCCCTTCTCCCACCACATGGGACCAGCAGCACCCTGGCTGGAGCACAGTGGCCATGCCCCCCACTCAACCCTCCCACCCCTCTGCCACCATATGAGCCCAGCGGCACCACCCTATGGGCCCAGCAGCACCCTGGCTGGAGCACGGCAGCTGCTCCCCCCTCCCAGCGCCACCACTCCCCCTCTCTCACCACGTGGCCCACCATACAATTTCATACCCAAATGTGGCCGTCAGGCCAAAAAGTTTGACCACCCCTCGTCTACACTGACGCTGCATTGACTGAATTACATAGACTGTGAGCTATGCCACTCAGGGAGGTGGTATTCCTAAGTCGGTGTAGAGCGGCACTTACTTCGGTGGGAGCCAAATGTAAGTGAAGACGCTTCCGCAGCTCAGTTGACACTAAGCAGTTTGTCGACCTAGCCCTGTAGTATAGATCAGGCCTTTTTTTAGCATGCAAGTAGAATTTTCTGTATCAAAAACCAAAGCTTTACATCTGTTGACAAAGAAATTTTAAAATATTTCCGTATTTAATCTTGTGGTCAAATATAGAAACATATTTAGTTTTCAATGAATAGTTTGAACATTTTATTACTACCTTTACCCTATTGGTAACTGTTTCTTTTCCTGGTGAACAGCATGGGCAAGTGGGTGATTGGCTAGATATCCTCTATCCCCAGTGGGGTGCTTTTGCAAGTTCATTTCTATACTAGCCGCTTCTCTTGTTAAAAACACTATGCAGTGCCAGTGGTTTCTTGTTTCAACACATTTGCCAGCATAAGACCAGCGAGGTTACTCTTGGCTCATAGACAAACGGGCAAGGCTGATGTCATCTTCTGTCATGCCCTCCATGTAATTGTTGATAAGCATAGTAGACTATTGCATGTTTAAATTTGCAGACTGTTTTTAAGTTACTTTTGCTTTGCAATGGTTGAGCAGATGGAGAGCAGAAGTGAGGGCTGGGGGAGAAGGTTGTAGATTTGACCACCAGGGAAAGGGTTGCAAATTATTGCCCCTACATCTGATCAGCTGCATGTGCATTTGCTTTCCTTGCAGTTTTGGTGTTTTCTTTTGTCACAATGAAGCACCTTTAAAAGTCTAATCTCTAGCACTAAAATGAAAAGTTACTGGGTAAAAATGGCATTTTGGGCTTTGTGTTTCTGTCAAAGATTTCCAGATCAAATGTGCTTGGTTCATAAATAAAAAGAATTTTTGTTTTTAAACTGAGAACCCTGAAAATTCCATCTGGATTCTGAGAGTTAAACTGGGTTCTTCACTTTGTATAATCACGAGTATTAAAAATCTACAAGTCAATTATGGGCTTAGTTAAACTTTTACAACCTCACTGCCTTCATATTATGCTCTAAATAACACCAAAGAAGACAGTGGGTTTGTATGGATATAACTGACTTGTTCTGATTATTGAATTTAGTAGCCACTCTGTCGATGATGCACAAGACTGAAAAGCTGTGTTGGCTGTCTGTACAAGACAACCAGGGGTAAAACATAATACATTATTGTCTTGCCATTTAAGGAGAGCAGATATAACTCAGATAAAATCACCTTTACAGAGCACCTACCCAAACCCTGTGCACCTCTTAACACTCAGCTAAACCCATAAAATAGGACTTGCGTGTTTCATAGGCATTATGCTGGCACTGTGATGAATTTCATACACAGGGAGCAGATCTGTTGAGTAAAGAGGTGCCATTCTCATTCACTCACTTTTCAGGGTAGAGTGGCACTTACTGTCCAAAAGTATGAGGCTAGCTGTACGCTTTCTATTTGCTCTAAAATTTTATTGCTAATCTCATGTGCTCTCCACCAGAAAGCAATACTGATTTCTTTTAATTTCAGATTATCTGGACATCATTTAGCCAAGATTTGAAATACAGTTCTGTGTTATTGCTTCCCTTAAAAATGATTCATTCTATATTAAGCTGATCTTAATACTTCATTAAATTTTAAAATATTGAGAAGAGTCTGTATTTGAAATCTTAGTGCATTTTGTTCTAATTTTCTCTCCCCACAAA
Source organism: Mesoclemmys tuberculata (assembly GCA_007922155.1). Classification (NCBI taxonomy): domain Eukaryota; kingdom Metazoa; phylum Chordata; order Testudines; family Chelidae; genus Mesoclemmys; species Mesoclemmys tuberculata. The sequence goes on from ML675649.1 coordinate 11,251,818, forward strand.
GTACATCAGAAATGCAGAATTGTACAGTCTCAAGGGCATGCTATTTGGTACAGTAATCATAGAAGATACTTAACTGCTACTTAAAGCATCAGAAAATGCTCTTCACTACAGACGGGACGTATTTTACTATCCCAACTATTTCAGGACTATTTACTCATCTTTTAATTTTCTTTATAAGTATTTGAGTGTAATTCTAATGGACAGGTTAGACAAGTTTTTCATCATCCCAAATGTGGGCATTATTATACTAGTTGTTTTCCTTGTGGACTTTGTAGATAAAATGGTGACAGTAGGTGACCGGACAGCAATTTGTATTCTTTCCCCAAACACCAGTGTCTTGTGTTATGGATATAGGGCTCAATCCTGCAAGATATTAAGTGCCAGACCATCAGTCTGGCAAAATACTTCAGATATAGCGTATTTCTAATGTTCAGCATGTGACTAGTCACACTGAAGCCAATGGCACTACTCCAGATGTTCATAGTAAAGCACATGCTTAAGTACTTGGCTTGATCAGGATCCTGGTGCTCAGTACCTTTGTAGGATTTAGCCCCATGTACGTCTGATTCTTCTACTTAAGGATCCAACACTTTTTTTTTTTTTAGTGTCTGTGTCCTTTCAAGCTTTTCAGTCAGAAGCAAGTATAAAACACAAAAATCTCATAGTCTCTAATTTGTGCCTTTCTAATTTAATTGATTCGCTGTATACTCAATGTAAAAATGAATAACTATGTTAATAGCACGTAAATAAGTAAGGTAAAATACATTTTCCTTTTTTAAGTAAAATCTTGAAATTCAATTAATGGGAATTATATCAAGTTTTACACTATTTCACTGTAGCCAAACAAAAATTAGTCTTCGGTTTTCCTGACAGCCTTCAAAGAAAACCATGAAGGAGGTGGCTCAATTTAACAAATAATTCCTACTAAATCAAGAAAGATGATTATGCTATATTGCTACTTATTCTGGGAGCCCAAAACTTCAGAGCTCCTGCTTTATTGACATAGTGAATGTGTCAGCAGTAAAATTCTGGGTTGATAGTCCCCTGCTCTACTCACTAGATCACACGGGTTTGTCAATAAAAGATCAGAATAAACTAACTTTTCTTTTTTGCTGTTTGATAGGATACCTATCTTACTTGAGAAAGAAAATGTGGTGTTCAAAGTGTATCTTGACATTAGTTTAAAAGTTTGGTATAGTTCCAAATTACATTCTCGCAGTTTTCCAATTTTTCTATAAACAACTATAATTTTTGTAAGGTGTTTGCAATTATCTTTATAAAAATCAAATACCAAAGGAATTCCCTTTGAATTTGGGAGATCTTGAGTGAGATCCCTTAGGGGATTTTGTTGTCCCTGTCACCAATAAACCAGTAGGTAAAAATTCTTTATCAATATTTCCATTGGATGGGGTGGAGAGTATACTAATCAAATCTGAAACCAGTATGAGGGCAACATAAGTACTCAGGAGACTGCAACTGAAATATAACATGACCCTGCTAAAACAAAGAGATGGTCTAAAAGTCAATAAATGAGAGTCAGTGATTCACAAAGGAAGGAATAATGAAACGGAAAAGTATAAAACGGCTGAATGAATGCAGCAGGCCATAAATAAGCTCAAGTTTATTGTAGATGATCATCTGAATGAGTCAACTATGTGGTGTATTACATAAAGGATAAATATCATGCTGGGTTTTAATAATCAAAATATACTGTGTAAAACAAATGAAGAAATTTATTTTGCTTCATTTGGCACAGGCTAGGTTTCAGTGGGACAAAGTGTTCACTTCTTCGAATGACAGTCCCTATTGTAGCCCACTGAGGGTTATGTGCATGTGCCACGTACCTGGAGCTTTTTGAAGTAGTAGTGTCTGTTGGTCCACTCATATGCCCTGGCATTGACTTGTGGTTTCTCCTAAGGTGATAAAGGACAGAAACATGGCAATTGTCTTTCTCCAGATCCAAGAAAGACTCTCCACCATTCATGAGCCCCAGCCATGGTGGGGGTGGGGAGGAGTGTTCCAAGATCCACACGAGCGAAAAGTAGTACTTTGTTTGCTGGTCCCAGTTCCTGAATCATGCACCTCTCCTACACGGGATCCACTGGCACAGCGTGAATTTTTGGTCCTGGGGCAGGCTCTCTTATTCATCCCAGTTCTGTCCATGGCCCAGGTGCCATTGATGCCAGGGAAAATTACATGTGCTCCTGAGCCTCATGAACCATTTGTCCTGGAATGGATGAGGTCCCTGTGTGTTCTGGTCCATTTGCCTGCTAAGAGGGCCCCCTCTCCTTTGTTGGATGTGCTGCCCTCTGCTCATGTTCCTACCTCACACCCTGTTTTGTCAGCCCCATTGGTGCCCCCATTCGTACAGGATTCTGGTTTCTCTGAGACTGAGAATTCAGATACTATGCATGGTCCACAGCTTCTGTTCTGAAGGCATTACTACCGGAGGGTTCCAATGGCACCATTGCAGTTCCCTCCCTTTCCTTAGTGCAGGAACCACTGGTACTGGGCTCCATGGGCACCGCCACAGCAACAGCAGGATCAACTAGGTTGACCATATTGGAATTTGTGGTCCCAATGTTCACCTTCAGAACTGTCTTATTCAACCTGGAAGGAATCCCCTGTGTCCCTGCCCTGACCTTCATCGACTAGATGTTTGGAATTGGGGCTGGACAATGTGCCAGTCAGCACAGCTCTGATGATACCAACAGATCCAGAGAGGTTCCCCTCATCGTCCCCCAGATGTGGCTATGTCATTGAAGTCCTCTTCTCCCCGGGACAACTGCCATTTTCAGGAACTGCTCAGGAGAATAGTAATTGTCTTCAGATCCTGTTGCAGGAGCTGCAGGACAGTCATCACTGATGACTAGACATCCTGCATGCATTGGTACTGGCCAGAGAGGCCCTACTGATCAATTAGGTCATTCTCCAACTGGCATGCACCATGTGGCCTACCCTGCCACTTGTGCCCCTATTCTGAGGGGGGTGGAAAAGAAGTACTATGTCAGTCCCAAGAGGTCTGAGTTTCTGTTCGCCCATCCTTCACCTGGTGATCGAAGCTGCTACGGAGCGGGCCATGCAACAGTAGCCACGCTTCACCGCCTCTGACAAGGAGACCACGAGGTTAGACCATATAGGTAGAAAGGTCTTTTCCTTGGCCAGCCTCAAGTTCCATATCTCAAACTACGTAGAACTGTTGGCCAAATAAGACTTTTTTTGAACTATGGGCAGATGATAGATTTTGGAGAGAAACTATTTCAGCAGATTGTACTTTCTTCCAAGCTATTTTGGAGGAGGGTAAATTGGTCTCTAGGACCATTCTTCAGGCTGCGATTGATTCTGTGGGCATGTCCTTACATGCAGTGGTGACTGGAATTGTCATGAGGGAATCCTGGTTACATTCCTCAGGCTTCCCTAGAGAGTTGCTGAGTACAATTTGAGGACCTCCCTATGGATGAATCACATCTCTTCAACCAGAAGATGGATGTTTCCTTACACTCACTGAAAGATTCTAGACTTTCTTTATATATGCTAGGGCTGAAATGAAAATTTAATGCCCGCTGCCTACACAACACTATAGAACTCCCTAGTTCCACCATTAACGAGCCTCTGAATCACCACAGAAGCTCCCAAAGGTCCCCAGGTCTTGTCTGCTTGGTCCCTGGTGCTTCCCTTGGCGCAGCACATCCAATCTTTACATAAGCAATATTTCTGAGTGTATCTAGAGAGCAGTTAACCACTTTGCACCCCAAAATGCTTGCCAACCACCCACCTTGGGGGCTGTCTCAAACTCTTCCTAGTAACGTGGAATATAACAAGTGGTTCCTGGATGTCATTCAACATGGCTATACTGTCAGGTTTATGACGCTTCCTTGCCCTCTACCTGAGCCCATTTCAGGGATCACACTCTCAACAGTTTTCTTACCCTAGAGGTGGACTCCCTTCTGCAGAGCAGTGGAACCAGTACTTTCAGAGTTCTAGTCCAAATATTTCCTCATGCCCAAGAAGAAAGGAGGATGGAGACTAATCTTGGATCTCTGACACCTCAACTGTTTCATTTGCAAACCGAAGTTCTGAATGGTCACACTCGCAGCCATCGTTCCTTCATTAGAAAAAGGCATGTGGTTACAGCTCTTAATATGCAGGATGCTTACTTCCACATTGACATCCATTCAACCTACAGACAGTTCCTGAGGTACATGGTGGATCCATGATACTTCCAGTACAGGGTTCTCTTGTTCAGACTTACCACAGCTCCATGAGCCTTCATGAAATTTTTCTCCATGGTAGTGGCTCACCTCCGACCGCAAGGAGTTCTTCCTTTACCTGGACGACTTGCTGCTTACAGTGTGATCCAGAAAGGAAGAGCAGGAGTCGATGTCCCAGATCCTTCTACTCCTTTCTTCCCTAAGGGTGAGTGTGAAGTTAAAAAATTCACTTTGCACCCTATTCGGTCCTCGGAGTTCACTGGAGCATGCATCAACGCGTCCCTGCACATGCTTACCTGCTCAAAGACAGGTTCCAGAGCCTGCTGGGCCTGATCGCTTCAGTGACATCCTATCCCTCAGTCTGAGCCAGAACTTGCCTTTCCTTCCATGGCCACATGGCAGCATGCACATATGTCATGGCCTTCGCTTGCCTGTGTTTCCGCTGTCTACAGGTATGGCTGCAGGGAGCCTTACCCCCCCATGCACCAACCCGTGGACACTGTTCTCACCTCCCACCAGAGGTTATCTCATCCCTCTGATGGTGTACAGACCCCCTCCAATTCTGTTCTGGAATGCCCTTCCTCCTGTCTTTACTGAGCGTCACAATCTTAAGATGTGTCACTTGATGGCTGGGACACCCACATGGGAAATCACATGACACAAGGAACTTGAACCATTTGAGAAGCTAGGATGCACATCAACATCCTGGATCTTCAGGCAGTACACAAGGCATGCTGTGTGTGTTTACTATCTGTCCATTCTTGCCATGTTCTCATCATGTTCAACACCACCACTATGATTTGCTACATAAACAAGCAAGGAGGCAAAAGGTCCCCAGCACTGTGCGTGAAAGCAGAGCACCTCTGGAAAAGGTGTGTTGCCCACTGTATCCTTTTGTCAGCAGCCTACCTGCCAAGGACCCAGAACATGATTGCCAATGCTCTCAGCAGGAACTTTGCAACTGACTGCAAATGGGAACTGAATGACCCAGTAATCATGGACATTCTTGGTCTGTGGGGACCTCTTTTAATTTTATACCACCACCAAGTGATTCAGTACTGCTCAAGGGGAGGACTCGGTGCCCATTGATAGGGCAAAGTCCTGGTTGTGGATTGGTTGAACCGAATCAATTATGCCTTCCCTCTCCACTCTTGCCACACGTCCTTAACGAACTCTGATGGGAGAGAACGACAGTCATTCTGATCACTCCATTCTGGCCTCACCAGTTCTGTTAACCAGAACTGCTTCTCTACATGTCAAAACATCTTCCATTCCTGCTCCTGACATTTCCAAAATCGTTCACACAACACAATGGCAGACTCAGACACACTGATCAATGGACGCTTCACCTGACAGCCTGGCATGCGAATGTTCATTGGCAGTACAAGATGTCCTCTCCAGTAGCAGGAAGGATTCCATGAGATGATCCTACCAAGCTAAGTGGGCACATTTCACTTCCTGGGCCCAACAGAAAGGTCTTGCCCTTGGAGCCTGTTGGACTCCCGATACTTTTACACTATGTCCTCTATTTGAAGGCCTCCGGACACTCTCTCAATCCATCAGTCTGCACACAGTAGGTGTTAGCACTTTCCAGCCTCTGGTGGAGGGACATTCGGTTTTTGCCTGATTCTGGAAGGACCTTGTTCGTAAACAGCCATTCAGCCTATCGCTTCTCAATAGGACCTCAACCTAATCTTTATGTGATTAATGAACTCTCCCTTTCAACCTCTGGCTTCCTACTCCCTTTCTCTTCTTTCCATGAAGTCGCTTTCGTGGTGGCTATCAGTTCTGCAAGAAGGGTTGATGAACTGGGAGCCATGAGGGCAAACTTCCCTTTCACCACATTTCATAAGGATAAAGTTTTTCTGCACTTGCATCCCAAATTTCTATCAAAAGTGTTTTCCTGCTCCCACCTCAGCCAAGTCATAGATTTGCCAACCTTCTTTCCCAAACCATACACCTCAAATGAGGAACAGCAGTTGCACTCCCTCGTTGTCCATAGGGCCCTGACCTTTTACGTGTGAAGGACAAAGCCCTTCTGGAAGTCTTTTAAAGAGACTGTTGGTTGCCACTGTGGAGAGAATTAAAGGATAGGCCATCTTCACCCAGAGAATCTCAAAAAGTGGGTCTCATGGTTCATTACGCGCTACTATCAACTATCAGGGCAGACCCCATCAGATGGGATATGGGCCCATTCCATGAGAGTCCAGGCATCAACTATTGCTGTACTTCACGATGTACCCCTTGCGGATATATGTAAGGTGGCCACTTGGAGTTCGGTACACACCTTTTATTCTCATTATGCTCTAATGCATGATTCTGCAATGGACACCTCATTCAGTGCAGTGGTCCTCTGTTCCATGGTTCTGTCATCTTCCTTGCACCCTCCTTCTAGCTAGGTACTGCTCGTTAATCACCCTCAGTGGAATCCACTAGGGATCCAATTCTTCACTTGAAGAAGCATGGGAGGTTACTTATCTATAACCAGAGGTTCTTTGAAATGTGTGGTCTGTGTCTGTATTCCATTCTCACCCTTATTTCCTTCTGCTGCAGATCGAGTAGGTCTGCAATGGAGAAGGAACTAAAGGCATGGTTGGCCTGCTCTGCCCTTTATCGCCTCAGGTGAAACCACAATATAATGCAAGGGCACATGCACGGACTGACAGACGCTACTACTTTGAAAAGCTTCGACTCCAGGTGCATGGCTCAGACGCAAATGTGCAGTGGAATTCAGATAGGGACCACACATCTCCAGTTACAGGTAATAACCTCCCCTTCTCGCTATCACGTTTTAAATCACACTTTGACAAATTGGAGAGAGATGAAAGAGTGGTAAAGATGGTAAAAGCTGTGTAAAGTATGGGAAAAAGTTAGAGGATTTAACCAGGTACAAATCTAGCTAACACTGACTATGTATAAATATAATATGTTATGTTGTAAATTGTAGGAACTAGATTTTTCCATTATCCAACAATTTTAGAATAAGTTGCAGTTGATTTAAGCTGTAATATGGAAAAACTAGGTGAAATGTTTGTGAAACTTTATTATAACCGATCAAAATAGAAACTGTTTGAACGTTGAGGTTGCATGGTTAAAAACAGCTCTACTCTTACAATTAACTCTGGGGAAAGAGGGGAGGAAAGGGAAATGTTTGTGTTTCAGTAGCTTCCATATCAAATATGCTCTGTTTGCAACTAAAAAGTATTTTTTCGAACTCCAGCCCTGGAGCGTCTTTCTCCAGCACTTCAAAGTTCTGCTGGCTTGCAAAATACTGGCAATAGAGGGTGCAAATTCCACACTCTGGAAATATTTGACTAGATACCACCAGAAGACCTTGTCCAACATACTTTACAAGGGCTTCTCCTGTGAATCAGAGGAGCTGTGCACTTGTGTTAAGTGCTTTCCTGAAGTGCAGAGCTCTTATTACATTAAAAAGTATGTAGGACCTGGAAGTATCTGCATTATTTTTATGAGTATTGTGCATGCCCTTATGTGTTTCTGGTTGGTTCCTTGCTATGGGTTAGATTAGTAGGGGCTGTCAGAGAAAGCAAGCAGGAAGAACAACATAGTGGCCTAGATAACAAGCATCCCAACAAACACTCAAACACAGTAGTTAGGTTAATAGCTGTGAAGAGATGACTCTTCAGCTCCAACCCTGGTTATACAGATGTTTCCTCAAGAATGAGAACCTGAGGATAAAGACACTGATCAGCTAACATCTGCTCTGCAGGGTGAGAGGGGGAAGTAGTCAGTTATGGCCAACTGACACAAACTGACAGTCAGGATCTGCAGCAAGGCAAGCTGGGGGGGTAGAGTGTGGCTATGTCAGCCCCCAACTAGGGAATTGACAGGAATGCTAAGCATAGGTGAGACAATATATATTTAGGTCTTTTTGTTGTTTTGGACCCGTGTCTAGGAGTTCTGTGTATCTTTTGCCCACTAAATTGTACTTTATTGTGGAGAAGCTGTTTCTGTGTTACTGCACGTGGTTGCTGTCCCAGAAGTTCCTAAAGGACAACTCATGCACATGCCAAGCCAGCTGGGCCTGCTGGGTATCATAGTTGGTAACCAGAGGGCGTGTACCCCATAGAGCCAGTCGGAGAGTGATTGGAATGGGCCTGTCACTCAAAAGGGGTATACTAGGAGAACTGGAAAAAACAATCTCAGAAGGTGTATTTTATCATTACTGAACAGTCCCTCAATCTCCGTGCAGCACACACATTCCACAGAGCCCTCCCTTGGCCTTTTCACATGCTGCAAGGTCTGAGAGAGGTGAAGTAATCATTAAATGCAGTCTTAGTGTTTGCTAGGAGCAGCTACCACATGAGCAGAGGGGGACAATACTCAGGATTCTGGTAATCTGTACTTGATTTGCATTGCAAAAGTAGAAAATTTATTATCACTTGTTGCCATATCTAACCATGTGTAACGTATTTAGATCAAGTTCAGGAATACAGTATTTAAAAGAAAAAAAAAGAAAAAAGAAAGCAAGGCTGAAGTTTAACCTTGGAGTTGTGAGCTGCCCTATTTAATTGCAGAGGTTGCTAACTTGGACAGCAATGATACTTTCAATGTCAACATTTTGTTAACTATTTCACTTGTCAAAGCGTAGGAGAAGTAACATAATAATGAAACTCTATGTATGGGCAGGCCTTTAACCATGCACAGAGGGTTAAAGAAGGGTGGATTGGTTTTATTTTTCTAAATACTGGGGTTTTACCTTTCAAAAGTTAGGGAAACACTGTGTATTGAAATCCTTAGCTCCTGGACAATCCACCTGGTGTGCAAGATGCTGGTTTTGTTGGCATCATAGATGCACATGATGTGGTGTCCTTAGTGTCTATGTTGTATCCTGGTTGGGGACTGAATCTGTGGAGAATGCTTTTATATGAGCCTTGGAAAGATAAAAATTCCTTCAGAACCTTTGAGCACAGCTAATGGAAGGGGATGAGACCCAGATGAACCTGTATCTGCAGTGCCAATAAATTCATCTACTTATGTTAGTTGTTGGCTCAGCAGACTGAGATGGGATTTTAGTATTTTTGAAACCTCAGTTTTAAGGGACTGATTTACTACTTCTATGCTCTGTGTGGTTTTAAAACAGAATAGAATTTTTTGTGGGACTTTAGTTTTTCAGTTTGCCACTCTGAACTCTAGCACAATGAAAGTCACTTGGGGACTGAATGGTCAAAGTGATTGATATATATATATATATATATATATATCAATATCTCCCTCTCCCTCTCCCTCTCCCTCTCCCTCTCCCTCTCCCTCTCATCAACATCAGTAAATTCAGAAGTTAGGTGGATTATTCTGCATTGTGGACGTGGATTACTTACGTTCATGGTGATGTAAGGGACCAGGGCAGAGCGTAGGTGATCTGGCTTAGCTGTCACAGCGGGTCTTGTGGTCTATATCAGGGACAATAGTCCTTGAGCAGGAGTTGGAGGAATTGTAAGAGTCAGGTTCAGTAAGCAAACTTCAGGGTCAGAGATCATTGGCAGTACAAGGCTGGAATCAGTAGGCAGGAATCAAGGTGAGAGTCAGGCTGGTGTCAGAAACCAGAGATCAGGAGAGCAGGCAAGGTCTGTAGTTGCAGCAGGCCAAATTCTGTGTGGTTGCCAAGAGAGCTTCCTGGTGCAACTCCTGGGGTTAAACAGGGGGTGTGGCAAATCAGAGGGCTGCAGAGTATTGTCACTCTAGCCCCCTTCGGTGGCACTTTCTGTGGCACCTACTGTCCACAGTTCTCCCTGGCTGTAGCTCTGCATGGCCTCCTGGTGGTACTGTGGGAATGCCAGCTGTCTCAGGCTCTACAGACCTGGATTCTAGTCCACAGGCCCTTACGTTACCCCCCCCTCTTTTCAGGGGTGCTCTTCTTCTAGGTGGGCAGTGAGCCTGGTTTGTCTGGGTGGCCTTGATGAAACATTTTTACCAGGTCAGGGACATGAGCAGCAGGTTCCCAGGAGTGTTCTTCAGGGCCATAGTCCTCCCATTCGATTTATGTAGTACAGTATCTCCCTCTGCAATTTAGAGTTGAGAATAGCATGGACTATATAGTCCTCATACCCCTGGACCTGGCCTAGTGGGTGCGGCTGTTGAGACTGATCAGGAAAGGGGTCTTCTCTGTAAGGCTTCATGAGGGATACATGGAAAACAGGATGTACCTTAAGGGACCGAGGGAACTGTAATTTGAAGGTAATGGGGTTAATTTGCTGACAGATCTGAAAGAGTCTGAAGAACTGGTGATCTAGCTTGCTGGACTGCCTGTTCATATGGACATCTTTTTGGTGCAGTCCAGACCTTTTAACCCACCATGAGAGCTGGGTCTTCCTGGCGTTGACGGCCTGAGTACTGCTTGTAATCCCTTTTCAGGTCTCTGAAGTGATCCTTAAGCTCTTTCTGGATATGGTGAATTTGTTGGATCCAGTTGGCAGCTGCTAGGTTTGGGGAGGTTGCCAGTGAGGATGGAACTCAAACTTCGCAAAAAAGGGGCTCTTCTCTATGGATGTATGTTCAGCGTTGTTGTATGAGAAATCAGCATAAGGATGGAAGGAGAACCAGTTCCTTGATTTAAAAACCTGTTGAGGCTCTGTGGATGGTTTGGTGCAAGCCCTTCCACATTTAAGGATCCTCCCCCCAGTCTAAGGGGCATCAACATTACAGAGGACAACAAATGAAAAAGCAGGGATCCAGGGCGGAACACAGAGCAAAGAACCCTGGACAGCACCCACTGCTCCTTGAAGGCATCCAAGGAGCCAGTGGACATGGCCCAGAGGAACTCTGCCTGGAGACATGACTTGAGGGAGGATCAGAAATAGGCCCTACAGTCACAGACCTGCCAACTTCCTTCTCCTGGTACGGTGAATGGCCACGTTGGCTAGCATGCCAGGAGGAGCTTAATGAGGAGGTCTCATGACTTTGAGGGGCCACAGGTAGGACGTGCATAAATCAAGAGATGTGGGAAAAAGTGCAGCCAGAACTTGAGGTTCTGGAGGAGCTGGAAGAGGGGCTGCAAGCTGGCACACCTGATGTAAATGTTTGCCAGAGTCTTCCTCTTGCCACAGAAAGGTCAGGTTTCGGGGGAAGTCGTGAACAGCCAGTCGTGAACATGCCCATGCTCACAGCTCTGTGAAGAAGCTCCCAACTAATGTTCCCCAGCAGGCCATGGCGCCAGGGTGGACTAAGGACTGGCCTACTGGGGTTCCTCGCCCTCCTAGGGTGGTAAAAGGTCCCACCATTTGGTGTCAGGGTGAGGAAGTGAAGAATGTGAAGCATGAACACAAAGCTGTTTCTTGGGCTCAGTTCAGAGGCGCACCAGCTGCAAATCTGTCAGATGATGCATGGAGAGGTGAGGGGACTTACTGACAAGGGCACTACTTATTTTGATGGTAGTTGATACAGCACCTCAGATACTGTTGTACCGCTTGGTCCACCTTCTTTATCTGCCCATCTGTCCTTAAGGCAGCTGTAATGGCCTGCCTGTGGGGTGTCATGGTAGAGATGGAATACTTCTAGCTAGAGGCACCCTGGTGGAACATACATGTGTCCATTGAGGTAGGTAATCCCATCCTGCGTGAAGCATAGCATTTTAGTTCTGGCTTTTACTTGCCCAGGCTATTCTATCACCTCCTGGGCTGATGGATCACCCCGTGAAATGGATGGGATTAGATCATGCAGATCTTGGTGTACTGTGGCACTAATAAAGTTGTGAGGTTTTAGGTGACAGGATGGTTCTTGGATAGGCTCCTTACTCTTCTGATAGCATTTCTCCTTTTGGGATAAGGCATTGGCTTTACCTTTCCTGGTTCCCAGGTGATAAGTGATGATGAAATTGAACCGGGAAAAGAATAATGCCCATCTGATCTGTCTTTGATTCAAGGCTCAAACCTTATGCAGATATTCCAGGGTCTTATGGTTCCAAAAGACTTGCACTGGGGGGGGCTCACTTGAGATTATGGCGCCACTCTTCAAAGGCTGATTTACGTGTGCGTAATTCCTTATTTAATATCTCATCATTCTGTTCAGCAGGGTTGAGTTTGCAGGAGTTGTAGGTGTAGTGGTACAACATTTGCTGTGGATCATGCCTCTGAGAGAGTATGGCCCAATGGCTACATTGGATGAATTGGCTTCCACTATAAATGCCTGGGCTGGGCCAGGTGTGCTAGAATGGGAGTGCTGAAAGCAGCTTTTAGCTGTTCATAAGCATGGTGAGCTTTGGGAATCCAAACCAATTTGGTGTCCTTGCAGAAAGTTGGTCATAGGAGCTATTTACCCTGAGAAGCCTGGAATGAACAATTGGTAAAAATCACAAAGCCCAGGAAGCTCTCTAATGCCCACAGGGACCTGGGCACTGCTCAGGTACAGATGGCCTCCAACTTCTGAGATTCTATCTTGACTCCCTCTGGAGAAAGGATATAACTCAAGAATTCTGTGGAGGATCAAAGGTACATTTTTCCAATTTTATAATCTCCCTGCTACTCTGGACAATAATTTCACAAGTGCCAAGGTAGAATGGAGAGGGAGGCAGCAGACATGCCCCATTTATGGCCTTGGTTCAGTGCATGAGGAGATCAGGGACACGTGGTACTCCTCGCAGAAGTCTCTGACTCAAGTGTATGTGGTTCACATAATCCTGCAGTGGACTGCATGTGTGCAAAGCAAATTTCGAAGAACAACAGTTACTGTAGGTAACTGTTTTTTTTCTTAAGCTTTCTCTTAAGGATACTTCATGTTACTGTGGGCGCTAAGCATGTGTTGCAGATGACTAACAGCAGCAATGCAAGAGCACTGTAAGAAATAACACTGAAAGACACAGGCCCTCATCCTTCAAACATTTTCACATGTACTTAACTTGAAGCACATGAGTAATTCCATTGATGTAAACAAGCACCACTCGTGTGTTAATCTTGCTTTAAGGTATTTGCCTGATTGGGGCCTAAAATTGATCCTGAAATTAATTATTAAACCAGTTTGCTTGCACAGTTTATAGAATATAACTAGAAAAGTATTTGTTTCCAAAAGTTTAGAACAAAGTAAATCCAGTGACAAAACAACATTTTGGAAATATCAGTATATCTTTTATGAACCAGAAAAGCTAAAGAAGGCACTGGAAAAGGGGCAAAACACAATAATATCTGGCACAGAATGTGAAATTTAACAAATTCTGTCAGAGATGTTTCTTGATTTTAAGTAGGACCCTAGACTCTACAGTATTTAAAAAATCAGATTAAATGTTTATCTATTATGCAATAAAGCACTGGCCTAGAAACTCATTTCATAGATGTTATATGTGTGTGATTGGGAATAGAGGAGTGAGAGAATTCACTTTACACCTTTGGCTAATATGCAGCTTCAGTTGCTATTTTATAGCATGTTATTATATTGGCAATTATGAAATATATTGAGGTATTGCATTTAGAAGTATGAGTGTTGCTTATATATATATATACCATAAATAGCTCGTTAGGGTTAAATTAAACAAGAATGTTAGAAGATTGTGACAGGTATGGATTTAGATCACAATGTAAATATACTTTAAAAAAAAAAAGAAGACAATTTCATGCATGCATGGAGCTAAAGCGAGGTTTTACCAGTGATGTATTCATGTTCTGTAAAGGGAACTTCAATCAAGTTTTTCCAATCTCTCTTTGACAAAGTTACGAAAAATCATTTCATGACTTCATTTTCACTAGAATTTGGGATTTTTGTTACTTAAGACATATTTCTGCTCAATGAACTCAATGGGAGCTATTATGTGATAAGGATAATTGATTGTGAAGGTGCAATTTTTTTGATCTGATAATTGGTTATGGTTGAGCAGTTATAGAATATATGGGTTAAGTACTCTCGGGCATCATTATAGGACTCGCATGAATTAGTAACAGATAATCTAGTGGTATGTAGATTTAGTAAGAAAATACTCTCTCCCCCTATTTGAGTGTGAATTTCAAGTATCATTTATCCCATAATAGCTTGATGGCCTTTATATTTTTTAAAGGTTTCCCATGTGTTAATAGGGAAGGCTGAGCAGTGTAAGTTTTTATTTGGCAGGAAATAAAAATTCAAATATATTGCTGCATCCTGATTGCTTTATGGAGGGTTTTATTGTGCAAACATCAAGCTAAATGTACTAGTAGAATCTGTTTATAGGAATGTGTAAGAAGTTACTTGTTAATCTATTACGAATAGTTAAGAGAGGATGTTCCCAAAAAAGACAGAGAAAAGAGAGAGAAACCACATTCTTTCTGCCATGAATTTAAATTTGTTATGGACAGACTCAAATGCAAGGTAAAGCTACTGTGCTTATGAACAAAGTGTAGTCACCATTTTGTCTCAGTGCCATTTGTTGCAGTAGGTTCTGTGCCAAATCTCAAAATATTTTACAATTTAGAAATAGGATTTGATTAAGAATTCTCAGCAAGAGTCATAGATATGTGTTTTATCTAGATAGCCAGCATATTTAGCCTTTGGCAGGTAACTAGTGCAGTTGAATCACAGGATTGGAAAGTGCTGGGCCAAGAATGGAAACTTGTGGAATATTTTCTGTAATAGAAAAGAGAAAATGAGAACTATTGTCAGTCTGATCCTATTGCTTCTGCCGTTTCCGATGCCTGTATTGTGTATATATATGACTGAAAAGAGGCTATTTCTACTGCCAGGGGTTTTCTTGTGTCATAGCTTCTTCCCTTTATTTTTCTCTCCTTTTTCACTGTTGTTTCATCTCTTCTGTCCCTTCCACCATATTCAGTCTTGTTGCTCTCCATGTGCTTCTTTTTAGCTTTACTAGCATCTAATACTAGTAATAGTTAAAAGATCTAATACCCTTACATACAATACAACTAACATTAGATTAGATCTCCCTCAATCAGTGTGCCCATCTGTCCTACGGGGAGGAGAATTTTAAATGCCTAAATGTTGGTTCAGTGCCATATGCCCATGGTAAGCCCTATCAACTGAAATGACCCTTGTTCCCCTTGTGAATGATTAGACAAGTGTGTTGGAAATTTAGTGCCAAATATAACCTGACAGATGGCTAACCTTTTGTGGCATACCAAAACAAACAAAAAAATAAGCCTAAACTGGAGGCTAAACACACGTGATGGGGGAAAAGTCCATAGGAAACCTGATGACAGACCATCTCTCTGTGGCTTGATATTTAAGGGTTGCACACATCAAGCAGTATGCTAATCGATGTGCACCATATTGAAGATTTATGTTGCTAAGCTTCAGTCAAGTCCCAGTCCTACTCTCTCTGAAGTCCAATGCAAAGCTCCCGTGCATTGTAGAGCAACAGGAAGTAAATTGCTTCAAGTCTCAGTGAAATGCTATTCAGTGTGAACATTTTTATTTGATCACTAGATTTGGAGAGCCTCCAGTCCCAACAGAACAAGGGCTTTTGTCTGTTCTCAATTACGAAAATATGGGTGCCTGGTTTTGTAGCCCATGCCTACTTCAGAAATCTCCATGCCTCCATTGTGGCTGCTTATGTGAATTAAAGGTTACAGCACTGGGCCCTGGGTGAACACAATCTTATTTGAAAATGGAAGTCATGCATTTTCTCCTTAACTTGTTTTGTGTGTCCATTTTGAGCTCTGCGTCCCAGCACTTCGCTGTATTGGAGTGGCCACACATATATCTGTTCAGAACCAGGGAGAATCTGAAACTATAGTGCAGTTCATCTAATCCAGGTTCTGATCTCAATCCCAGGAATATTACTTTCCCAGAAGAACAGTCTCTGACTTCAGTATTTGCATGAATGGAGGCTACTCACTTCAGGATCTGCTCCATGGTTTTGAATTTCTATCCTCATAAAGGAAGCACATGGTACAAAAGACTAAAACTCCTATAGTCAGCAGGTCTCTACATTTTTTCTTAATATGTGGTTTAACATGTTTGTAACATGGTTTGCATATATATGAGCATATGTAATCATATCAGATAACTATATTGTTAACTGTTATTTTATATTTATGTATTTTATATTATGTTAAAAACAATAGCAGGAACGGAGTGACTTGTGCTATTAGGGATAGAGGAAAGAGAATTTATATGAAACTCTGAATCTGGCAATTAGGTGTAGCAGAGATTGTAAAACCAGCATAAGTGGTTTCATCCTTTATTTTTGTTTTTCTTATTGGAATAATCGCTGCTCTTTGTGTGTTACTGCATTTGAGGTAAAGGGAGTGTATTAAAACGAAGACACATATGGTAGAGGTGTGGGTGTGCCTGGTTTTCAAAGGAAACAGCTTTACACATGTGTTAATTAATGATAACCTGGAAGTAAAATAGAAATTAGCAATAGTTAAGAAATGAAGACAAATAAACTGTTAAGCAGTTTGTTTTCATGAAT
This sequence comes from Mesoclemmys tuberculata, assembly GCA_007922155.1. Taxonomy (NCBI): domain Eukaryota; kingdom Metazoa; phylum Chordata; order Testudines; family Chelidae; genus Mesoclemmys; species Mesoclemmys tuberculata. Next base: position 11,268,378 of record ML675649.1, read on the forward strand.
AAAAAAAAAAAAGCATCAGGTATATAACATATAAATTATGTGGGAAAAGAGATAGTTAAAAGAAATGAAAACACAAGGTTATGGTCACACGCTCAAATGAGGCATTAGATCCTTTTCCTCCCTTTTGGTGAAGTTCACCAGAAGTTCAAGTAATTCAACTGTGCGATTCAACCAGAACAGAAAACAGAGCCAGAAAACCCGATTACTAATAGCATAAACAGAAAAATAATAAAATGAACTTAACACTTGATGTCAAGTTTCCCTTTAAAACACAATTGTATATGTTGGAATTCCATCCTAGTTACACAGAGCCCTGTTTTGCATATAAAACTCGCTACAATGGCTGCTATCCCAATAACTGCGAACTTATTCCACTAATGAGAAATCATACTGGATTTAAGCAACAAATTTTTGAGAAACAGGATCTTTACTGGGAATTGGGGGTTGGAGAGGAGCTAGTGACCTGAGGTGTAGGTAAGGGTAGTAGATCTCCATGAAATAAGCTGTGCAGAGGCATCCGTTGCTAATATAAACTGAAAATGAAAACAGATTGATTTTGTGTCAAATGGGTGACAGTGTTAATTACTATTGTTTATAGTATCACTCATGGGGTGGTAGGTATTTTCCAGACATTCAAGACGGGTTAGTCCCTACTTCAACATGCTCACAATCTGGTACAAATTGGGCATTTCTACAGAATTCATGTCTTCTACACTAAGCGATTGAATTGCATGAATCATCTCGTGACAATGCAGTCAGTTTAGAAGAGCTTTTCTAATACCAAAAAGCAAACAGAAAATTTGTACAGTTCATGATAGTGACATTAAAATTGAAGGTCGTCTTCATTATAATTCCCTTTTTTCTCATGCATGTAACTTTCTCAAAAATAATCCTTTCGGGCTGGAACTTTCCATGTTTGGGCTCAGTCATGATGCCTCTGCTGTTGCAGTCATGAGGTGCCTGATCCAAACCCATCGAAGTTAATGGACAGATTCCCAGTCATTTGCATCAGGCCCTGTGTTCCTTTTTTTCCCCTGCCAGTCAGGCTCAGAGCCAGTTTGGATAGAGAAGATTATGAAGCCCAGACTGTTTAATTCTGAATCCTCCCTGCTCTGCTCCACAGTTGTTTCTTGCTTCCCTGCAGCAAGTTCCTGCTGGCTGAAGTTTCTCTACTCTCTCTACCTTATTGTAGCTTAGATAAACCCAACTCTTCTGCTTCAGCCTGCCGCAGCTTCTATAGAGGGTTCAGACTTCACAGTGTACCCCAGACATTCCTTCTGTCTGGTGTGGACTCACCTCAGCTGCTGGCAGTCAATGCACTAGTGGGCTGGAACTAGGGGAATGCAGCACACTTCCTTGGCCAGGCTTGCAGCTGGCCCTGCAGCTGCCTCCAAGTCTGGGGAGGCAAAAGGGGGTCACGGAGGAGGATTCATAATTGATACAGAGGTATCTTTTGTCCTATCCTTCAGCTGTTCCCCTTAGCAAGGAGTGCTTCTGCATCCAGGGGACAAAAGCCAGACTGAGCAAAATCTCTGCAGCCTTCATGTTTCTTTCCAGTGGGTGGGGAATGCATTCTCGTAACCTCTCTGCCTCTTTTCCAAGAAGCAGTTTAAATGGGGCTCCCTTCCCTTTGCATCTGCAGCACCATCCTCTTTTTCAGAGACTTGCTGGGGTCCTCAGTGGGTAAGAAGTAACTTCTCATGGCCAGCCAAGGTCATGCACCCTGATAAACGGGAAATGGACTCAGATTTAGCCTCCACCCCCAAATCCCCAGCCATCCTACTCCGTCTCCACTCTTGTGTAGTAACACTATTTGGATGCTCCTGAGTGGTGCATCTCTCTGAAGCTGGCAATCCAGGGTTCCTCAGAAGTTCCTCAAAGGCTGAATTTCGCCGTGGTCTCCCTAGCCTCCATCATTCCTTCCCTGGATCCTGGAGACTGGTATGCTGCCCTCGACCTGAAGGACGCATATTTTCATATTGCAATTTTTCCTGACCATAGAAAGTTTCTCTGATTTGTTGTGGGCCGTTCCCATTTCCAGTGTGCGGCCCTCCCATTTGGCCTTTCTTCCGCTCCATGGGTATTTACGAAGTGTGTGGTGGTTGTAGGCGCGCACTTCAAGTGACAAGGCATGCAAATATACCTGTATCTGGACGGCTGGCTAATCAAGGACAGGTCCTGGTCCCAGGTCCAGGTCAACCTCAACCTAGCGAGAGCTGCCTGTCAGCACTTAGGGCTGGTGGTGAACAAGCAGAAGTCCACACTAGTGCCGGTGCAGTGAAAAGAGTTAATTGGGGCCATTCTTGACTCTACATAGGCCAGGACTTTGCTGCTGCAACCTTGGTTCAAAGCAATATTGAGCCTTATCAGATGCCTCCACGCCTATCCCCTGCGTTGGCCTGTGCCTGCTTGCAGCTGATGGATCACATTGCGGCCTGCTCTTACATATGGCCATGCATGCCAAAGTCTCAGACTGCTCCAAGCCTGGCTGGCCTTGCTGCATGCCCCAAGGAGGCACTCTCTGGACACGGTGGTCACTGTGCTCCCACAAGTCCTCTCCTACCTAAACTGGTGGCTGGGCCCCTAGGCGGTCATGCGGGGGATATCCTTCAAAGACCTGGTTCCCTCAGTCATGCTGATATTGGACGCCTCGGACCTGGTGGTGGTGGGGACGCGCCACTCTTCAGCTCCAGCCACAGTAGGGGGGAACAGGGGCTACACATAAACGTCAAGGAGCTCAGGGTGGTGCTTTTGGTGTGTAGGGTGTTCCTCCCCCCCCCAGAAGGGCAAGGTGATCCAACTTTTGGTGGACAACACGGCCATGATGTTTTACATCAACAAGCAGGGCAGTGTACTTGTGGGACTTTGCCATACAATACAGTATGCATCTGGTGGCTTTCCGCCTTCCTGATATAAAGAATGCCACAGCGGACCACCTCAGCAGGCCCTTCTTACCCCATCATGAATGGTTGCTCCACCTGAAGGTGGTCGACATACTCTTCTAGAGGCGGGGTCTCCCCAAGTGGATCTCTTTGCATCCGAGCTGAACAAGAAGTGCCGTCAGTTCTGCTCCATTCACGGGCAGGGCCGAGGAGCTCTGTCCAATGCCTTTCTCCTCTCGTGGATAGCAGCCCTTATGTATGCCTTCCCGCCCATACTCTTAATCCGCAAGGTTCTGTTGAAAATTAAGTGGGACAAGGCGGATGTCATTCTCATAGCATCCGCCTGGCCAAGTCAGCACTGGTTTACGACACTACTGGAGCTGTCAATTGCCGCCCCCCCGCCCCCTGGTCCCCCATACCCCCAGCTGCTAGGGTTGCCTTTCTGGCACAATCTCTTCTCCCAGGACCAGGGTTGGTTACTATATCTAGACCTGGAATCTCTGCATCTGATGGCGTGGAGGTTCTGTGGTTGAACCCAGAGGAACAAGCCTGTTCATCTCAGGTGCAGCAGATTCTAATGGGTAGCAGGTAACTTTCCACTAGAACGTCACAGTTAGCCAAATGGATGCGGTTTGCTTGCTGGATGGTGTCCTGGGGGTCTCAGCCCAGTAGGCCTCGATCCAAATGGTTTTAGACTGTGTAACACCTTAAGCTGCAGGGCCTAGCTTTTGCCTCACTGAGGGTGCATCTGGCAGCTATATCCACGTTTCACCCCCCCGATCCATGGGAAGTCGGTATTTTCCCATGATAGGGCAGTCAGGTTCATGAATGGCATAGAGAGGCTCTGCCCTCAGGTTAGGGATCATCCCCTTCCTTCCTGGGATCTAAATTTGGTGCTCACTAGGCTCATAGGCGTCCCTTGTTATTGCTATCCTGGAAGGTGTCATTTCTGCTAGCGACCACCTTGGCTAGAAGGGTGTCGGAGATTAGGGCACTTACCTCGGAACTGCCATATATGGTTTGCTATATGGATATGGTCCGGTTGCGGCTTCACCTGGTCGTCTTGCCCAAGTGGTGGCCCAATTTAATTTTAATAAGAATGTTTTCTTACCTGTTTTTTCTTTCCAAAATCCCATGCCTTGGATGAGGAATGCCGTTGGCATGCACTTGATGTATGGAGGACACTAGCTTTCTAAATAGAGCAGACTTAAGTCATTCCATAAGTCCACGCAACTCTTTGTGGCACTGGCTGACAGGATGAAAGACTCGCCTGTTTCAGCACAGAGAATCTTCTTGTGGGTAATCTCCTGTATTACGTTCTGCTAAGAGCAGGTGAAGGTGCCTCTCTCAGGGGCAGTTAAGCCCATTCTACCAGGGCACAGGCTTTGTTGTTGGCATTTCTGGCCATTCAGGATATATGTAAGACTGCTACCTGGTCCTCAGTGCATACCTTTTGCCTCCCATTACACCATTGTTCAGCAAGCCAGAGATGACACCAGCTTTGGCAAGGTAGTCCTGCAGATAGCTTACCGATGAACTCTGATCCCACCTCCAAGGTATTGCTTGGGAGTCACCTAGAATGCAATCAAAGTGAGTAAGCACTTAAAAAAGAAAAGAGAGTTGCTTACCTTGTAAATGTTGTTCTTGGAGATGTGTTGCTCATGTCCATTCCGTTACCCGACCCCCATCCCTGCTGTTGAAGTTGACGGCAAGAAGGAACTGAGGAGGCATAGGGCCAGCGGCGCCTCATACCATGGCATGTTCACGGGGCTTCAGGGGGTGCCGGAGCCATCCCTACTGGTACTGCTAAGAGGAAAAAATTTCTGGAATGGACGTGAGCAACACATCTCGGTGAACAACAGTTACCTCGTAAGTAACCGTCTTCTCTTTATATTGGCTGATATAACACTTTGCTCCTTGATGAAACCTGATTGATATAGTTTCCTCTTTTGATTCCGTTAAATGTTTTATTGTGGTTTTAAGGATTATTGTGTCTGTTTTAAAAACAGTCTTGTTTTTAGAGATATACCAAATCATAAAATTGGGATCCAGGATATAATTCAGATCCATGATTTCCCCAAAATTCAGGGCTGATGGCATTCAGGTCTAGTAGTCCTTTTGTACTGCCTCTCAGTTTAACTGCACATTTTTGATGTCATGTTTAAAAGTGAAATGAGGGAATTCTTCTCATAAACTGATGAAGAAATTATATTTTGTATTTCATAGTGCCTTAGCATATTAGGGCCAAATTTGCAATTATGTATGCTTTTGCGTAATGGAAATAATGTGAGTAGACCTTTTGAGTAAGGGCCTATTCCAAAGCCAAATAAAGCCAATGAGAGATTCTAAATGTATTTAAAATTCTTGATAGTGTTACACTTAGTTACAGCAGGTTTTATACTTTTTTTCAATACATCATGTAATTTAAATGTAATCCATTGTCAGTTTTTTTTATTATTCTGTTACTTTCATCACAATAGTATGCCTAAAGTATATGGCTTAATTCTGTTTACTGTGTATTTTTATGTAAATTCTTTTTTCATGTTACTTCAATGAACATTACTTCTGTATATTCATTAGATTGTCTGTCTCCTTTTCTGTGTTTGTACGCCATCTAGCACGATGCGTCCCCAATCTTGAATGAGTCCTTTGAGATCTACAATAATATAAATGTTTACTTCTGTTATTGCTAACTGTTATGTTATACTGTAGAAGAATGGTGTTGCGGTTGCATTATACTTTAGCAATTTTATGTGATCAGTTATTAAAGATCATTTTGTGATGCAATACATACACATAATGCAAGAGGCAGAGATGATCCTGCATTTGCTTATGTTTATGTGCTATATTGCATAACTTGAGCATTGTGTTAACATTGGTTTTTCTCAGAATGTGTTTGTGTGGATCCCATTGTAAGCATGCATGTGTGAGAGATCCAATTGTTTCTGAATAGCAGCATCTGTCAGGGCCGCACATGTGCCCCGTGATTTCTTGCTCTCCTGTACAAGGGCACAAAGTGTGAAGCATTCACGGCCCTCCTCCAGTTCCCTCTTACTTCCCATTGTAGCTGGTGATTGTCCAGCCCTCTAGTTCTTAGTGTTGGTTAAATTCTTTCAAACTGTTCATAAAACTTTCAAAATCCTTCTGATTTTTTTGGCATATAGCCACTGTGAATGATACTGACTCATCTGACCTGAATATTTACGATCAACCCTTCTATGAACTCCCCTGTATAGACCTCCCTGTATTAGGCTTTTCAACATGACAAAAGCTGTAGGCTTCAAGCTTTGCCCATCCGAAGATGGACTAACGCCATTGAAAGGTGGACACAGCAGATGACACTTCTGCTTAGGAGAGTCCCACATACTGAGCATATGCTCATTGAGCCTTTCGTTGTCCGCAAGAACTAGCAAGTCACGAGACACGTGGTTGAAGATTCATCTCCTATAGCACTTTCAGATCTTCAGGAGACTAACGCTAGAGTCCTGATAGCAGTCAGGCTAGCGTCATTCAGTGCCCTCTCAGAAAGACAAGTGACAGCAAAGATCAGCGTGGAGAGGATGACACAGATAAGATCTGTTATATGTATTGACATTGATGCTACCCACATCGAAACCAGTGCTAACAATTCAGATATTGAAGTCTGGCACCAAAATGGGCTGCTCCAAGCACAGGGGAAGAGATTTTAGTTCAGTGGTTCCCAATCTTTTTGCCTTGAGGGCCACAAATATAATTTTTACAACCCTGAAAGGTCACCAGTCTTATCAACTCATAAAAAACGTTATGACATATACACCATTAAGAACTACAAATCACTACATATTTAAAGTAAACATTTGGATACTACTGTGCTCATTTTACTTTCGCTATTTTACACCTACAATTTACTCACAGTATGTTACACACTCCCAGACAAAGCACTAGTGTAGATGAGTGACTGTCACTACACACTGAAGCACATGGCCTGGCAACTAAGTCATGGTGGGTGGCCTGCTAAGTGAAGGCCAAACTGGAAGGCATTGGTTTTTAGAGTCCTGCCCCTCCTCAAGCATGGTGGGTCCTAGCTGCTCTGCCAGCATTTCCCTCCATTTCCACTCCACTGCAGCCAGACGGAGGGAGTTCAGCGAGGAGGCTGTGTCCTATAGCCCCATGCACTCCACCTGGGTCCCTAGGCAGTGGCTCCCTTCTGCATCTAGGGAGACAGGAGATCAGTGCTCCCCTCCCTCTGGTTCCAGGAGGGACCCCAGCACCTATGGACCCAGACAGAGGGCTTTGCCATGCTGCTTACTACAGAAGCATTGATCTCCTGTCCCCTAGGCTGCAGCAAGCAGCCTGAGCTGGTCTTGTTGCCTCTGTGAAATTATCCTTTTCAGCATCAGCCCTGTGACCTGGAGTGGTGGGGCCATAACTGTCAGCTGCTGAGGACTGCGGAGGCCCAGGAGCTCTCAACCACCATAGGTGACTGGGGGGTCCTGGAGGACCCGCAGCTCCTAGACACCGTGGGCGGCAGGGCCTCTCAACCCTCAGGCTTTAAAAGAGTTTGTACCCAAATCATGAACACACTTATTGAAGAGCACACAATTCATGCTCAAGTCACAAATGTCATGTTACCTTTGTGGGCAGAGAGCTGCTCTGAAACTTGACAACACCCAACAGCAAAAACAGCTCTCTTGGAAAACTCAACAAAAAAAAAAAAAAAAAAAAAAATCATACGTGGACACGGATTCAGCCTGCTGCTGCTTTTTTCAGTGAATGCCAAAGAGCCAAATCAAGCAAAACACCTTGACATTTGAGAGATTATGGTATTTGAAAATATACCGTTGTTTGAAGACAACATTCTAGCACAAAGAATATTGGGTTTACTGTGGAGCAGTTCAAGAACTGAGGAACGAGGACGTTTTCCAGTTCTGGAGAAGCGTGATGATCAGATTCCCATCTCTGTCAGTAGTTGCCCTGCGATGCTTAGCAATGCCAGTAAACATCATGGACGCTGAACGCCCTATCTCGTTTTATAAAAACAATTGGGCACAACAGACGCTGCATAAAAATAACAAACTGTCCGTGTGTAACTTGTTAGATCAAAATTGTATCCATTTGTAAGAGGGAGTTTATTAAAAAGTACCAGTTATTTCTTGTTCTATAGTTTTTCATTATTTTTGTTAGAAAAATGATTGCACAATATGCATATATAATTTCAAAAGTTTACTTTGTCATAGAAGTGAAAACCATTGCATTAACATTGTTTTGTCATGTAAATGTTACATTGTAATACTTTGTTGTTAAACTATTACACATTTTTGTTGCTGTGACCATGCTATGATTTTCTTCACTTTTATCAATACTGTTCTATGAATTTTGCCTAATTTTACCATGACACAATCTTATCCATAGTCATTACAACAGTCTGTAACACACACCTGCCTGCCAACCCTTAATTGCCCACTTCAAACTCATTTTGCATAACAATCTAACCTTTTCTGCTCATTCTATCTTAAGTGCGTGACCTCCTGCAACATGGATTACCCCTTATGCTTAGCTGTGTATCTCAGTTTGTATTTTGCTCACTCTGATTTCTTTCTTCAAATCTGAAGAAATCTGTGCAGTTTGAAAGCTTGTAATTTCCATAAACAGAAGTTGGTCCAATAAAAGATATTACCTTAGCTATCTTGTCTCTCTTAGAAGTGATAAAGACAATCGGAATTAAGTATATCATACTTTTAAAATATGGGCAGACCTGGGGAAATGAAATAGGCTTGCAAAGTCTATTAAAAATCAGATTACAATGTAAAATAAAGGATAAATCCTATTTCAGATCGTTCAGAAGTGTAGCTGGACTGGTTTTTTTAGACTTAACTGAATATTCTTTAACTTTGTGTAAATATACAACTTTAACTCAGTTGTGTAAATACAATTGGCTTGAAGCTCTCTGAAAAAAAAAATATTTAATTTCTGAAGTCCATCAAATGAAACACAATAATACCTAAATATAGCAAAGGAAAAAAAATTTGAGTGTTTTTAAACTTCGCTCCACATCACAGATTGATTTTAGAGTTCCTTGTTGTAGCCTGCAGGGGACCCTACCTGGTATACACTGAGAAATGTCAATGAAAGCAAAGTTTGAACAGATTGTTTCTAGAAGTGACAAGCTACAAGTATTGATAACACATCTGGAAGGGAAGTCTAAAGTACATAAGACTCATAAAATAGCGATCCTAATCTGACCCCTCGAGGAAAAGTCTGCAGGAAGGGAAATGCCTTGCTCTACATGAACCTGCTGAGCTGTGCAGCATTTCCAATTAATTGACAGATGGGAGGGTCTATGGTTGTGAGGGGGTGGCTGGTGGCCAGTGCTCTGTCTAGGTGAAGGTGCCTGGAGACATGTATAGGTCTGAGAGTATTCATGTTGCCCATCTTTTTCCCTTCGCAGTACGCTCACTCAGGAGCTGGTAGCCAGCCAGCTGCTCTGAACAACAGTAACTCTCTGTGAATTTTCCATTGTAAAATGTGAATGTTTATCAGGAGAAATGCCACGTAGAACGGCTGCTCTGACCCCAGAACTACTTTGCCAGCTGGACACTCCTACCACAACTGCACAGAGACTCAACTGTATAGGCTTCTGCTGTCTAGGTAGGGAAATGCATGAAGACTGTTTAGGCTCTGGACCCATTTTATGTGCTCATCAGCTGAATTTGGCCAGTATTTGTTCGGACAGTGCACAGCTCAGTTGAGTCCTGATCCTTCTTGAGCTCTTTAGGCTCTCTTGAAATATTAATGATCATAATATTTATTCTTAAGTTATCCCCATTGCCCCTCCAGAGGAGGGAATGTCATAGCACTTAGATTGGATAGCATAGGCGGCTGAATAGCAATTACAACAATTTGAAGAGAAGATACATGATTTTGATAACACTGTTGCAAGTTCTGAAGCTTAGTTCAGAGCAGCAGTATCTTTGAAAGACCATACAAGGGAGAACATGTTCTTGCAATAAGTATAATTGATATCCCAATGGGTAAAGAATTTTTTAGCAGACCTCGTAGCAGACCTAAAGAGAAAGAAGGATGCTCTGCACAGAAAAAGAGGGGCTGTCCTACCAAGATTGTATTGTAAGTCGAGAGGGGAGGCTGGGGCTTTTTTGTATTGGAACTTGCCAAAGGACAAAAACGAGCGTGAGTGTTTGAATGAGGAAACTTTTTAATGTTTCCTAACCTCAGCCCTGTAACTTGGATTGAGAGAAGAGACTTTAGGGACTCTAAAGAGAACTTCTTTATAGAAAGTGCAGCTATTACTCACCATTACTTCTACTTTGTATCTGTTCTTAAAAATATAGAATCATACATTTTGGGAATTTAAATTTGTAAAATATTTTCTAAAGCCAATAAGAAGCAAATTCTAAGCAAGCAGAAGTGTATGACTGATGCTCAGAAAAAAGACCAGGAATTCTTTTTTCTCATATTTGAGAACATGCTATGAATTCATTTTCATATCCTGTTTTAAAATAGCAGAAATCATATTTATTGCTGTGTTAATTATAGTCACATTTTGTCCAAAATACAATACAGTACAGATTTGGTAAAGAGCTCTTCTTAATAGTCTGTTAGTCTCTTCTATATCCAGAACAAGGGACTAACTATTAAACCTATTTTGGTAGTGGAAGCATTTCATGTCAGTGGTAGGCGTAGAATTTATTGTACATAAATGCAGATAATCTGAATCATTTTATATTAAGATGATTTTCTGCATATATGCTATCCCAACCCAGAAACAGCTGGAGCTGCCAGCAAGGACTGTAGAATGCTAGGAAAGGCCATGCTATGTTCTGGCACTTTCAGTACCCTCAGGCACCATCTGATTAGTTTTAACACACACTGAACCTGAATCTCCATCTGTGGGGTAGCAGGCAGTGTACATTCAGTAGCAGTAGGTGTAGAGCACATACCTGGGGTCTCTGGTCAGTGAGTAAGGCTGCAGCAGATGGTTCAAGAAAAATGTAATTCACAAAAAAAAATTTGCACAGATTTATGTTTTATGTTGTTTATCAGTCTTGTCTAGTTAGATAACAATCTCTTCAGAGTAGGAAGTAAGACTTCATATGCTTATGCAACACTAGCACAATGGGGCTGTGATCTTGAAAAGGGTCTTTGGGAGGTTGGGTATTTTGCAGTTCAAACGAATCAGAGTTGGTAGTAATTTCATAATGTCTGTTTATAATTGTTGTGAAAGTTCTCTGAGCAAAAAGATGGATCCCTGAAATAGAATGGAAAAAATAGTTAGATTTGACTCATTCTTATTTTATTTATTTAACAATACTATGTGATGGTGTGTTTATATATCTATTTATTACTTATTTTCTGAAGTATATTACAGTTTTAATCAAGAGTGTAGCCAGTTAGATGCCTGGTTGGCTCTTAACAGGCATCATATTCAGTAATAAACGTGTTGTTTAACAGTGGTGTGTTTTTTCTTACGCATGCTTAGCATATGATTACAGTCTTATCTGTTTGGCATAACTGGATTTTTCCAGAGTGCAGTGGTACAAACTCAGTTCGGCAGCATCATAGATGTGGCTGAACAAGATCGGTAGCACATATGTTGTGAAAAATGGTGCCATGTAGACACAACTTGCAGTGTTTCCTGAAACTGGGTCAGGTATTTCTAAAAGCACAGATATATTTTTTGTGAGAGTCAGGGCTTAAATAGCTTGATCCCTCTTAGATGGGTGGAAGTAAAGCTGAAGAATAGTTCCATAGACTACTTGATACTATCACAAATGTTGTATGGTGGGATGATCCTTACAAAGCTGGCTCTGTTATGGAAAAAAATGTTTCAGAGTTTTCTTATAGCCAAAATGAGCTGTGCCTTAATAATTTGTTTTGGGATAGGTGGGTGTGTTTGTGTTTTGTTCCCTAACTTTCACTTCACAGTCCTAAACACATTAACTAACAAGTGTGCCCATTCTGAGGCTGAAAATGAGAACTAGGATAAAAGGTAAAAAGATGCTTAGGATGTCAGAGCTGAATTCTCATTGAAAGTCAGTGGAACATAGGCTCCTAATTTACTTAAGTACTTTTCCTCATTTTGCCCTTAGTATTCTGCCTCAGTATCCTTTGTAAATCTGTCTGAATGACATTTGCACCCTACATTTCATCATAAGGAGTGTGTGTAGGTAAATAGCAATGTGTGTTCTTCATAGCGCCACGTGGGTCACAAGTTGTAAGGAGAGCCAGGATTGGAATTCAGCAAAAGGGATGGGAGGACAAATAATCTATTCCTTCTGCCACTAATAGAGCTATGGTAGTTCTGCTGTTGTGTAGTGATTGTAGTGGATGTTTGTCCACCAGTGGTTAGGGGTTAGTACGCAGGATTCTCTTGATTGCTGCATAAGATGTGGGTGCTGTCAATGCTCCATGCAGACTCTTTCAGCCATTGGTCTGAAAAGGCTTCTGAGGAGTTGCTGCCAAGATGGGCCATGAGCTCCGAGAGAGAATTCCACCTCCATGCAGCTCGCCAGCACCTAGAAGACTATGGATTCTAGCCCCTGGTACTTACTGGGATTATTGAAGTCTTATTGATATTTTATGTCAAATATGTCACTATAGCCTATCCCTGTTGGAATAGGATATATAAGAAATTACCATAAAACATTTGTTTAAAAAGGCAGTATATACATGTTTTTAAATTATCCAGTACTGTAAATGATTCTGAATGTGAATGAACTAAAAGCCTGTGTGTTTCTCTGGCTGTATTCTTATGGATGCAAATGCAATGTGGGTTATCAATACTTCTGGTCCCTATACTTATCACTGTTAGACAGGCTCTGATTCTGACACACCCCTTAAGACATTGCTTGAATAACATCTGCGATCACTGAGAAGTTTCCCTTTAGATGGTCAGTGTGTGTATTAATTCAGAATGCTTTTAAAATGATTTTAAAATGATTCAGCACTGAAACCTTTCTGGATATTCCAAAAGGAAAACCCCAGCACAGGGGATGGAAGGTATGGGAGAGGTGTCCATCTAATCCTCAAATGCATTGTTCACCTTTTCTCATCTCCTTTTAAGGAACTGTACAGCTCCTCTCTTGCTTGCATATGACAGTTAGTAGTAAAAATAAATGATTAAGTATACAACAGATGTAAAAATATGTGATGTGATGAATGTGTTATTGGGTTCCCAGTTTGCCTAGTGTCTTAGTTTCCCCTTACAGTTTTTTCTCCTTCTTCTGGCTTGTGATTTCTCCATGCTGTAATAGTTCTAACCTTAAAGGTGAAGTTTAAAGTGAGAAAGAAAACGAATTAAACCGGGAGACAGGCTGGATAGTTCCACTAACCAGGAGGCTGGATAGTCCCACTCACCACAAATGGGAGACCCTCAAAGCCCAGGGCATGCACCTTAGCTGGCTTCCCTCCCTATGGATTTGGGGGCAATTTAGAGAGATGTGAGGACCGACTCTCATCTTTCATTGAACAACAGCAAGGGAGGAAGAAAAAATGCGTAGTCAGTTTTCTTTGTAATGGAAACCGATTCTGAGAAATGAAACTTTTGTCACAGGTCCTGTGAATTTGGGGAGGGCCTGAGACCATGTGGTTGTGGGAGCAAGTACTGCACAGGGTGCCACTAGGGCCACCTTGACTTCCCTGCCAGCTGTTTGCTTGCAGCTGAGTTATTTGCTCTGAGGCTTTGTTTGCACTACAGAAATTTGTCGACATTCAGCCACCGGTGGCTGACGTCCACACTGCTATCCTTGGGTTGGTGGAGTGTCTCCTCAGAAGGACCACTTCCACTGCCCTAAGGGGCAGTGTAGCGGGAGCTGAGAGGGCCAACTCTCAGCCCTCTGCAGAGAGCCCACAGGCTCCTGGGCTCCCTGTGGGCTGTCCCCACCCATACGCTCCCCAACCTCATCCCGGCTGGGGCATGGGGACTTCCCCACTCCCAGGTTGGGAGCTGGCTGTAGCCTTTGGCTCTGAGCGGGAGCCAGTTGCAGCCCCCCACAGCTTTCTTGATAGCAGCTCACCAAGGCTGCAGCCGTTCTTGCCTGGGCTCGAATAGTGCTGTCCACACTGGTGCTTTTGTCAGTAAAACTTATGTGGATCAGAGGGATGTTTTTTTCTGCACCTCTGACCAACAAAGGTTTTACTGACAAGTGCTTGTGTAGACAGCCTAAGAGCAAGGGTCACAGATGCTCTCTAATTTGCATGCTACCGTAGAGAGATTTCTTGGCTATTCATGAAGTTAATTTTCTGTAAACTGCAAAAATACTAACATTTACCACAATGCACAAAGCTCTCCAGTGGGTGAGGCAGCCTAGTGTTCCATCTACTGCCATTTATTTGGAGAACTGTTTCTTGCAAAATTTATTTCCCTCCTCTTAAGTTGGCAGCTGGATACCGACCCCTGGAGAAGCAGATGGGCTTCACTTATACTGCAGGAGGCTTAGTCAGTTTAAAGAATCTATTAAAAATAATCCTCTTGCTGGGCCTCCCAAGAATGTTCAGGTTCACCCGAGATACAGTGATGTGATCACTGTAGACAGAGTCTGCGGTAATTTGTGGCAGAGGATTGTTTTGCAGGGCAGTCCAAAAATGCAAACCAGAAGGAATGCCCTCTGGCACTTTTCATAGCCTTTAGAAATGCTATTCTGAACCTGACTGCATCCCTGCCCTCAAATTCCTCAGCACCACCTGGCTTGTTAAAGACACCTCAGAATGTTTCATGCTGCACCAATAATGTCAACAGCTGCAGGAGGGTAATGTTCTCTATCAATTGTCTCCTTTCCTCTGCTTGTTGTCCACTGACAGGAGAGAGTATGTGTATGTGGGAGAGGCCATATGAGGAGAGCTCTCCAGTTAGAGCACAGTGTGTTTGGTGGCCATATGGAGAGTGATCACTCCCTGCTCCTGGTAGCACTGTTAAGAATATCCTTCAAAGGGTGCATTTCAACATGCATGCTCAGCAGTGGGCATAGGTTGAAACAGCTGGGAAGTGATGCAGAGCACTTTCTCTCATCTGAAGTTTCGACACAGTCCTTTGCTAGTGCAGACATTCCTCCCATGCCAATTTAGTGAGATACTATTAGACATGGTGGAAGTTGTTAAAAGATTTACTGGTAGGCTGCGCAATCAGAAAAAAGAGTAGATAGAAGAGACAGCATCTCAGGGAGCATCTGATCCTTCAAGAGCAGAGCTCTTAACATGTACATGTGCACATATAGATTTGCATGCACGTAGTAAACTCTGTCTGTAGGGCAGCTGGATCGAACTGGGAGTTGTCTGCTAGGTGGGGGCATCCCACATGGGATGTGTCTTCTCCTACCTTACTCCCCTTCCCTCCTGTCTCCTCTCCCTTCCATGGATACTCATTTATAAACTAATGAGGCATCTGTACAGTTTGTCCTTTTAATAAAATCTTAAATCAGAATTTGGATGGGATATGCTTATATGTGAGCTGCCTTATAGTTTGAGTGTGTATGATATTTACATAGAGAATACAGTGCTTTTTACACAAACTAACGAAAACCACAAAGTGGTATCCAGCAATATTTTTAAAAGCTTTGGATCTATTTTGCTGCTTTCAAAAATAGTTTTAAATGCATTTTACCAAAGTTTACAGAACAGCGCATCAAAATTATGGCTCATGACTTCTCTCATAGTGTGTGTGTGTGGTGTTTATTTTTATATCTCATTACACACGCATGTGCACACTCTCTAACTTTGCTGTAATGAGCACTGGAAAACAAATGTTTACTTATGGGGAACAAAAGGCTTTCCCCCACTATCTGTGTAGTTTCCTCTAATTATTCATCATAACAAACACTGTAATAAATTTAACCCTGTGCCCAGAAGTGCGTACTGCAGCAAGATCATAATGTACTAGCTGCTACATGTGAAATTCACAGGCTTGTGGTGGGGTTGTATCATGAGAGATCCTTCTGACAGCAGTTTTAATCCTATGCATTCAGGGTTCCCAATGTTTGCTACAAGCATGAGAAAAACTTGTTAGTGCCAAAGATTTAATAATTAACTTTGCTATCTTTTTGCCTTTAGATATTTCTACTATATGTTCGTGGTTCGTATACTGCAGTTCAGTTGACAGGAGAAGTTGTTATTGAAGATAATATAAAGCTCAATGCAGAACTTGCATTTTACACTGCTCTCCGACAACAATCATAGTCATTTGAAGATGACCTTTGAATTTCTCCTCCATTGCCAACCACCCAAATGAATTTTATTTGAATTTAGTTAAGAGAATTTCATGGCAGTGAAGGGAACAATTAAGGGAAAAACTCAAATATACACATGTAAGAAAGAGAAACTCCTTATTTCCATTCTCTTGCAGTTATCTGTTGTAAATGTCAAGACTTTACTTACCACGCTTTTTTTTACTCTTGTACATTCTCTTGCACGCACTCACTCACTCACTTTGTAAGCGCACATGTGGGAGAACCAAGTGCAACAATTTTTCTGGCACAGCTGGAGTGACTGCGGTGAGGATGTGTTTAAGGTGCAGCTTTGGGTTCCATTGTTGGCTCTGCCACAGACTTCTAAAACCTCAAAGAAGTAATTAATGCTCTCTGTGCCTCTGTTCTCCATCTGTAAAATGGGATAATAGCCTTTCCCTATTGGCTTTGAGGAACCAGTTGTTGTCTTGTGGTTAGTATACTACAGTTACTTCACAGGAGAAGTTATTGAAGAGAGTATAAAGTTCAGTGCAGAACTGGCATTCTGTGCTATAAATGGCAGCATATCAGATTAACAAAATTCCATTGGTATAAAATAGTCATGCGAAATTTCTTTGTGTGCGTTTTGATTGCTAGTGGTATCATTTAATAAGATGCGTGGTTATTAATACACAAATTTGTAATGTTTTTGCTTAGTTCAACATGGAGAAAAATAAGCCCATTTTTCCTTGTCCAAAGCCTTTTCGTAATGAGGTGGTAAGGCACTGAGGTTTGCAAGCCCATTTTTAATTGTTTTGTTAAATTTGTGAATGAATCCGTGCTGCTCTTGAAAACAAGGGCTTGATTCAGTTTAGTGGCTAAGCAACTGGCCAATTACAGTATCTTCTTTCACCTTTGTGAGGTCACCTCTGTTCTAATTTGAAAACTCCATTACTGTTATAGGAATCTCTTGAGCCAGAGAGTGCCAATATAGAAAATTATGTGCTGCTTTTGTGATGTGATTTACGAACAAATGGGGGAGACTAAGTTAAAACTACCCAACTGATATTCACTGAAACCTGAAGCAGGAATTTAATTAGGTACTCCAGAGATAAATAAGTAGTGCATTAATCATATTTGCACCAACTCCTTAAGGCTATTGAAAGATATTCTTGGTCCTCCATTAGAGTTTAAACTAATGCATATTTCCCTCTGACACAATGTTAGTAGAATACTATATTGAAAGAAACATGAGATCAATCTAAATTCTGGCAAAATCAAGAGTTGTAACAGCAGTCTTAAATTGTGACTCCTTCCTAGCTAACTCAGGTTCAACTTCCACTCTTTATTTGGGAGTGGCAAGGCAATTTAAAGCTCATGGTGTCTGTGTCATGCTGGAAGTGGAATCTCAAATCTGACAACAGTCACTTCACCGCACCGCTGATGGCTACCAGTGCAACATAGACCCAGGCTGAGTATAGAAAAGAAGGTGAATAGAGAAATTGGTGAACTTGAACCCACTTAAGTTGCATTACGAGGCCTAGCTAACTAGCTTGCGCAAAGATGGGGGAGCAGCGCAGGCAGAATCAGCCAGCCTCATGTTGCTGAGGCATAAATAGGCCACCTTGCCAGGGCCTGACTACACTCCACTTCCTTGCCTCCTGGGGTGTATTTGTCTATGAAGATTCTGCCTCTTCCTCCCACTCTCATACAGAATCTGAATGTTCTGCTGCCCGCGTTTCCCTGCGGAGGGAGTAAAGATGCCTGTACTGGGGAAGTTCTTTTCTCAGCTGCCTCTGAGGGGAGACAAAGCTGCTGCTGGGAGGAGATGATGGAGAGAGCTTTGGTGACCCTCTCTCACAGATATACTAGTGGGGAGTGGTTTCAAACTTGTGGGGGATGGGGTGGTGAAAGGGAACATTTCTCCTTTCAGGTTCCACCTGTTCTGTGTCCTGGAATGCCTACATCAGATATTCTCTCTTAATCTCCGAATCCTCCTGTTACTTTCATTGTGTTGACTCCATCTCCCTGGAGAGAAGTGAAGGAAGTGGTTTAGGTATATGGGAGGGTTGGGTTTTTTGTTTTTGATTTTGGTATTTAGATTTTTATTTTATCCTTCGTGTATTTTGACATTTAAGGGGCACACAAGGAGTAATGGTGCTACTTATGGACCACATTACTTCATGCACAAGCACCCTCTTTTGAGATGGGGAGCAAGAGAGAGAACTCACCCACCCATGATACACAAAGACATGCCCTCCCAGGTGTTGGAGGAGGTGCATTGCCAGTTTCCATTCCCCGTGATACAGCTGAAGCAGCTGCTGAACCTGTGGCATTTATCAAAGGGAAGTGCATAGGTAATACGGAGTGGCCTTTCTCTATAGGGTGGTGATAGTGGTGGTGGCAGCTGCCACAAACAAAAACTTGAGGGTGGGGGCTCTGGATGGGTGAGAGTACAGCTGTGCAAAAATGGGAGAAGAGTGATTTCCCCCTCGCCGTCAAATTGCACTGTTGAAAAAATTATTATTGTTCAGGAAAAGTAACTGAGACGAACAAGCCTTTCGATTACTTTACATGTTGAAGGCTGCCTTTGCAACAAAAAGGGATGCAGACTTCAGAGATCTTTTTTTAATGAGTAAATGAAGCTGTGCTTGTAGCATTTGCAAGGCCGATCATGAAAATTATATGTAGAGACAACCTTTGAAAACTAAATACTTTAACACTCCAATTTGATAAAAGAGAGTCTTGTAAATAATGAGGATATGCCTAGAAAGGCTGAAGACTTTAGATCAAGTAGTTTGAGTTACGATTAGGCAAAAGAGTTGGAACAATTTTCAAAAATGAAGAAAACGACACTTTTTCAGTGTCTCCAAAAACAAATTAACTATGAACTTTTCAAGCAAAAAATTGGGCCCTTTGTGGGTAATATCAATGGGAAATTTTATGCTGAAAAGAGGTACACCCCATGGAACCCTTTCAGAAAAAGTATTAAGTTGAGGTTCTGGAGATGGGAGTCAGAATTTTAATTTTAATGAAACTTTATGGAGTCACTACGGGGTCTCCATAAAGCAAGCCTTCTCACTGTAGTCTTGATATTTGTTTTGTCTTGAAATTTTATATCATATGGATGAGAGTTTCAGAAGTGTTCAGTTTTGGCCTACCTTTGTTATCTTTGAAGTCAGTAGGATTTTTTTTTTTCACCAATTTCAGTGGGAGTAGAATTAGGCTGACGTTCAGTGCTTTTTGTGAATCCAATTCCATGTGGGCAGGGAAGACTGCACAGTGGGTAATGCAGAGATTTTGATAGTGCTTAGAAGACTTTTGGTTTTTATTGCTCTTAACAAAGGACTCACACAGCATGATGTGGTTCAAATAAACATGTTGGAATATATTACACACAAGACATACACATATACATACTGCTTCTCTGGTTGGGTTCTGTGAAACATAAAACATGATGAGCACCACTAGAAAACTCTCAAACTATTTGAAGGGATACTATCCTAATCTCATTCAGTACAACTTTCAGTAAATTAAAGTTTTTTAAATCTTTTAAAAGATTTATTATGGAAGTGATGGGTTAGGAGAAGAGCAGAATTAACCTGGAATATGATGTTGGGGTGAAAACTAATGTTTTATAGAGAGAGTTCACATTAAATGGAGTTTGATTTTCAAATACTGGGAGAAGATCTTTTGCTAACAAATAATGTTCAATGGCTTCATTATATTTAAAGACATAACATTTCTGAAGCCATCCTTGAAATGTTTTTTGTCTATAGCATTTTGTTCCTTGTGTCATTTTTATTTAGCAGCATGTTTATAATTCATTTCTGTTATAAGCTGATGGGGTAGAGTTTTGCTGAAGTATTTTAGAAATGCGTTGTAATTGAACCACACACATTCAGACTTTAGAAGTGACCATTTTTATAGATATCTTGGGCCCTGATCTTTTCAATATATATGCAGTGCGCTTAACTGTAAATAAGTAATCTTACTGGCATCAATGCGACTATTCACATGCTTAAAATTAATTACATACAGTACATAAGTCTTTTCAGGCTCAGGGCCTTAAATTGTTTTTGGGTCCATCTTATTCTGATTAGAAATTTTGACATTTTTCTTTGTAGAAGAAAATTAGCAATACTGCATGTTCCATTACCAAGGAAATACCACTATTATAACATTTATCTTGTCAGTCAGTAATATTTACATAGCATATTCTATGCAAAGTTTGAAAGCACTGTTCAAACTTTGTACCATATTACACCTGTTCAGTTACCATATGATCCTCTGATGCTGTGTTTGATTGTACTATCTTTGTCTCTGAATTACATTATAACACTAAAATTCACACGTGTGCCATCAGTAATGTATTTGCTAACTAAAAATGCATTTTTAAAAGGCCTACTGATTTCTCATGGGATTATTTTAAGAAGCTAATTAGAGATTAGTCTATTTACTTGTTTGGCTTTCTCTAACCCACTTTCCTTTTTTTTATTTTTTGGGGAGGAGGGGTTCGCTCATTCTAGAATGTAATTCAAAAGTGGATCTTTTTTGTTTTTATATATTAACCAGCCCCCTGCTGGTAATGCATTACATGAATTTCTGATTCGCAGCTTGATGGTTGGCTGCTCTCAGAAAAAGAGGATTATAACACCGTGAAGGGAATAAGAAGCAGGAAGAAGATCAAACTTCTCAGTGACAAAGTTCTTATTTTCGTGCAAGTGAATGGGGGAGAAGTGGGCCAGTAATTACACTGAAAATTTTAAAATCAAGATTGATATTCTTCTAAAAGATCTGTTCTAGGAATTATTTTGGGGAAATTCTATGGCTTTTGTTATTCAGGAGATCAGACGAAATGATCATAACAGTCCCTCAGAATCTGTGCATGCCTGGTCTTGGAAATTATGAATCTTGTATGCAGAACAGTCTAAAAGCAAGGCCTCTCTCCTGCACTGACCTCAATGTAGGCAAACCATAGTTCTCATATGGCTCCCAGTCTCAGGACAGGGCTTATATTATTTTTATTTAGTTTTCCATTTTATTGTGAGTGCCTTTTCTCTATTTTTATGTGGCATCAGTCTGGTTTTGGGGCATTCTTTAACTTGGTCAATTTTGGATTTTAACAATATTTATAACGTTCCATCAACAAACATTTTTCTCTTTAATAAAAAGTTACTTCTGCTAACGGAGAGGAATCGAGTTTACACAGGATGGCAGAGTCTATGCCAGTTTATCTCAGGGAAGTAGTGCTTCTCTAATATGGGTGTTAAATTCCGTGATGATCGAGCAGCATGTCCTACTGACAGCTTAATCCTGCACAGAATAATTTGGTATGGAATCTTGCCATAAATGTCCATTAACTCTTACAAAAAGAAAAGTGAAAACTTCTGAAAATATTTAAAAAGAAAAAAATTTTTTTTGCCAAAAAATTCACTACATTTACTTCTGCCATTCTGTGGCTGTCAATGCCACCTGCATTTAGAGTCCTGTAATAACAAAGTGGTTTCATAATTAATTTGAAGCATATAAGTAAGTAATAGGTGTTTCTCTCTTTGTTTGCATTTTTTAGTATATGGATGCATTAAACACTAGAGAGAAAA
The DNA here is from genome assembly GCA_007922155.1 of Mesoclemmys tuberculata. Lineage (NCBI taxonomy): Eukaryota > Metazoa > Chordata > Testudines > Chelidae > Mesoclemmys > Mesoclemmys tuberculata. The sequence goes on from ML675649.1 coordinate 11,290,017, forward strand.
TGTTCAATACTCCATGGTGCCCAAACTCTTATAGCAAGCACTTAGTAGCACCTACTGTAGTTGGTTGCCAACCAGTATGTTATAATCTTGTGATCATAAAATATAAGAGTGGCTAAGAACAAAGGTGCTCATAATTTTCAAAAACTTTAATATATATTTTGTCCTTAATATTTTGTTCATGGTCTCTTCCTGAAGCTGAATTTTTTTCCAGAATGTTTTGAGTTCAGCAAGAGTGACATTTTTTCCTTTATTTAATAAGCTTCCCTGGCCTCCCCGCCCCCCCCCCCCCTTTTTTTTTTGTTTTGTTTTTTATTTTGTTTCAACAAGTCTGCAGTTTTGCAGAGCAAGAGACTTGGTTTCACTGCCAGAGTTGTGCAGGCCGGTTGCCTCTTGAGGTTTTCGTTTTAAAAAAGAATCTAAGGAAGTTAAGTGCAAAATCTAAAAAAACTGCCTTTTAGTATTATGGCAATGTAAAAGTTTCAGATATCATACATTCTTCACGAAATTTTAAAATTCTAATAGTGTTAGCTCTGTTACACTGCATGAAGTAATAATTTCTGTTTAAGTGTAAAATCTTTGGCCTGGATCTTGCAAAGACTTATGCACATGCATAATTTCATGCTTGGATAGTCAATAGAATCACCCGCTGTATGAAAAGTTAAACGTGTGTAAGCCTTTGCCAGATTAAGGTCTTTGTTGTTATTGAAAACTATAAAATACATAGGATTTGCAACAAGGCAGGGTTAATGTTGACAGGGTAAATACAATTTTAGGGATTTCACTGACTTTTGAGTACTTAATCTTGCAGCCCTACCCTGTAGCATTAAAACTAGTTTTGGGGTTTGTGTTTTCCCATTTAATTTTATTATTCAGCTACAAAATTTTAAGCTGTGGATGGTTGGTAGCGATAAAAACCTGCTATCTGCATCCTGTTATGAGAATTGCAAGAAGTCAGGACCAGAATTTTGAAGCTATTTTTAATGAGTTCAATAGCAAAAACTATGCATTCCTGTTGCCTGTCCTACCTGGGCTTCCAAGTGTACATTTGCATGTTCTGTAACTCTGTTAGCATGTACAGTTGTGAGTTGTGCAGAGGTGACATGCACACTTTTGCAAGTGTGCGTTTCGCCTGCTTTGAAAATGTTGACTTTAATTTTAGTATATTGTAATAAAAGTAGAGGTACAGCAAAAGATACCACAACTCAGCTTTTAGCTACAAAGAGCTTGTGAGCAGACTGAGTTCCTATCCTGTCCTCAAAACCCTGAGTTAGTGTTCAAAACTTCCCCCCTGTGGGCTGAATTGGTGATCCAAAAAACAGTAACAACATGAACCTTAGCCTAAGCTTCCTCCCTGTTCCTTGGCAGGGTCCTCTGTTTAGCATCATCTATGTTCTTAGCTCTGTATAGTACTGAAAAATAAAGGCTGCCACAACCCCAAAGAATTTACAATCTAAAATACAGAAGCACTGAAAACTGAATAAAGTGGGAAATTATGTGGGGTTGTGGGTGAATGTTGTTTTTAATTCCTCGTTTTTATAATCAACTCACTTCTTATGGACTTTACCAAGGACATAAGTCAGTCAGTAGTCTATAATCAGTCATTTTGATCAAGTATTTGAAAGGTTAAAAATAAATTTACTGAATTAAATTCTGAAGTAGTTAAGCGAGTGTAAATCAGGAGCAACACCACTGAAGTTGGCTGAGTTACTACCCTAAACTATACTGTACCAGTGTAAATGACAGCAAAATGTGGCTAGTTTACGGTCTATTTGAAAGACAACTTTGTTGCTTAGTCACTTAAAATCCTGTGGAATCAGTGTGCCTTTCACCTAGTCCTTTTTTCCCTCTCTGTGGCAAATCAGTTGACTGTAAACAGGTTTCCTGCTGTTGTACTAACGGAGGCTAATTGACGGATGAATTCTAGTTTTCTGTGTGTACAGTGTTTGTGTGTGTGGTCTGTGAGGAACCGTACAGAGGAAAGGGATTCCTCTCAAACCGGCGTCTATTCAGGATGTGCCAGTGCGCTGCTTTCCTTTTAGGCCTCCCTGTTCTCTCTTGTTTGGCATCACCACAATGAACAACATGAATTGGTAATATGAAGCATAATTTTACTATGAATGTAAAATACTCGCAGTTGTAACTAAAATTTTGGAAGTTAGTATAGCTTCTATAAACATTCCAACTGTTTGCTTTCCTTTATTTACTTAAATAGAAGGATCATTGTATCATTAATTATTTTGTTTACTAAGATTCAGCCTGGAGTTAAATTTTATAGTTGAGAATTAAAAAGTGTTATAATGTTAACTTTTTTACATCTGCTTTAGCAGCACTAGTAGTTGCTGATGCTATACAAATCATGTCTCCAGATAGGTTCATAGGAAACTATCAGAATAATAGACAATCAACTCTAGCAGAAAACTAAAATTACATTGGTTATGAGGTCAGGACCTTTTCTTTCAGTCATGAGCCACTACTGATAACTCTAGAACAAAGAACTAGTGATACAGTACTTGAAAAGCCCATTGTTGCACAAAATATCGTGGCTAATTATGGGTATGCTGCGTTGTACTATTGGAAATCTGAATCTGCTTTCCAGTGATATATAGCATTTGTGTCAAGCTCTAATAGGTCGCAATATTTTCGATTTTAAAAATGCCATTGGACTCTGACCTTAAAATCATGTAATTCTGATTGCCACTGTTGTACCTGTTTTTCCTTCTCCTCCACTTTAATTCCAATATGATTTTAGAAGCCACTGCGTCAGACTTTTAGAGGTAGAAAACAAGGACCCAAACCTGCATTTGGATCCATGAAGAAGGGTCCAATTATATGAGTAAGACCCAAGTGTTTGTATTCCCCTGAAAGCTTGATACCAAGTTTTCAGGTGGTCTAAAGCATTGATCTCTACCTCTACAGTCTCATTTAATATTAGCTGCTAATTTCATGTCAGAATTAAAGTGAGTGTATGAATTACATTTCTATTTACATTTAATTTATAAATTAGACATCTTTACACTCTGAGCATGTGAACAATTCAGTAGGCACAAACAAGTAATACAAAAATACATATAAATGCATTGATGTTTTCTAGTGCCATCTCAGTGAAATGCAGTCCTCATCTTCTTTCTCCCTTCTTTTCATAGATTAGATTCCATCCATATAGAGTGTTTCAGCTATCAGGAATGCCAGAAGTGGAAAGATAGCTGTTGGCTTCTCACATCTCCTGTCATGAAGTTTAGAAATGAGCCACACTGGTGCAACCTGTTATCTGGTCATTGATTTGGATTACAATGTATTAGCTAGATCTCGTGGGAAATTTTAAACACGTATGATGAACACTGATCACCGGTTAAAAATGAACTACATTTTGTCATTCAGAACCAAAACCAGCACATTAAATTCTGATTCAACGGCTGGTATAAGACTTAGATTTATTATAACTAAGTTATTTTAGTGGTCAGTGGTGGTTGTTTTTTAGACTGGATATTTTGGAATATTAAATGCAGTCTAATGTATTTCCTTCCATGGTTTCAGCCCTTGATACAGAGTACCATTATGAAGTTTGTGTTACCTGTGGTGTCTTTTTTTTTTTTCCATTTTATGGCTTTTAGTCCTTAGCTTAGTGTCTAGAAAATAATTAGCATTCATACCTATTAGCCACTCATTCTGAAATTTTACCTTGAACTTTGGAGAAAATTATCTTGAGTATTCCATTACAAATGGTTCTTTTACTACTAATCTGGATCCAATCTCACTGAAAACAGCATTTTTCTGAAACACACAGATTCTTCCTGCTATCCTGTCCACTCAGCCATAGGCATATTACCACCTTTTTCCCCTCAGCCCTCATTTCCTGCAGCCCCCAAGTCTGTATTAGTTCACTCCTAATGATCTTATGATTCTATTTGGGGCAGAGAGCACTGCTTCCAACATATGCCCCACAGTTCCACACTCAAGAAAACATGTACCAGTACCAGACAGAAGCATGTGCACAATCTGGATCTCTGTTTACTTTTAAGGAGTTTCTAAATCCCATCGGGACTTTACGGAGTCCATGTGAAGTTTAGAAGGTCCACAAAAGTCTTTTGTATAAATAATATTCTGGGTTAAAGGAATTTAAAGAATCCCCAGCCTTTACCTTTGCTCCCTTTGTGAAGCATGGAGACTCTTTAAAGTCCATATCCAAAGTGGCCAGGTTGAAAATATTGGAACAGTTCAAGCAAATACATAGCCATGATTTGTAGCACCTGTCATCTAGGATATGATGATAATTTACATGGTGCAACATATAGAGCTCTATATGACAGAGGAACCATTTTTTTTCTTGACAGCATTATATTTTACCCCTCCCCCCAACCCCTGTACCTGTGGAAATTCTTGTATAAAAATATTGTTAAACTGGAGATGAAGCTGAAGAGGTGAAAGTATTGGAAACATAAAGGAATCAAAGCCATAAGAAAACATCCATAGTTGGCATATTGTTTTGTCATCTTGGACATTATTTTACCATTGTAGTCAGCACTAAAATAAGTTGTATCTGTGTATTGGTAATGACTAAGTTAGATTGTTGTAAAATTCTAGGGAGTCATCCTGAGTAGTCGGCCTGAATGGAATTTTTTGGGGGGAATTCTCGCATTCCACTTAGAACTATTGCTTGTGTTCTTATCACAAAAGTGGCAGGCAAGAATAGAGTTGAAAGTTTACTTGAATTTCCTTTAAAAAATATTTAACATATACCCCTAAAGCAATTAAGATATCGGTTTTTGTGTAATATTTTGGTTTGCCTCATAAGTGTATATAGTAACTGATAGGAAATTATGAATGTTGCTTTAATAGCTTCAATACAAAGATTAGTAGAAAAATCTGACACTTTTCCCGTCATTCTTTCGAATACATATTGACAGAAAGTATCATACTATGGTTTGTGTTACAGGTGGTGTAATACCAAGGGCTGTACTGCTGCCTCATCACAATTTTGTGGGGTTTCAGAGAGTAGTTCTGGTAAGGACACTCAATGATTTATATATTTATTTTTCAAATAGAGATGGACTATTATTTTGATATAAATTGGTATCAGACGTTATATGCATTCACTTTATTGGTTAGGTATTAATTTTTGCAGTCTGAGTTTACATTCTGTATTTTATTTGATAGTCTTTAACAGCTCCTTTGGAGCTGTTATGTTCTAATGTGTAAATCCATATTCGGCTCCTTGAGAGCTGTTATGATATAACACATCAACTCAGAGTATGGAAATATTATTAAATAAATCTCTGAAAAAACAACTTTCAGCAGCTGTATTGTCTACTTGAAGTATGAAGCCATTATTTTAATATGCATCTGTTTTATACTTTTTTTAATGTTACGTACACAAGTAACTGCACATAGGCTATAGGATGTATATTTCAAGTGCTAAAACTTTGGCTTGTTTTTAAAAAAAATAAAAAATAAAAATTTGCAGTATAGAGTGGGCATATTTACTCATACAAACTGTACTATTACTAGTCCCCTTTCCCCTGATGCTAATGTACAGCAATAATGTTTTTGTTCTTGATTAAAAAAAAAAAAGTATATAAATGATTTCCTCCTCTGGTCGCTCTTGACCTCTTGTATTTTTTCTTTAACATGCATCTCTTATCTTTAGTCTATTCTCTATTTCATGGCCAGAGCCATAACAGAGAAGGGATTACCTCACTTTTTTAATAAAGGCAAGATTATTTTCTGAACTGTATACTGGGAGCAATGTGCATATACTGTGTGAGCACAATTGTGCCTGTCTTTGCAGCAGTAGGTAACTGATATTGTACTTGTGTCTGTGAAATTTTTAATCTATGCTGTAATTTAACGAATGTCTTGTGTGTGTAGCAGGTGTCGTCACCATCCATTACAGTTTATAGTAAGCCTTCATTGTGAAGAATCTTACATATGTAGAGGACACTCAAAGACAGAAGTTAGCTGTTTCAACAGCAACCTCAAATGCATTGGGGAACAGAGCAGAGAGAAGGATCTCGCTGACTCCTCTTCCGGTCTTGATCCTGCAAGCTTCTGGTTACTCTCTCCCCAGTCCTGTAAAGCACTTGAGCAACAGAAGTGAGTGGTGCTACTACCATGCTTTCATTGTAAAGATTGAGCCCTATTTTTGCAGGCTTCTACCAAACCTTTGCAAAACTGTATGTTGTGTGAGAATTCCAAATGAGATAGATCTCTCTCTCTCTCTCTCTGTGTTTAAAAAAAGGGGGGAGCAGTGGGAGCAGGTAGGAAGGTCTTCAGGTGTGCAAGCATGGCTTGTTGGCACTAAGCATGCTGAGGCCCACAGCTAGGAATGAGGAAAGGGAAGTCCATTGGTAGATTTGTGCTGGTAAGAATAAAAAGGGAAGCAATAGTCTGTTATCACTGCATTGGATTAGCCCTTAACATTTGGGTGTGCTTGTAGTTACAATGTCTAGTTTTCAACAGGCGGTTATGTTTACTAGAGTATGGAATATATACACAGGCATGCAAGCACAGATACTAATTCACGCTTCCACATGCTGACTTCCAAGTTTTGCAGAGTTGAAAGACATGCCCTTCAGAAAAGAGGAATAATTAATTCCTGAGTAACATTAAATCAGCTTTTTTTTTCTTTATCCTCCTGCACCCTTAGGTGCATAGGGCTTCCGCTGTTTGTTTTGATCTTGTGCTTGTCTGTTCAGCCTTCTGAGTGCTATGTTGATGGCGTTTCCTTCTTTCTTTATTGTTCTGCATAATGTTTCTCTGGGTCACCCTCTTTTTCTCTTTCCAGGTAGTGTTCATATTATTAATAGCTGTGGAAGTCATGTTGATGACATCCTTTAAAGTGTGTCCTAAATTGTTGTCATCTTACCATGTTTGATGTTTTAGGTTGGCTTGGTTTACTTCGAAATTCTGATGTTGCAAGAAGCACTTTCCAATGGACTCTGAAGATGTACTGCAGGCAGCATTTACTTTGGAATGAATTGATTTTCTCACTTTCTTTTGTAGAGTTCAGAAACTCTGAATGTCCTCTGAATGGAGGACAGATATGCTGCTGCTGTTAAAAATTCATATTTTTATGTCCATGCCAATCAAGCTATTTTTTTTCAAATCTTTTCAAGTTTATGAAAGTTGTTTGCTGTTTTTGATATTTGTTGTTTGACATCTAGCACAGTGTCACCATCATTGCAAATCCCACTTCCTAGATAAGTAAACTGACTTACTTCTTTTAGTGTGTCTTCCTCCACTGTAAGGGTGACTTTTGGAACACTGATAGCCATATATTTTGTCTTCCCTTTGTTGATGAACATACCAGCTTATTTTGCTGTATCTGCCAAAAGCTGGCTCTTAACTTCCATTAAGCGATGTTTTGAACTAAGGAGGACAATGTGATCACCAAAAACAAGGTCATCCAATTGTGCTTTATCATTTGTCCATAAAATTCCTCAGTTGCCTTCTGAAGTTACTTTCCTCATGACATAGTCAATGGCCAGGGCAAACGATATTGGGGATATAATACACCATTACCTTGCTCCAGTTGTCACTGCAAACCATTGACTGATGTCACCATCTGCAGTTGCACCTTCAGCATTATATAGATCTTCGGTGATTCTGATGATTTTTTCCTGGTATTTCATAGTGTGCTAGAATTTTCTAAAGATTGTCTCCGTGGACTTTGTCAAAAGCCTTCTGGGAATCTATAAAATTTATCCCAAAGGGCTTGTCATTCCTTTCTTAGTTCCGTAATATGTCTGAGAGTAATACTGTGGTCCACACGTGATATCAAGGTCTAAAACCTGGTTGTTTCTTTCTAAGTTGAAGATCTGTTCATTTCTTGATACCTTCCAGGATGATGTTGCCCATGATTTTTCGAGGCACTGAGAGTAATGTGATTCCTCTCCCATTATTACGGTTGGTAAGATCACTCTTCTTTGGCAATTTCATTTTAAGGTCTGTCTTCCAACTCCGTTGGGTTCTTTTCATTCTGTATTCTACCCAAAGATGCAAGGGAAATCTGGAGGGCTGTTTCATCACTTACTTTAGCATCTATTCAGTAATGTTATCTTCTCCAATTGCTTTCCCATTTTTGCATTTACTGATGGCTTTTCTAGCTTCTTCCATTGTAATAGCTCCTAAATCAATATCAAGTTCTAGTGGTAGGTCTTCATCACATATTTCTAGTAGTTTGCTTGAACTTGGTCTATTTCAAACAGCTTCAAAATGTTCTGCTCATTTTTTCCTGAGTTGTTCTTCCATATTCTTTTTATTTGCATCTTTAATAGGGCCTCCAGTACTTCTAAAGTTTTGCTAGCTGTTGAATTATCTTATACAAGGTTGTAAGGTCATCTCTGTAGCAAGCATATTCAACCTTTTGATATTTTCTTCCAATATATGCCCTTTTCTGTCTTCTAGCATTCCTTTTTTTACCTGTCTCTCTGAAGTTCTGTATGCTTCTTGCCACATGCTTGTCTCTTCACATGCATTCTGTTAGCCTCTGAGTTTTTTGCTTTACATTTCTCTTTTTTACTGCTGCTCATGTAGCATTACTAATCCATCCTTCCTTTTTAGATTTTGTTGTTGTTGGTATTGTCTTAGCTTTTTCTAGATAGCACTCTTTGATCTTTTCCCACAGGGTATCAATGTCTTTGTTTTCTTCAGTTAACTCTATTAGAGTTCTTCAGTTCAAGTTGAAAAGCGCTCTCTTTTTTGGGTCTTTTAATTGTGCACTGTTGATGTGTGGTCTTCTTTTAACCTTCATTCTCTTTAACTTGATGTTCAATTTAGTGATAAAAAGACTTTGGTCATTGCCCACATGTGCTCCCCTGTACGCACGTACCTCTGCCAATGAGCTGCAAAACATTACTGAAATGCAGAAGTGATCTGTCTGGTTCTTTGTAGTATAGTCTGGGGAATTCCATATCACTTTATGGATTTCTTTATGCAGAAATACTGTTCCACCTGTCACTAGGCTGTTCATACTGCAAATTTCTACTAACCATTTACCATCTTGGTTCATGTCCAAATCCCTGCTGCACTTGCCCATAACTTTATCCAATCCATCATCGTTTCTTCCAACATTTGTGTTTGTAGGCCGGCGGGTGTGCCGCGCCGGTCGCGGCGGCCCTTCCTGCGGCCCAGCCGCCGTGGAAGCTCCCTGCACCTTCCGGAGGCAAACGGGGAATTAGTCACAAGCGTGCAGTCTATCGCCCCGGCCCGTGGCTGGGCGGGCAAGCACGCAGTCTATTGCAGGCCAGGGGTGAAGAAGGATTCGCTGGGTTCTCCAGGGGGAAGGGTAGGGGGGCGCAGGCCCACCCGACTCCACTGCGTCCCAGCCCAGGGCCCTGATAGTGGCAGAGGCATTGCCACTGTGCTGGTGGGGTCCCACCGCAACATGCCAACGGCGGCGAGCCTTCAGCTGCAGCCACGACTCAGGCTGCCCCTGGGCTACTTCCTCCCCTCCAGTCCCCGGTACCTCCTTCCTCCAGGTCGGCTGGGTAGACTGCTCGGGGCAGGCTTAGCAGGCCTTCTTCGTTGATGGGCGGGAAGTCGGGGAGTTCCGTGGCGAGGGGCAGCTCCTCCAGGTCGCAGGGTTCTGGGGGTGCTTCGGCTTCGGGCAGCTCCTCCAGGTCGGGCCCCGCCTCTGAGGGTTCTGCGGTGGGTAGCTCGTCCAGGTCAAGACCTGCTTCGGGAGGGGTTTCCCACCCCAGAGTGTCCAGGTCCCTGGTGTCTGGGGGCCCGATCCAGTCGTTGGGTCCTGAGCAGTAGGGCTGCTCCCAGCTCTTTGGGTCAGAGGAGGCCCTACGCTGGGCCTCGGCCCGGCTGGGCTCCAGCAGGTGCTGCAGCCGGCGGGAAGGTACGTCTGTACCTGCTGGCAGTCTGCCCCTGACTGAGCGGCAGGCCCTGCCTTTTATCCCCTTCTCCCCAGGGGAAGTCCCGCCCTCCGTGGAGGGGATTGGCCAGCCCGCTGGGCCTATCCTAGTCTGCCTCCTGGGTTGATGGACAGACTGGGTTTTTAACTCCCAGCTGGCCTGTGTTTGGGGCGGTGGCCCTTCCTGGGGCCCAGCTGCTGTGGAAGGTCCCTGCCCCTTCCTACAGTGTTAAAATCACCTATAATCTCTATGCTATCCTGTTTTGGGACTAAGTTAACACATCCTATAACAGATCATAAAAAGAATGTTCCTTAACTGGCTTTTTTGTTGATAGGTGCATAACATTGCATGACTATTAGTTTGAAGAGTCTAGTCTGAAAGCGAGCTCTAATAATTCTTTCATTGACTGATTCCCACTCCGTCAGTGCTTGCTGCGCTTCATTCGCCATTAGGATTGCTTTGCCAGCTTCATGTCTGCTATCCATGTTTCTGGAGTAAGTGATGGTCTGTCTTTGTTTCTCTAAAGTGTAGTTTGTTTGAACCTGCCCATCTCCACTCACTGATTCCAAGGGCATCAAGATGGTATCTATCCATTTCTCTAATTTCTGAGCAGTTTTAGTAGCTTAATTCTCAGATTCCAAAATCTGATCTTCCTTATTGATTTGGTCTTGAGCAAGAGGACTTTTCAGGTCATGGGTTTCATTATCGGTTTAACCAATGTCCATTAAATTCTTCAATTGAAGTTGATCTTGTGTTTGAGCCTGCTGCATACCAAGATGGCTCCTTTAATGTTTTCTGTGGTATGTTTGTTTTTACTTAGTGGGGTTACCAGTCTCATGTACAATGTGAGGTCGGTCCCTGGCTCCTTATTCATTATTCAGCGCTGCCTACATGTGGACACTCACCATCCTCCGCGTGGGGGATGCATTTGGTACCTTTGAATGCCCCCAGATTAATCAGCTATAACATAAGGAGATTCTGAAAGCCATAAACATTGTAAGAATACAAAACTATAATTGCCGGTAAGAATGTCAGGAAGTCATTGGGATCAAAGGAATTATGGTGCTGAGAATCTGCAAAAATGGTTTAAGTGCTGTGAGCAGTATTTATTGGGGTATAATGAGATCTAGAAAAATGAGTGGCCTTTCTCATCTCCGTTAATTTCTTATTTTACTGACCCATGTTTTTAAGTGTTCATGTTTTCAGAGTTGTAGAAATGTGAGAACTGCAGTTTTCACTTCTGAAACTATGATTCAAATGTTTGAGGAGAGTTCATCTTACACTGTAGTGGACATCGGCTCTATTTGAAAAGATCTCTCATGTAATCTGGCAGTATTTTGTAAGGAGAAGCTTTAAGACTAAACGAGCAGAGATAGTTGTTGTAATTACCTCATCCCCCAAAAGAAACAGTAGAGGTCATCTGTGGGGCAAGTAGGAGACATCTTCACTGCAGCTGCCTGTATAATAGCTATCCTGTGGATATGAGATGCAGCATATTTCCATCAGTGCTGCTGCTTAGGTTTCCTAACTGCAAATATTTTCTCTTCACAGTAAATTTTCAAAAGGGGGAACTGTAATAGTATTTCTAATTGCATCTTCTCAATGTAAACATTTTTCTATGAACATGTAATTTAGTTATTTTACACTTAGCTTGGTGAAAATGTTGAATTCAAAATATATTTTCTTTGTAAATAATGGCTCACAGACCATCTTAATGTGTCTTTATATACATAAAAATACATTTCAATTTTATATATCATGTTAAATGGTTCTGCATTCTGAAACTATCTCAGTACACTCTAGCCTCATCATGCTGATGAATGATCGTCAGGTTTTGAATAATGATTTTCTTCAGTTGCAATTAACTAAAGAAATTTCTCAGGAATAAAAGCAGACATCTGATATTGTCCTGAGCAATAAGTGAGGGGAAGCATTTCTCTGGTATTCAGCTTCTCCTTTTGCATGGATGCTTTATGCTTTTCAAACCACTTTTATTAAAAGATTCTTTTGCAGACGCTACTGCTTTTCTTGCACTGGCAATTAGTGCAGAGTTTTTAAATGTAAAAAATACCTTTCCTGTGCATGTGTGAGATGCAGAGAAGACTTCATGATGGAGTTATATAAAGGCTTTGAAGGAATTGAATATGCTATTGAATTCCGCACAAGTACACCAGTATGAATTCTGTATATCTCACATATTTAACAGAAAAGTAAAAACATATTTAAAAATTATGGTGGTTTTGAATATTTTGTTGAGACTAATTAATGTATCTGACCACATGTACAAACAGGCTACCTTGGTAGTAAAAGGCCATCTTTACAATGACTTAGAAGGAAAGAAAAATTTATTATAATTGTTAAATCCTCTACAATTATCCTTAAAAGTACTTAAAATACATTTCTACATGTAAAAGTGTCAAACTTAATAGTCCAGTATTTAGGAACCATCTGGGGCTAGCGGCACAGGTTGGAAACCAGAGAATCTCCTGTTTCCAGTGGTATAAAGCTCCCATTTCTAGACTTGCAAAGTTGCAAGATATCCTACTTAGTCACTGGCCCAGGACTGTCTATTTCCTGACTTAAGGATATTTGTTTTCATTTAGGAAATGTAGGTCTCAAGGAGCACAGGAGGAAGCATATTTGTGACAGCTTTAATTATTAAAAGAAAATGGTTGCTGCTTGGAAGATTTGAGTGTTAGAATAACTCCCGTCAGAAACTGATCTATGTGCAGGGCATAGGAGATCTGGCCAGAGATGATGAAATTTATCACATGGCTCTACAACTTATCAGCTGGATATCCCATCCACATGTGTTCACATACACATTAATAAAATATTAGCACTGTGTACATGTGTTGTTGTGGAGCACTCTTAGGCCTTGATTCTGTAGACCACTTAGCACAAGCTTAACTTTAAGCAGAATAAGGTAAAAGTCAAAAGAGCAGGTGCCTGCTGGAGATACGGATATGTTTCTTGTCCAAAACATACCAACACCTTTGAAGGGAATCATCAATACATATTCCATGTGTGTCACCATGCCTCATGAGGATGCCTCATGCCTCATGAGGATTCAGGATGAACTGCTGAGAAATAGGGCAGACTCACCTCAAACTGGTTGGTTATCATAGCATTAGATATACCAAGCCAGTAACAAAAGTAAACTTCTGTCTCATCATGCCGGTTAACAAGAAGTCAAAGAGTACAGTCTCCTTAGGCATCCCAGCTCTTATTTCACCACCCAGACACTGGACTTTATGATGGGAGGTTCTTGAAAATCAATTTAATCAAACAAAGGACTCTTCTGGTCCCAAGAGACCAGCCACATAAGCAGGAAAATATAGAACTCCAATCTTACCCAATCATGCTACTGCCAATCCTTCAGTAACTAAAATCTAAAGATTTATTCATAAGAGAGAAGATGAGCATTAAATGGTTAAGGAAATGATATGCATACAAAGTTCTTAAATCTCCTTTGTAGCGGTGATGCAATACACTGCTAGATGGGAAATGTGTCTAGAAATTACCCTGAAAGCTTGGGACAGTCATTGTTTAGAGCTTCCTTGTTAGAAATCCAGTCTAGGGAAATGAAGCAGGATACGAAAATAAAATGGAGATGTTTCCAGAGTCTTTTATCTGTCCTATGTGGAGGGAATTTTGCTGTCCTAAGCAAAGTCTCCAGTGCAGTTCGTGGAAAAGTACAGGCACAAGATGAGTCCAGGGTCACATGAGCAAGTCATGGTTTACTGACTCACAGGGGCGCAAGGCATTGGCCACTTGGAGGCTAAGGCATCTGCAGGAAGAGCCATCTGGGCAGAATGAGTTTCTTCTCTGGCCCATTGTGAGAGTCAGTTGGATTTGATGGGCCATCAACACAAAGCAGTCTGGATTTAATGTAGATTTTACCTTGTGGGTGTTATCCAGGAATACAGAACATATGTAGGATGCCAGTACATTGTCAATATTTGTAACTTCAGGTACAAAAATGATACATGCATATAAACAAGATAATCATACTCAGCAAATCATAACTTTTCCATTGCCACCTTATATGACATTAGTTTGTACAAGATTTGTTGCAATTGTCTAACAATGGTAGCAAGAATGATATAGGTGGGTTATATTTCAGTCATACAGCATCACAATATGCAAACACAACAGAATTTACAGAGTTCCAGTTCATTTTCTTATCAATAAAATCACTGAAAATTGAGCTCAGTAGTTAACACTAACATCTATATTAACCCCATTTCACATGCCTTACACAAATGCCACTGTACCCAGTTAAATTCACAGACTACTTAACTCCACAGTAAGCACTTAATTTCAAGGTATAACCAACCACAAAGCATGCAGCCAGTTCTTCCCAATCACACTCAATTCCGACTTTGGATTAAGAATTGTTCCCTACAAAGGTGCATAGTGATGAAACCTAAATAATATGTTTATACATAGCAAAGTATGCAGTCGAAGTTAAGATAGCATGCTTGAGTGTGACTGAGAGGAACTAAAGATTGGATGTGTGCATTATAGCTGGTTTTGTGTTGGAAGTGAAAGGGAGTTTATTGTGCTGCTGAGACGTCTGTGTGGTACAAGTTATGGATAGAATTGCACTCAGGTAGCCTTTTAAAAAAAAATCTCTCTAGTTGCAGGGCTGCCAGGTGGCAGGTATCTCCTGTCACAGCTGCGTGCATCCCTGCTAAAATCTCATGTATCCCGCACAACCCTTTGTACTGTTCAGTCTCCCAAACACCTAGTGGCAGCTGTGATGCCTGCTGAGAAGGTAGTTTCATTGCCTCTCCTCCCCTATGACTATGCTCCCTGCAAACTCCTGCCAGGGAGGAAAGAATATAGTGAAGGTGACAGCAGCAGCAATTAAAAAAAAAAGGAGGGGGAGGGGGGGCAATTGGTGTGGCAGAGAGAGAAAAATGAGGAGACAATGTTTGCCCCAGGAATTGCCAATCATCTTCTTCAGGTGTCCCCCATGTGCTCTACGTGCTACTGACGACAACCTCCTACATCTGGAACTGCCAACACAAACAGTAAACCCCCTACTCCCTTCTCCAGGCACTTCCTGTCCAACTGACCAAGAAATCCCCAACCCCAGCTGCTGCAGAAACTACCATTATCAGGTCCTGTTTCTAGATACCCTCATATGCACCCACCCTGGGAATTCCTAACAGCAGCAGATTTCACTCTGCTTCAAGAACCACAAGTCTCAAGTTACCCACACATCTAGCTGCCTTGGGAGCTACAACATGTGTGAAGTATGTTTTTTGTTTTATACTGTTTAGTGAAAGATTTTCCTAATAGCTTGCACTAATAGGAAGGATTGTAGACTGGAATCCTGCATATAGTGCAATAAGAGAAGATATGTGAATGCTGTCTTTCGAGAGATTGAAATTATGAAATAGGACAGTTATAAAATTGATCCTTCTGTACTGAAGTGTGAAACCAGACTAGCTGTGGGTGCCATTTTGCCTTCGGCTGCAGTGGGTTATGTCCACGTATAACTGTTCCCAGGCCCAGGGGGGAAGAGTTAAGATCATCAGAGACACACTGCTACTATGAAATGTAATCTACATTTAATGCAGTGGGGAAAGGAGTTGGAATCTTACAGTGCCAAAAATGGATTACTTGTCATATGGTGTTTATTTCTCAGAATAGCCAGTTCAGGTTTTGAAAATAAAGTTTGAACTTGGCCTTAAAAAACTTTTTGTTTGTGTTTTGCAATCAGTGATGAATCAGACATTAAGTAAATAAGAGTTTATTTGAAAAGGGTGGGATTTTCAAAAGCAGGTAAGCAGATTAGTTGTCTAACTCCCCAATCAATCAGAGCTACATGGGTGCTTCTGAAAGTCCCGCTAGGTACCTATTACATCTTTAGATGCCTAACTACCTTTCAAAATCTGGCCTTTTGGAGTCTAACACTAATTGAAAGTCAATGAAACTTAGGAGCCTAAGTCACTTGAGTGTTTCCAAACATTTTACCTTACATCTATTTTATTGAAAATGTCGTTCTTGTTAAATGTTAAACAAACACGTTTATGGACTTCATCTTTAATTTTTCCATAACCTTCCTCTCTCTAATTCTCACAGTATGAGAAGTCATTTTGTTTTAAGTATCATATTCCCTCTCTTTTTCCCCCTCAAGATAGTGCTGATTCAATATTTCTTTCTGCTTAGTCAGCCTTTTAATTACATGTATGTACTTATGGGTATGGGGTGAGGGCTTGATGTGTTACAAAAAAACTTATTTCCTTTGATCATGTTTGCATTGATATAGACTTGCTTTTTATTAGGGTGATCCTTTTTGAATGAAAAGGGAGCCTAGATTTAGATTGTGGGGTGTGGATAGTGAGGAAAATGGCTTATTTTCCAGATTAAACTTTTCAGAAAGAGGAAAGATAATATTGAGGACATGTATGAGAGGGGAAAAGTCACTTTCTAATCTAAATTTCTGAACACCTCTCTTTGCATGTACACCCTTCAGTTGCCTCCAGTACCTTTTCCTTTTTGCAAATGTAGATCCTGATCTCATAACCCTTACTCATCTATGCACTCCTATTGGCTCATTTAGGACCACTTAGATGAGAAAAGTTTAGATGTGAAAACTTGTGAGTAAAGGGTGTAGAACTGAATCCTTAATTTGAGGACAAAGCTTTCTCAAACTTCCCCTCTCACTCTTCAGTTATGCAAAACTGTTGTATCAAATAAGTCAGTTCTGGGTTACTTGTCTTAACTCTTCTAGGTAAACATTTTGGGGCCTGAAGGAAACTTGTCAGATAGCTTATGTTTAATTTATTTTAGGCTTTATGGCTTGTTTTATGGGTTTGGAGAGCTTTGAGCAGTCAGTGTGATGAATGCTGTCACATATTTTCATTACTAAATACCAGAGTCCAAGTGCAGTATACCTTCTCAGTGTGTTTAATATCTGGGTTAATGTGGGGGAGGAGGAAGTCTAGGTAGTGCTGCCCTTCATGCTAATAAATGGAGGCCATTATAGAAACATACTCAGTGTCATCTCAACACCCTTAATTCACTTTGTTCCCACTAGCCAAAGTAGTTGCTGCTGGCTGTTTCTTCATCCCACTGCAGGGGAATGTGTCTGACCTAATTTTAAATAAGTAGCAGGTTCTGAAGTAGTAATCCTCAACTAATGGTAATTAAAAATTGATTATATTTCTCCCTTATTTAAAAGTTTATATTTTCAGGAGTAAAAACCTAATAAAGTGGAGTTGAAAGTTCTTTGTATCCCATACAATTCTGTGTTTTCATTATGGCATTTTCTCAGTGGTTTTCCATTTCACCCTTTATTTTGCAGAGACAGTGGACTCTCAGTAGTTATTATTCAACAGAACATCTTGCCTCAGGAAAAATTTGGCAGCTTTCATACACTCTCAAAAGAATTTCAGAAAAATTATTTGTTAGCCCCAGACTAGATGCTGACAGAGCTGATAATTCTAAAACCTTCTTTCTCTTGGGGAATAGAATATAGGAATAGGCTTAATAATGAGAAAGCAAGTCAGTTTTATTTGCATTTAGAAAAGATCAAACTCTAGGTGAACAGAACACCTAGTTATTGTGTGTCTCTCCCCCTCCCCCCAATCAAATTGCCTGTCTGTAGTCTCCACCGCAGAATTTGTGTGATTTGCCTGGAAATCCAGGAGTTTTTCTGAATGAGTTTAACAATTAGGGAACTCGCATGTACACACAGTCCTGTGACTTCTCCATTCCAGTAGTGGTTAGAGAAGACCCTATAACTGTTCTCTTACCCCTGTTTCTGCCACACCACCTGGAAAACATTTTCCTTGCCTCATTTGTGTTTCTGATTTATATTTTTAGTATAATTTTAGCTAGCTTTTCTCTTTAATAGGTTACTTTTTGACTAACCTTCATGCTGATGCAAAAGACATTTTATTGTCAAATATGAAGTGCTTAGAAAACCTATATGCTGATTCAAGGTCATACTGTTGAAGGAAATCATGTTTGCTTAGCCTTCTCTGTTTCAAAGCCCAGGGTATTCAGATCCAATAGCCTCAGTCGCTCACTGGAAAAGAAGGAAAGGGCCGCAGCAGATTTTTCTGGGTACTTTGAGCCTTAGTACCTCTAGCAACTTCTTTTAAAATAAAACAACAATAATAGTCAATAATAAACCCAAAGCTGCATGCCAAGGAAAATTGTCAATGAATGTGCCTCTTCTGCAGTACCCCCTTCTTGTTCTCATGTGGTTCTGCGCTACCCAGGCTCAGTTTCCATTCATCCAAGTGCACTCAAGTCCACCAAGGACTGTGTTGCATACCAATGCCCCTTCTTGGGGATTAATTCATTAACCTAATGTTTGCTCAGAATCAGTCTCTTTCATTCCAGTCTCCCACTGCGTACAGATCCTCCTTTCCTGGAGTTTTGTCGACTTTGCAGCTTCAAATAGTCTTTTGCTGAGGTATTCCAGATCAATCTTTCACAGTCTCTTTTCTTTGAGGTCTAGTTTCAATTTCCCCAACTAGTACAGCATCTCTGTCCTCCTCGGCTGCTCCTTACTCTTTTTTTTCTTTTTGGAGTCTCTTGGGATAGCCAGGCCACTCTTCTTGGGCTTTGCTCTCTGGAGTCTCAGAACACACTTCCAGAAGGCTTTCCCCACTACTTTGCTCAGAAATCATGTCAGAGCTTGGTCCCAGTTCAAACAGCTCCTCCTCTTCCACCCCAACTGCTCACCTCTGTCTCCAGCTGCACTCCTCCATGCTTCTGACTCTCTCTCTCTCACAGAAAGCTCTCAAGCTCCCTCTTTTCCTATCCACTCTTCCCTGCCTTATAAAACCCAGATAGTTTCCCTTTCAATCAATCAGCAGCAGCCAGTTGATCACAGGTGCCTTCTCTTTCACTCTGTGACACAAATCAAGACACTGGAGCAGAGGACTCCAAGAAGTGTTCCAAATCTAGGAACACTTAGCAAATTTTATTATTATACAACAGGGGCCTATAGTCAGGGCCAAGGCGCATCAGTGCATATAGCCTTCTTGGACTCAAATCCATTAGTTGAGGTTAGGGTTATCACTTGGCCAGTATTTGACCAACCTGTCCAATTTTTTTTATGGATTTGCCAGTGGTCAGAGAAAAAATTTAATCTGCCTGGTTTTTTTACACGGATCTGTAGATTTTCATTATTATCATAATACAGTGGGATATTTAATGTAAATAGTTTTTTGTCTAGCTAAAGATGCTGCAGTGTTCCCACTTCCACAGTTAAAGCGATGACAAATCAAAACTGTTGAAAATACAGCAGCTATTTGCCCACCAACACAGAAGCGCACTGCATCCTGTGTGAGAAAGAGGGTTTAAGGCACACAAGCATGAGGAGACATGGGACATTATCAAACTTATCTATGTGTGTTGTGTCTCTAGATAATATAAGTTGCTTTTTGAACAGGGTGGGGGCTCGTCGACTTGCCTTGGGTTTGGGGTTGCGGCAGGCTTGCCTTGTTGCGGGGGAGGGGTGCCGGAGGGTTTTTGCATTTCAGAGGTGGTATTATGGTGGATTATGTTTGTTTCTGTTTGACAAATTTACCTGTTTTTGTTAGGATCTAAATTTAAAACACTGGTTCTATTAATTATTTTGTTACAGTAGCACTGAGAAATCCTAATCAAGGATTGAATCCCCGTTGTGCTAGGTGCTGTACAGACAAACAGCAAAAACCAGAGTCCCTGCCCCAAAGAGCTTATAGTCTACATGGCAGAAAGTATGCAACAGGTGAACAAAACAGACAGGCTGGGTGTGATGGAGGTGAAAGGATGAGATGACAATAAAATTAACAGCGTTTCGTAGATGGCAGAAGTTACAGCTTGTTGGGGCTGAGCTATGACTAAGCAGTAGCAGGGTGGACCTTGTGATGGAGGATGGGGAGGAGAGCATAGAATGGTAATAATCAATGAAATGTCAATGGAAGAAAAGAAAGCAAGGTAGGGAAGAGGGAACTAAGAGAGGAAGCTACGTCATTGGTGTTGATGGTTGAAGAGGGGAACTCTGCAGTGGAGAGATCAGAGAGAAAGCAGTGTTTGGTGAAGATCTACTCAATGTGAATGGCCAGTTCATTGAGTAGAAGAATTGATTTGAGGTGGGAGCGAGAAGATGGGTGGTTAATGGTTGAAGAGGCCATCAGTGTGGAAGATAAAGTCACTGACAATAAGTGTAGAAGATTATGAAGAAAGGAAGAGCTGGGAACTAAACCCAGATCTTAGGATTGTGTGGAGAGAGGAGACCAGGAGAAAAGAGTTAGAAGAAAAGGAGCTGAAAGCAGCATGAGGAGGAGAAGCCAAGCCCAACATCCCAACCACATTCCTTTTGGAGATGATTCTTGGTACAGAAAGCAAGAGCAAATGAAGTTACTCCAAGACACTGCAAGTGTTGATGTGTTTTCACCAGGAAGAGCAAGATCTCTCTCTCAGAGCTTGGAGATGGCAGGAGCAGGAGGTGAATAGATCATGAATGGCTGTGATGTTTTTTGGTGATGTGGGGCAAGTAATCCACAGGGAGTAGAAAAAGGTGAGATAAGATGTGATGAGGGAGGGTCATAAGGCTAGAAAGGGAAGACACCAGAGGGGCAGAGGTGGTGATGGTTAGCGGAGTGGATGGGGCAGATGTCACTGGAGGTGAGGAGCACGTGGTTAAGGAGTGTTGGATTTATGTGATTAGGAAGAAGAGGGGAATAGGGATGGGGAGGAGAAAAAGAGTAGGTACACCTGGTAGGAACTATAGATTGAGCGAAGGTAATGGGAAACGGAAAACAGCACAGTTGGTGAGTTTCAGGATCTATCTTGGTGACTGCAAGCAGCTAATTGATTTCTTAACTCAGCTCAAGTGGTTTGCTGATCTACCTTTTTGTCCAAAATCACTCGTCAAGATTGTGATGATACTGCAACAGTATCAAGGATCCCTTCAGGAGAAAACAGTTGTAAGGACTGTAGAGACTGTATCATTACTGTCAGTAACCTAACTATATTAATAATAACAAATGGACCAATGCCAGATGGCTGGATCATTAATTGCTATTCTCTAACAGGATTTCCAAAACAAACTAAACCTCAGTCAGCAAGGAACCAGCTAATTTATATAAGTCTAGTATAACTTTAAGCGTTTTTCTTATAGATAAATAGGTGTTATTTGAAGCTCGGAATGAATCTGTTCTCAAACCAATCAGTATGCAGTCTGAAACTGTGTCACTCTTAGAACACCAGTATCCATCAGTTCAAACGATTGATGTAGATGTAATCACTGTGTCTAATAGAAATAAAGTCACTGTAATGGAACATTGTCACAGGATCAATGTCTCCTGTTTTGAAAATAAACCCCTCAGCTTTGCCTTTGCACTTGTATACCAGCAGGAAACCATATAATTCAATTCAGTTGACACAGCCTCTTAAACAGAGCTCTGAATGATGTATTGTGGGAATATCAGTAGCAACATATTTGAAAAAATAGAATGTTCGTGATCATTCTCATGTGTCGATTAGGCAGTAGGTTTTCTAATAGGTGGAGACAGGAATAAATCAGCGACAAGGGTACAAACCTTGTAAGATATTATCATAGTTAAATGTTAGATTTATAGATTTCTATAATGTTTGGATTGGGTAATCACGCTGTCACTCTGCTCTCACACCCTTCTTTCAGTGGGGCATTGTTACACACAGAGGATGTTTGAGTGTTAGTCACTTTTGAGTCCAGACAGGAGCTCTCTGTAGCATGCATTTAGCCTCCATTTCCTGTTCAAAGGGACTCATCTGCAGGTGTGTGTTGAGGTTTTTTTTTGTTTTTTAAGGGCAGCTGACACACCACTTCACTTTCCCAAATAAGGTCTTTTGTTTTGGCTCTCAACCTGATTCTCCTGAATGATTTCCTGGGCCAGCCCTATGATCATCCGATCAGTGTTCTTGTTCGGTTCTTTTCTCTGAAGACTGTTCTCGGGAGCTATTCACGCAGTGAGATGAGCAAGGGAATTGCAGGCACCTCCTTATTTCAGCCTTAGTTAATTTTTCACTTCATCGCTGGTTGCAGCAAAGCAGTTGAGCATGTGCACAACTTTAAAGACTCAAATGGGACTCAGATGGGACTGTTCATGTGCTTAAAGTTACGAATGCACTTAAGTGCTGTGTTGGATTGGTCTTAAAACAAGGTAGTGATGTTTTCCTTTCTTGTAGTTGAACTGTCTCCACATTCTGTGTTCCAAGAATCTTATCTTCTTCCTACTCTGACCCTTCTTCAGGAAAGAACTTACCCACATGTTTAAGTTGGCATCTTTGTGTCCAGACCCCTAGAACCATATTGATTTTTAACTAGGCATCCTAAAGGAGCTTTACTATGGTTTAAGGATGGAAGTATGGAGACTTACTTGGCCATGGAAAGATCACCACTTTTCTGAAAGCCAACTCTTGTAGCAGAGAAAGCAGATGTCTTTCAACAGGATTTGTACCATGCAATCAGAGGGCTTCTTCACTTACTTTCATCAGGTATTACAAAGTGTATATATAGCTTCATATATGGGGTGTGTCAGGTGGGTTTTGCAGGTTACCTTTCTGAGTTAATCTCACCTCTCTCTCTCTCTCTTGATTGGCTGGATTGGCATTTGAGTATGGTCAATGAGAATTTCTTAATTTTTAGTTAGTTTCTTTATGCACTCTGACAGCCTAATTATATGAAAGGGATGGGGTTGACTCTTCTAATATATTAGTAGTAGTGTATTGGTTACAGTTACTGCTGGACAATTCAATTAGACCTTGGGGGTGGGGTGTTCATCAGTAAAACTCTTGGACCTTGAGATCCTCTACTAGAATGTCCCTTCTTGATTCCCATCACAGATGTCCGACAGAGTGTCTTCTGTCATGGATTTTTGGGGGAATAGATAGAATTGAGTAAAAACTCCCACCAAGTGTTCCCCCTTTACCCTAATTTTACTGTCATGTATCTATGTGCACTGAGCAGCCAGAATTTGTCCTTTTAAGCTTAACTAATAGCTTCTGTGATCCTTGAGAAAAGAGTTTATCAAAAGTCATGTCCATATTAAAAGCAGTCTGATTGCCATTCATGCAGTGTGTGTCTGGAAGGGACAGACATGCTAAACAATTAGAATTTATTTTTTAAATCATGATATAACATTTAGAATAGCAAAAATGTGAATCACCAATCTAGGAAATCAGACAACAGATTTACTCTCCTTTTTGGTCTGGACAATTTATATGTAAACAACATTGAGTGATATACAGCTCTAGTTTAAATATTAACGTTTTAAATTTTATATTTAAATTTAAAGTTTAAATATTTCTGTAGTCAACTCTAGGCACTTGAAAAAGGCATGGCCACCAAGAGGTACGTTTTTAAATACTGAAAATAGTGTTTTCTAATTTTCCATCAACCTTGGATAGCAGCACCTTCCCTTCCATCAAAATTTCATGGAAATATGTAAGAGCTGTTGCTTGATGTTTACTATTCTAGTGAAATATTCCATAACAAGATAGTTGCACATAAAACAGATCCCTTTATAACTTTTAATGGTAGCTGTGTAGTCTTTAGGGACTATGCTGATTTCACATAGAACAGTATCCTGTTAAACCATAGCTCAGATAAACCATTTTAAATAAATACCTAAATATAAAGTAAGTAAAAGGGTATTTTTAGTGCAACAGTCTACAGATATAAAAGTAAGTGCAAACAAATCCTGTTTTTTTTAAAAGCAGTTAACAGACAAATTGTTGCCATTAAATGACTGCATTTTAAGTGCACCAATTTATATTGAATTAGAAGGAATTCTTATTAAAAAGGCTCTATTAACATCTTAAATATATGTACATGAAATACTTTATCTAACTTTAAAACCCCCTAAAAACACAAGGAATGTACATTCAGTAACAAAAAGCTAAAAGACATTAATAAATTTAAACGATGATAATGTGGGGGGCTAATGAAAAATAGTAACTTCACTGGTAAGCCCAGTTTTCCAGCATCTAGGCTTATAATGTTCATCTTTTAAATGAATGTGGGTAGGTATAGCAGATCAGCATTAACTGTGACGTATACATTTCTTTGAAAACATCTTATGTTTAAGAAACAATTTCCAATAATTGTTCTCAGACATGAATATTCCACTTGATTTAAAGTAAGTAATATTCACTGAAGCTGTACGATTAGGGCAAAATAATTTCCATTTTCTTCATGATTTCAGGAGATATCCTATGGTTTGTGATGACCGTGATAGCCAGATTTTTGCTTCCCTAACAAAGTATGGAACTCCTAGCCTTATATAACTCATAATATCTGAATGCAATTCTGAATATACTGTAACTTGTCTCTTTACCACAATATCTAGGGGCCCAGTTTCCTGGATCACATAGTATATGACTTTGGGGAAGTGATTCATGATTCAATCATTTAAATACTGTTTCACTCTAGGCAAAAACAAGAAATGTACCTTACGTTATAATAGAACTATACTAGGTGTTTCTGGGGACTTAATGCCCAGATTTGAAGCTTGTGAGGATCTGCCTATCATTTTAGTTCATTTTTCTTTTAGGGTTATAATTCTCTTTCTTTAGGAAATTCCAAACTGGCTGTGTCACATTTTGTGTTCTGTACACTCAAACTGGCACAGAAAGATGGAGACTGCTACCATAAATTAGGTCAGTAAAACTGAAGTGTATAATACAAATATTTACTGACTGAGCTAAGGAAAAAAGTTAGACTGGGAAAAGAAAATTTATGTTTCAGCATTGGAAAATAAAACTGTATTATAGTGATTTAAAAATAAGACCAAAGCATTAGAGAGAAAAGATGAAGATGTGAAATGCAGCTCATGTTTTAGACTGCTAGGAGGAAAACAATCAAAGCATGACTATATGGGAAACTAGTAAGAGGGTTCATTAGGTAGAATTAAAGTGAAATTTGTTAATATTTTCATATTTGACATCTCTTCCTTACTTTTGAAAACAAGAATATTTTTAAATAACAGCAGTTTACAGAGATGAGTAAATTCAGAAATAGTGATACTTTATCAGTTTGAACAATGTAAGCCTTACAACAAAGCCAGTTTGTCTTATCCACCGAGGTTTTTTAAAATGTTTTCCTTTGAATTCAGATGGTTAGAGAGATTTCCTAATAACAGCATTGTCAAAAGCCAGAAGAATGCTAACAAGGCCAATTTATAGCCAACAAGGCCTGATGGTAGGGAAAAAGTCTTTAAGTGAAAATGTGAAAGAATAGGACATTTTGGGCAGTAAGTCAATAATATAATCAAAGAAGAAGCAACATTTAAAGACATATGAGAAAATGGAAAAATGCCAAATCTAATTGAAACTGATCTATGATAAATACATTCACAATAAAATTTTCTCCTTGAGTTGGGCCAAACCTTTACCATAAGAAACTCTATCTAATGCAGACTTGATCTTGCAGGTAAACTTTTATAAATATAGGGCACAAGCATTTTTTAAAACTTTTTCTACGTGTTGTAATTTTTAGGTCTTGAAGAAGGGCACTTTTTAAAACCCAGTGATATTCAGTTCTGTAGCAAAGAATGAATTGGCATTTTTGTTAAGACCTGCTGTAGTGTTCTGGAGTTTTATAACTTGACCATAAAAATTAACTCTGAATTTGATAATTGATGCTGAAACTGGAAATCCACAATATTTTTAATTTGGAGTGCACTAAAAATGAGGGGAGCACATCAGCCTCAAGAAATGTTCTCAGCCTCAGCCCAGTCTTTACCCTGAACTATACCTAGATTGAATCTATTTTAATGGTGAAAC
This sequence comes from Mesoclemmys tuberculata, assembly GCA_007922155.1. Lineage (NCBI taxonomy): Eukaryota > Metazoa > Chordata > Testudines > Chelidae > Mesoclemmys > Mesoclemmys tuberculata. Next base: position 11,315,663 of record ML675649.1, read on the forward strand.
ATCACTATTTTCAAGGCTCCCCTGTCTTTCTTGATGATGTGTAAGCAGCCTTTGTATAGATGCCCTGATGATAAAGTTGTACTGCATGCTTCATGTAGAGGTACCAATGTCTAGCAGATGGGGTTCCAGAATTTATTGGATCCTTAAGATTAATCTGCAAAGTACTGTGAAGAATAACCTTTTGAGAAATGATGTATTGCTGGGGAGAGTCCTTTTACATTGTATTATGTAAATTGTGGAGAGGGATTGAAATAAAACTTTCCAAAAAGTTATGTAAGTAAGCATCTTCATTTGTCAATGTTTATCTAAATCATTTACTGTCATTGGAACAATTTAGCAAAGGTTGTGGTGGATTCTTCTTCAAGTAGTGTCCCTGTGGATACTGCTCTATAGGTGGGTCTGTGTCCCTGCACTGCTGATTGGAGAATTTAGGTAGCAGTGTCCATTCAGCCCACACATGCCCTCTTCTTCTCTTGTACCTTGCCATAAGACTAACCAGTGTTGTGTGGGCGAACCCTCCTCAGTGCCTTCTCAACCACTCCTGGCTAGAGATGGAGCTTTAGCTGTATTTTAGTGGATCATTGCCTTCTTTAGAGTTGCTAATTGTTTCTCTACTTTAGCCAGTTTTTAGAGCTTTCTTTTCATTCCTTTATTCTTTCACTTAACAAACAAAAAAAATCTTTACTTAAAGTTTGTTTTTGTACAGCACAACCCCCTCCCTTACCTGGGGACCCCTCGTGGCAGGGTTCCCTGGGTTTCAAGAAGTCTCTCAGTTGCAAAGAATCTATCCCAGTGACTGATGGACATTTTCAGTGTGTCAGTTGTCTGGAAGAGAACCACATCCCCCAGAAGTGTGGTTTATGTCAGCAATTGAAACCCAGATCCAGAAAGGATAGAGAACTGAGACTTAAGCATCTTCTAATGGAAGCGGACCTCCAGCTATCCTCCGAGCTATGCTAAGACTCCGGATAGCAGGATTCTTAATCTCAACCCTCTACATCTAAGGGACGAGAATCTAAAAAGACAACCACGAGCCACTTGCACAAGGCTTCTAAAAAGAGTGCCATGAGTCCCAACAGTGAACCACGACCAAGCCAAAAACTATCACCAGTTTGTTTGGTATCATCGGTACTGATGGCACTGAAGCTGTATAAATCTGATACCCAGAGTTCGTACAGTACTGTCCCAAAAGAACATGTTGGGCTGCCTAAGGACCCAATGGGCACAGGCAAGGAAATACTAGTACCGACTATGAGTCAGGAAGCTAGAGAATCCACCCTGGCTCCTTTGGTTTGGACATGGACATTGGTACCATCTTCAGCACATCGGACACTGGCTGACCACTCAGTCAGGACTGCATCACCCACTTCTTTGATGCAGACGTCTCGACCCTAACGCCTATGGCACTGCCGGACTTCCAATATACGACAGATCTTTCTGTGGCTGATGCACCGGTCTAACCTCTACTCGGTAACAGGGTCCAGACTCACTGGCAACATCATGCCATGCACCCCCATTCTCGAGTGCTGAGTCAGCCAGCAAACAAGAGGACATAGTTTCCCATTGCACCTTTTATCCACCCTACAGTACCATTACCATATGACCCCAACCATACTGCCCCTCTGACCCACAGTCTTGGTACCAACCACTGGGACCCTTCCCACTCTCTCGATGGCCTTACTGGACCCTTGGCAGGCACATAAGCCAAACTAGAGCCACAGGAGTCTATCAGGAGCCAATGAGGCACCCTCCTTCAGCTGCCACATGAGAGTTTCTGAGCAGTTGAGAGGAACAAGATACTGAAATTGAGCAGGATGCTACCCCCCAGACTAGCTTCTCATCTTCATCATCAGATGAGACAGTGCAGTCCCCTCCACTATTGTTGGCAGATGACTTCAAGCTTTTCCAGGAACCAGCTCAGCAGGTGGGTAGATGTATTACAAAACTATCATTGCAAGAGGTGATAGTCACAGCATAAACTATTGGACATTTTACACTCCTCTGCCTTGTCCAGGGTAGCCCTCTGTATCAACAAGGCTCTCTTGGACCCTTCAAAACTCGCATGGCAGACTTTTGCGTTGGTCCCACCAACGTGCAAGTGGGATGATTAGAAATATTATATGCCAGTAAAAGAAACACAATTTCTCTTCTCCCATCCACCCCCAAATTCAATCATTTTTGGACGTGGTGAACTCAAGAGGCTGTCAGCATCATCTGAAATCTACCCCCTACAACTGGGACTGAAAGAGCCTCGATCTTTTTGGGAGAAAGATTTACACATCAGCCACTCTGTAATTCTGTATCGCAAACTATCAAGCCTTAACGGCAAAATTATGGTTATATCAACTATTCAAAACTCAATTCCTTTTATTGAGCAGCTCCCAGATTCTCACGAGGACCAATTCAAAGACATGGTTAAAAAGGCCAACTAACAGTCAAGACATCACACTAGTCGGCACTTGATGCAGCTGATATGGCGGAACATTCCATCTCCACTGCCATCAAGTGTAGTCAAGAGGCTCATCTCTTCTTATCAGGTTTCTTCAAAGAAGTGCAAACAATTGTGGAGGATCTTCCTTTTGAAGGCACAAAATTGCTTGCAGAAAAGATGGATGCGTCTGTGCACACTTTAAAAGACTCCAGGGCTACTTTTCCATTACTAAGAATTTATACACTTGGACAGAAGAGAAACTATAGTTCTCAGCCTTCATTCAGTCCTGGCTTGTCACAATATTCATTCCAATGCTTATATAAATCCGAAAGAAAGAAGTCCAGGTTCTCCAAATGGAACCTTTCGGGCCTTCAATTTACTTCTTCACAGCCATCAACCTCAAAATGACAGGTTGACCGAGGTGCTGTCAGACCAGTCTCTTCAATAACATCTAACTCTGGAAAACCTCTCTCATCCCTGTGGATGCTGTCTCTCCCCATTATACAGCACCTGGGAACAGATAACCTCTGACAAATGGGTTCTGGAGAGTATTTGAGATGGGTATTCTATCCATTTTGCCTTTCTCCCCCTCCAAACACCCCGTCCCTCTTCAGGAACCCTTCTTACGAGAGCCAGTTTTACAACAAGAGATAGACCATCTCCTCAGCCTAGAAGCCGTAGAACCAGTGCCCTATATTTAAGGGGCCAAGGTTTTTATTCTTGCTATCTCTTGACACCCAAGGAAAAAGGGAGGTTGGAGACTCATACTAGACCTCAGAACACTTAACAAATTTGTCAAGGCTCAGAAGTTCAAGGGTGGTTACTTTGGCAACGATTTATTCCATTGTTGGAATAGAATGCCTAGTTCCACGTTTCCAAGATGCTTACTTTCACATTTCGATTATACTATGTCACAGACAATACCTCAGATTCACATTAGGCCAAGACCACTACTGGCATAGAGTACACCTTTTGACCTCTCATCAGACCCCTGAATATTCTCCTCTGTCCTCTCTCCTCCAAGGTCGTCTCTGTAGTGGTGGTCCATCAAAGCTTCAAGGACATTATGATCTCTCCGTAACTGGACAATTGTCTCCTCAGGGTGCGCTCCTTCGCCAAAGCCCAGTGAGTCATCCATACCACTCTGGCTCTATTAAAGAATCTAGGCCTACAAATCAATGTTAAAAAACATTAGCACCCATAGAGAGGCTAGAATTCATAGGAGCTGACCTCAACTCCATCTGAGCGAGAGCACTTCCACCACAATATAGATTCCTCAGTCTCTCCATACTTATAGGGACAGTGCAATCAAGCTCTCAAATATTGGCCAGACACTGCCTTCAGCTTTTGGGGCACATGGCTGTGGGCACATCTTTGATCGCATATACCAGACTTTGCATGTGATGCCCCCAATCATGGTTCAGTTTACAGGCTGAAAAAAGATAGCCTAGACAAATCACTATCGATCCCCACCAAGGTCAAACAATCCTTGAAACACCTACCAAATGCCTGCACAGGAATCCCATTTGCTCAGTCTTCCCATTGCTCCTCCTCACCACCGACACATCCCGCATAGGATGGGGTGCACATCTCAACAATCTCACGGTACAAGGCAACCTACTCCAACTCAGAGTAGTCAGGAACATGTGTGCTCATTTCCTACCGCCGATCAGAAATATACACACAAAGGTTATGATGGACAGTATAACATGCATGTATTACATAAACGGTTAAGGAGCCACCATCTCTCCATCTCTTTGCACTAAAACTATGGAACTTGAGCATTTCCCACAGTGTTGCAATATCAGCAGCCTACTTACCAGGAGTGCACAACACGACAGCAGACAGTCTCAGCCACAAATTCCCACATGACCACAAATGAGAGAGACACTCAGTGGTATTCCACAACATATACCGACGATGGGGGACACTGATAATACTTGTTCGCTACTTGCCAGAACAAGAAATGTCCATGGTACTGCTCCAGAGCAGGCACCGGCCAGCACTCCTTGGGGGATTTTCTCTTCCTCTCATGAGACAAAGGCCTTCTTTACACCTTTTCCCCATTCCCTCTAGTGCTGAAAGTCCTATTGAAAATAAAAAGAGGAAAAGCATGCATCATACTGATCACTTCCACCTGGCCCAGAGAGATGTGGAACCCTTATTTGTCACAACTGGCAGTGTGTCCACTGATAATTTTTTCAACCACTCCTTACCTCCTCTCCCAGAATGAGAGAGAGACTCTCCATCCCAGCATGCAAATACTATAGCTCAAAGCCTGGTTCCTTCATGGTTCCAGCACATAGAAACATCATGCTCTGAAGATGTACAGGAAGTGTTCACAGAAGGAAAGTGACTACCCATTGTACTTATCTACAAAAGTGGACCAGATTTCAGATCAGGTGCCAGACCAAAAATTCCACCAGGATTTCAACAATTTTCACCCCACCATCAACTTTAGCCTGGACCAGTCCACACAAGAAATCCTCTTCCTGGACACTACAGTGCAAATAAGTGATGGCCACATAAACACCACCTTATACTGAAAACCCACCAACTGGTATATGTATCTACCTGCCTCCAGGTTCCATTCGTGACACACCACATAATCCATTGTCTACAGTCAAGCCCTAAGATACAACCGCATTTGCTCCAATCCCTTAGACAGAGACAAACACTTACAGGATCTCTATCAAGCATTCTTAAAATACAATACCCACCTAAGGAAATGAAGAAACAGATTGACAGAGCTAGACAGGTACCCAGAAGTCACCTACTACAGGACAGACCCAACAAAGAAAACAACAGGACGCCACTGGCCATCACCTACAGCCCGCAGGTAAAACCTCTCCAACATATCGAGGATCTACAACCTATCCTGAAAGACAATTCCTCACTCTCTCAAATCCTGGTAGGCAGGCCAGTCCTCGCTTACAGACAGCCCCGTAACCTGAAGCAGATACTCACCAGCAACTGCACACATTCCTGGGTTAGTTTCTGTTGTATGGTATCCTTGCAACAAACCCCATTGCCAACTCTGCCCACATATCTACTCAAGTGACACAATCACAGGTCCTAACCACATCAGCCACACCATCAGGGGCTCATTCACCTGCACATCTATTAATGTGATATATGCCATCATGTGCCAACAATGCCCCTCTGCCATGTACATTGGCCAAACCGGAATGTCTCTGCGCAAAAGAATAATTGGACACAAATCAAACATCAGGAATGGTAACATTAAAAAACCAGTAGGAGAGCACTTCAATCTCCCTGGACATTCAGTAAGAGACTTGAAAGTTGCCATACTTCAACAAAAGAACTTCAAAAACAAACTCCAGCACGAAACTGCAGAGCTGGAACTCATATGTAAGCTTGACACTATCAGACTAGGTCTGAATAGAGACTGGGAGTGGCTAACCCACTACAAAAAATAATGTTCCCTCTTTTGACATTCACACCTTCTCATCAACTGTTGTGAACCGCCTCATCCACCCTGATTGTATTAACCTCGTTAACACTCGCCCTCCTTACTGTGACGTAAGTCACCCATCCTTGCATGTGTGTATATATACCTACCAAACTGAAGTTTCCACTTCATGCATCCGACAAAGTGGGTTTCTGCCCACAGAAGCTTATGCCCAAATAAATGTTAGTCTTTAAGATGCCACAGAACTCTCGCTGTTTTACTAAAAACAGCCTAACATGGCTACTCCTCTGGAACTCAGACTGTTTACTGAATCTCAAGAAATCGAGATTCTCCATTAGCTCTCTAAAAGTACGCTTAGCAACGACAGCGTCCTTTAACCAGTAGATAGACGGGTACTCAATTTTTCCCCACCCAACTACAAAGAGGTTTCTCAAAGGCATAGTGAACCTCTTTTCCCAGCTCGGGCTTCCTGCCCCATAACAGGACCTCAGTCTAGTATTATAAGGTTTGAGTAGACTGCCCTTTGAACCCATGGCCACTTGTTCTTTAACTCACCTTTCCATGATGATGGCATTTCTGTTCACCATTACCTGGTGTGACAGGGTCAGGCCAGACGGCTATGCAAGGGTGCTGGAAGGCATGTATATTAGCCCCAGGCTCAGCAAAGCCCTATTCCCTGGGTGATTCAGCTGGGGCTGATTAGGCAATTAGGCCACCTGGGGCTGCTTAACTAATTAGGCCACCTGGGGCTGTTTAGGCCATTAGGACACCTGGGGCCAATCAAGGAGCCCCGCCCCAAACACTTAAAAGCCTTCAGTTCAGGCAGGCAGTTGGGGAGTGAGGAGTAAGGAGGTGTGGAGTTTGGAGAGTAGAGGTTGGAGTTTACTGATTGGAGTTTGCAGTTCGAAAACCTGCAGATTGGAGTTGGCAGTTTGGAGTTGGCAGTCTGCAGTTTGCAGCCTGCAATCTGCAGAAGCTTGGAGTTCCTACGGTTGCTGCCACAACACCGGAGGCAGAGGACCCAGCTGGGGAAGCAGGGAGCGGACCATGGACTGACCCAAAGGGAAGGTAGCAGGACTCAGGGGCAGAGCAGGCCCCGTCTCCTCCCCACCCCTCCGGCTCACCTTCCCCCAGCTGCACCACCGGCCAGGCCGGAAGAGCGCAGGACCCACGGGGCGGAGTACATCTACCTCCCCCCCCCCCTTACCCTGTTACACTGGGCAAAAAGGATAAAGGAGATAGTAGCTCTGATGGTGCATTCCCCCCTTCACAGTATTCTTCTCTGACAAAGTCACGCTTAGACCACGTCTGAAGTTCACCCCCAAAGTGACTTCTGCATTTCACATGAACCAACTCATTACCTTCCAACCTTTTATCCCAAGCCTCACCAGAGTAATAGGGAAGCCACTCTCCATATGCTTGATGTAAGGAGAGCCTGGGCCTTCTGTTTAGATAGGATACGAGTTTTTAGAAAATCTCCGACTATTCCTCTCTTTTGCGGATAGGTCTAAAGGCACAGCAATTTCAACTAAAAAACTCTCCAAACGGTTCTCAAATTGTATCAAACCATTATCAGACTCATAATTTAGCACTCCTATCCACAAATCCACACACACTTTTAGAGATCTATTGCCTTCTTCAAGAGTATCTCTATATCAGAAATCTGCAGGGCAACTATCAAGTATCTGCACATACTTTGCAGAACACAGTGCCATCATGGGGGATTTTGCCGCAGACACCAGATTCGGCATCACTATATTATCATTGATAACCGACTCGACTGCAAATCCGCAGCCTCCAGTGCTGGATACTGCTCAGGAGTCATTTACATTGAGCACCCATAGGGACATTACTCAAACAACAAGTAGTAGTGGTTCCACACTTTGCGCAGCGTGTCAAGATTTGTCTCCCTAAGGATGCTCCATGACCCACCCTCCTGTCCTCAGCTGTTGAGTTCTCTATCAAAAGTTTGGCAAACTTTCTCTTTTCCCTTTGTTGTTCAGCAGACTGTGTGGGGTTCTTTCCTTGACTGTTGCTCTCTACTCTCCACCTAGAGATGGCTGGAATTCAGTAGTGAAGTAGTTCATGTATGTATAGAGCTGGGATCCATATTTGTTGATGTGAGTAGTTATTTTAAATGAGCACTATAGAAAATGTCTAAAACCAGGATTCTGAAAGAAGCTGGAAACTTGTGCAACCCTTTTCCTGTAATCATTCTCTAATCTTTTGATGTCCTCACTGCATAGATTGTATGCTTATTCAGCATGTTCCCTTGTTTTTCAAGCGGTGTTCAGTATTTCAAAAGTTTTTGTTACGCTCTGCCACATTTTGGCAATGAGACATGAAACCTGTTTTCATGTGGGACAAATGCCAGTTATTTCTCCTTACTTCACTGAACGTTTTGCTGGAGATTGCTTTGAACCAGCCTTGCAAAATCTTACTAGCTTACTTGCCTAAGGTGAATAACAATTTTGACAGACAAGTAAAATATTAGTTTTTCCTTATCTTCAGTTATCAGAGCAAAGAACAGGTGTCTGGTATGTTTGTATCATAGTTTTGCAATGCTACTTTGAATAGCTAGCCCTCTTGGTAGTAGTAATGCTATTTGTTTGCTAAATATTAAATATTTGCATTCACATCTAATTTCTGAATATTACCTATCTCTTATTTTTCGTATGGTGCAGTGAAATCTAAAAAATTTATAATGGTATTAGGCGCACCAAGCAAGTGTAATCATTATGAATTTCTGCAGGGTATGTGGGTGTATATATAGTATAAGGAGGCTTTCATACTGGTCCCAGGAACTCAACTGCCATTTGTTTTTACAGAGGAATGTTGTTCTGTCTGCTATGGAACTCTTTCTCTTTCTCTTTAGCTGGTGGTTTGGGGTAATAGAATAATGTACCTCATGTTCGACAACAAAACAGTCTGTCTAAATAGGACTAGTAATTGATATTTTTAATGCTAAGTGGAATAGCTGATATACACAACATGGTTGAAAAGGACATATATTCCGTATGTTTCTCACCAGGAGTCTTAAAAATTATATTTAAACTTGTTTTAAGATTCCAAATCATTATGGCAATTACAAAATTTACAAACGTGTCCTAGTATTTTGCTAGGCAAAACGCGTAAGCTTGCAGCAGGACAGCCCTTCAGAAATTTGTCACCCCATTAGTGGTCTCTTTATTACCTTTAGTTTGCAGATTTATCAAGAAAAATTGCCCACTTTTTTCTTTTTATTATCAGGGTAGTTGTGACTTTAAGATAAGTTATTATCATTAAATATATCAAGCATTATTTGTGAGAAAAGGGCATCAACATACTTTTAAAATCTAGACCTTGGGTCCTGCTAACTAGCTTGTTAGCATTGTTATGCCTTGAGAAGAAAGGGAGAGATGAGAAAGATTCAAGTAGCACAGAAACTGCAATATGACCTCTTTCTCATTTTAAAGATAAAGAAAATCCTAGAGCGAATGTAAAGCCTTTTAAATTTCAGCTACCCAGTGTCCTGGTCTTTTGGGTTTCTTTTCTTTTGTTTTTGGTTGCTTTTTATAGCTAGTTGTTGTTGCTAATTGTTTCCCCTCCTTGAACCATAGGCTTGGTCCACACGTACCTTAAAATTCGGCAGCAGTTGACTGGAGTTACGCAAGCTATGCATAGTAGTTTACATAACTCCTGTCGCCTTCTTAACTTCCGTTGTGCACAGCATCTTAATTGCACTGTGCCACTTGAGGGAGTGGTTATAACAAGTCAACTTCCAGATGGATTGAGCGGGTCTTCACTGATGGCTCAGTCAATTCAGATAGATCAATCTGATGGCGGTGAACTTGCCACCGTCAGTGAAGATGTACCCTTAGTATCAAATGACCACACAACCATCCTACAGGTTCTAGCAGGAGCTAGGTGATGTAGCTGACAGGTTTTATTCCTATTTGTGAAGTGGTATTCATTTTGGACAAGCTAAGAAAGCCTATTCGCTACTCTTTCCTTTTACTTTTTACTCGCACCAGGACAATGAGGGAAATAGGGGGTCTTATTGCAAAATCATGGGGAAAGGACTCGTATTTTAATTTTTTACTAATTTTTCCAGATGCTGATACCAATGAATAGCAGCTGATGGTATTGAGTGGTATTCTGCACCAGTGGACCTGCCTTTTTGGGGGGCCAAAATTGATTTTCCTCTCCTCCACATTTGCAGATTCATTGTCTCTGCTTTAACTTATGAGCTGACCATTTACTGTTGCTCCAGACCTGTAACTATAGAGGAAGAGCAGGACTGTTAGCCCCCACTGTGCTGTAGAATCCTCCAGATACTATCTTGCTAACAGGTTTGGTTTTATAGTAGAAATGGATAACACAGACAGTTGAACAGTTTAAGCTTAATAAGACTTGTGCTATTGCTCCATATTGTTCCCCTCCTCTTTGTGTGAATTTGAGACTTCTTAAAGTTAGGGACTGCAAGCACTTGTTAGAGGCAGGTAAAATTTGGCCAGACTTCGAGAGATTTTCACAGTATTTTAAACGTACCTTAGTCTTAACTTGCCATACTTTGCTATCACAGTTCTCCCTACACACTGTCAGTCATACCAAGTCATGTGGTGGTTTGATTACTACTGAGAATCTAGGATGAGACCCTACATTTTCACAGTGACCTAATTTAGCGTTCTAATCTAAGTCTTCAGAGGCAAATGCTGGTGTATTAACTTGGTTATATATATTAAAAGTTTCTTTCTGATAGTTATTTGGATTACACGCTGATATATACATGGTGCAAAATATTGCCCAAATTTCTTTCATGAACTACATACTTGGAGATTAATTTTGTTTGCTAAATGACATGAACATTCAGTGTTACTGTGCAGGCATCAGGTAAAAAAAGGAAAAATATGTATACATCAAATGGTGATTAAAAGCAGATAAAGATTAAAAGGAACACTGTTAGGTTAAAATTGGTCCAAATTTATATTCTGTTTAAAAGCATAATAGTTTTACAAAGCCCATAATATTACCATGATTTTATTTTAATGGAATTAAGTTTTTTCCTAATCAAATATTTTCCTGCAGTGTTTGCAGTCTATACATTGCACTATTGTGCTGTTGTTTAAGAACTTGAAAATGAAATTGATTAAAATAAAAGTGATTAGAAACAAATGTGAAAACAAGTATTCTATTTTCATTTCCAAGTGGAAAGAAATGCAAATAGTGATAGGTAAATCTATTTTCAATAATGTGACTTGTTACAAAATACATTACCTATGTTAGGTTTTTTTTTAAAAATGTGGCCAGACCTTTGGCTCATGTCACTTGACGTAATGCCATCAAATTATGTCAATTTACAGCAGTTGGAGATCTGGTCCTTGGATTTTTAAGAGTGATCTTTTACAGTGGTGTGAGACAAATGACATTTAAAATGGGCATTGGTTGTTTAAAAGTGCCTATCTGATTTACAGTTTTTTGCTTTATTTTTAGGGTTATATCCTTCGTTGTGACCTCATGGTTTAAGTGGGAATAAAGATGAGTATAAGCAGTGATGAGGTTAACTTCCTGGTATATAGATACTTGCAAGAGTCAGGTGAGTACATGAATTATGATTATCAAGTTAATATATCTAAGTTCCTTTGGTATTCAAGAAATAATTCATCTGTAACTGGCTTTGTCAGATCTAGGCTGAAATTTAACCAGGCAACTGCATCCACAAGGTGCAAACTGCTTCTTGTTGCTTTCTTTCTATACTTGTCTCCATCATGAGGATTGATCCTCATAAGATGCCTCCTGCAACTAAATCAATTTTAGTCATTTTAAATTTGTATAGTTTCCAGCTAATAAAATAAAGGCTCTCTGAGCCTCTGAAAACTCATTTGCTGAAGAGGAAGTTTTGATGTGCTTAATGGCCAAAACTCTTCATGCTCTCGGCCACTTGAAGTCTGCTGCAGAAAAATATTCTTGTTGTATGCTTCCATTCTGGAGTCTTCCAAAAGACTCCTATGGTTTGTTCTTGTGAGATGGAGTTTCTTGACAAAGCATGACAGTGGAACGAGCTGACATGACTCTGTTTCAAACAAGGAAGCATCAGTGAATGAGACAATAATGACTCATAGAATTTGTCATATTGTAAATGTGGAGTAAATGGATTTTTACCAAGAATGTACTTTAGAGTCTCTAAAGTAAATTCCCTTTTCTGAAGACACTATCTGTGCAAGTTTCATACCTGTGAGTCTTAACTCTTTAGTGCAAGACTAGCAGAAGTCCCCTAGCTCTTGAGAGTAGCAGGGTAAGGCAAAAGCCAATCCAGTTGTTGCACACAGAAGAAAGGGTTTTTTTTAGTTGTCTGGAGCTATAATATCTGTAGTATACAGTAAAAGGGTAGTACAGCTTTAAACAGTTTGAGTCCTCTAGTGGCGCTCACTGTTCTTTGTTTTCGAAGCCACCAGAAACCAGTCAGAGCAACAGTATTTAGCTAGACATGCATGTTCATGTATATTTTGTAAACACAGTTATTAGGAACCTAGCTGTGCCTATATGTTTTTTTTGTGGTATTGCCTGAAAAGCAAAAGCTGCAAGAAAATCATTCACTGTCCTACTGAGTGCACTGGTTAGGCTAAGTTCTTCTCTTTCTTCCACCCCATCTGTTGGAGGCTAGTTTTCGTATCCCTTGAGTGTTTGCATCTCTGTCTGATTGAATATCTGTGTCCCTTTCTCTTTGCCTGCCTTTCCTACAACAGTGTAGCTGTGTCGGTCACAGGATATTAGTGACAAAGTGGATGAGGCAATATTTTTATTGGAAAGAAGTTGATCCAATAAAATATAGTACCTCATCCACCTTGTCTTTTCTACAACATGGCAGCTCAGAGCAGAAACTACCCCTCTGGCTGCATTCTTTGCCAACAGATGAATTCTGTGTCTCTTCTCATTCAGCTTCAAGGGAGTACTGCTTTGGAGACTTGATTGAAAGGAGAAACAATTTTCAAGAAGCTGTCTAACACCAAGGTTTTGTGACCATAAGAAGCCCAAGGACTGGCCATCCTCTTCATCAGTAGGCACCAACTTTCCATGGTCCATTAATGATAAGTGCACTATGCCAGGAAGGAGATTTTTCTAGTGTGCTAAATACATACATGCATTCTGTTTAAAGTTCCAGTGACAGGCACTTAGAGGTTGAACCTGATTATGAACTAGAACTTTACTGCCTTTGGACTATCTACCTTCAGGATCTTTGGCAATGTTTGATAGCCTTAATAGTATTTCTCTAGTGTTTCATATGACAGACCTTTTACTGACAGTGTCATGTCAACCATAAGGCAGAGAATTTAGATTCTCTCCTTTTTTAGTTTAGCCTCTCTCAGTTGAGTAGACTAATAGGAAAATTTTCAAAAATGCCTGATGACTAAGGGCCAGATTTTCAAAGGTATTTAGGCACTTAAAGATGCAGAGAAGTGCCTAGTGGGATTTTCCCAAGTTCCTAAGCAGGTTAGGTGCCTAACTCCCATTGATTGCAGTGCGAGTCAGTTGGATTTAGGTTCCTAAAAGCCTAAATCATTTTTGAAAATGGGACTTCTAAGCAGGCTGGATAAAGATCGGGTTTTTTTTTTTAAATTAAAAAATTGGATGTATTTAATTTAAATTGGAATTATTTATTTAAATCAGATTTTTTTATTAAAATTATCAATAAATACTAAATTTCTTTCTTGTTTAAAAATAAGTTACAATTAAATCTCATTACAAACATGCTAAACCTACACTTAGTCTCATGAAAATGAATTAATAGCTCTAGTCTTTTCATCTTAACTATCAGCTCTTGCTTCTTGAAAGTTCTGGCCTTTCAGTTTCTGTTTCAGTTTCTTTTTCCCAGTAGACTAAAGTCACATGTGCAAAGAAAGATACAGGCTGGATAGGATTGTTGTTCTGTGCTTATGTGGTGGTGGAGCTGGGCCACGCAAGACAGAGGAGTTAGTTAAGACACCGTCTTAAAGACAGAGAGACAAAGGATGGAGGCAGAGTAAAAAGGAAAAATGGAATAGGTTGGAATGAAAAAGGGAAGACATTATTCAGTACACACACCACTTCCTGTATTCCCACACACTTTTGCCACAGAAAAACTGTCATGGCTTCTGAGTGTAAGAGAGACCCTATCTGGGAATATTCGTTCCCTGGGTAAAAAAGAAAAATGTGTCAAGGGTAAACAGTGCAGGAAGGCGATGCAGAGCCTAGTTGCAAGAATGAAACATCATAATGAAAACTGCTTATTGGGAGAAAATGATGTGGATGAAGATGTGGATATGTCTGAAGAACAATGTGGATCAACTGGTTAGTAATTTAAATAATTCACTTTGCAATGCATCATTCTTCAAGACTCTCTATGCCTTTTAGTATAAGTGTGATTTAACAAGTAAATTCCCCAGCTGTTCGCTATGTTGGATGTTACTAGAACTTCAGAGTTATCCATTCATACCTTTAGTGCTGCAACTAAACGTATTTCAGACAACAATCATCCAGTAAAACCACCACCATGGATGGGTTTGTAGTAAGGACCAGCAAATACCAACAAGACACCATAGATGACAAGATTCCTCGGTTCACTTATGCCACAAATTCTCCTTTTCACATTAACAATAAACACTTAATTGACACAGTTGAGTCCTTATGATCAGGCTACCCTGCACCTGATAGAGGAGACATTGATGAAAGATTGCTAGATACAGTGTATGAGAAAGAAATTGGACATTATGCAAGAAATACTGAGGGGAAATTTGCCAGTTTGAGCCTTGATAGGTGGAGCCATGTACACAATGATCCAGTAATATGTGCCTGTGTGACAACAGAAGATGAGGTTTGTATCTTTCAGAAACAATAGACATATCAGGAAATGCCCACACAACAGAATATTTAAAAGATATAGTGAAAGCTGTAATAAACTGTGAACAAAAATTCAAATGTCACATGCGCAGTTTTGTCATGGACAGTGCTGCAAACATGGCAAAGACGTGAAGATCTTTCCGTTTCTTCTTCTAAGTATGTTTCATAATAACATGTGGCTGCAGTGCCCATTTAATTCATCTTTTAGCCAAAGACTTAAGTATGTCTTCTCCAGGAATAAAAGAAAATGTTGTTGAAGTTGCAAAATACTTCCGTAACAGCTGTTTTGCTTCAGCTTCACTGAAGAGAACAGGAGGATCCTAACTAATTCTCCTTCAAGATGTTTGATGGAATTCTGTGGTTGATTGTTTTGAATAATTTATTAAGAACTGGCCTATTTTCATAAAACTATGTGAAGAAAACCCTGATAAAATAGATGGAAGTATCTCATCCAAAGTATCTAATATTGGATTAAAGAGGAATGTAGAGGCTATGCTCAGTACACTGAAGCCTATATCCACAGCCTTAAACAAACTTCAGAGAAATTGTTGCTGCATTGCTGATGCTGTTGAAATTTGGAAGGCACTTCAGGAGACATTGAAGAAGGAAATACCTCACCAGAAAGTTAAACTGCAGACAATAAAGAAGTGAATGGATCAAGCACTAACTTCATCTCATTTTCTTGCGAACATTCGTGACCCCAGATATAAATGTAGATGCCTAACTTCTGAAGAAGATGCTGCTACCATGGCATGGGCATCTCAAAATCACTCCTCAGTTATGCCCGTCATAATAAATTTCAGGGCTGGAATGAAACCATTTAAACAGTACTGTGTACTGATGATTTGAACAAAGTCACTCCCCTGAATTGGTGGAAATCATTAGCCAGGCACCTTCAAACAGAGTTCCTTCAATTGCTAAACCAGCTTTTCACAGCAGTAGCTTCGTCTGCTCAGAGGAATATTCTCAGAAATAATATTTTCAGCGATTGATATTATTCACTGAAAGCTAAGAAATCGACTGGCAGTTTGAAAAAGCAGGAAAACTCATATTTCTGTTTGTCTATGAATAAAAATGACTGGAAGTAGGGAAAATGAGAGCTAGTTGTAGAAGTTTTAAGGACAGCATACGTTTAGTGTTGTGATGACTTGTCTGTTAGAGTTAATAAAATTTGAACATAAAAAAGTAGAGTTTAACAACAGCCATCAGCCGGCAACTCAGGAGACTGCTGCAATTGCAGCAGTGAAACATATATGTAACATTTAAGATTTAGTTTAATAAAATATGTACTATTGTGTTTGTGTGTGTGTGATTTACTATTCCTTATGTGCTGCTGCTGCATCTGCAGCTTGACACAGGTAATAAGTATTATGTACTATTTCCTAAATTAATAAAAATCAAGTTATCTAAAAAATTACACAAAGTAGACCCTCCTAGATGATGTAAAATGATGTATTGAGTTGTAAATTAACATGTTTTAGTGATCAGATTTGCACCGTTGTTTAAGAAATATTAGTGGGAAACTTGATTTAAATCAGTGATTTTTCTCTTGGTGATTTCAAATCAATGATTTAAATCGCCTTGATTTAAATCAATCCACCCTGCTTCTAAGCCACTTACATGTGCTTAAAAATTTTATCCTAAAATTTTTGCTTTACCAGCCAGTGCCTGCTATTTAACTGCTTTAGCTCAGTCTCAAATACGAGCCTCACAGTCATGATGCGGAGAGTCAGGGTAGCACAATTCTGTTCCTGGTTTAGAACAGGCATAATTTAATGGCAAGCAAGAAGTGTCCCTTCTGGTGCATCAGATGACTCAATTGTTGATCATTAAGGTAGGGTAGGGATGATGTATGTGGAAATCAGTCACAAAAGGCTGAAATATCCCTTTTGGTGTATGTACCAGTAGTGAGGGATCACTGGATTAAACAACCCTCTTAAGGGATTAGTGCAGGGATTTTGATTTGACATATATGGTCCCTTCTATTCCAGCATCTGAGTTTGAGTTTTGCTCAGTGGCTTCTAGTAATCTCCAGACATTTTGAGGTGCTCCTTGGAAAATCAGTGCTATAGATGCATTCTCTTAGTTACATCATTGAGGACTTGTCAAGGTATGGTTTTGCGCAGGTGACTGTGTGGATCAGGGAGAAAAACGCAAGAATTAATTTTTAAAAAAAAGAAATTATTTACTGGTTACTGGATCGCTAGTAATTCTTTGATCTGGGTGATTAGTTTCACAGATTTTCGTTTCTCCTTCTCAAATTCCTGTTTCTCAAACTGTATTTTAGCATATTTTCAGTAACAATAACTGGAAGATGAGCTGCATACTTTTATAAGGGCAATTTATTAATCCCTTATACATTGATCAAGACAACAAATGGACCTTGGGGTTTGGAAAATAATGTCAGGAAACTTCATGAGGGCTTGATAAATAGTTACCAAATTAGAGATTTCCACTCACTAACCAGTAACTATTAATGTTCTGTTTTTAAATGTATTTATTGTCACTTGTTTGGTTCCAGCATAGAATCCTGCTCTTGTTCTGTGGAATGGGATTTTGTGATTTGATCTGTGTGGGCTTATTGCTCTGAAATGATGGAGAGTAATGCAGCATCTGCCCACTGCTCATGGACTCCTCAAACTGAGAGAAAGAAGCACCAAGAAGCAGTGAAGGATAAGCCTTCTATCCCTATCTTCCAGAAAAAAAGAATACACTGAGTGTTCCAGATGAAATTACAGAAAAGCATTATAAATTCTTATTTCATTTGCAGACTGCTGTTCTAACAAAGTAGTGCTATATATAAAGTTAGTAAGTAGATTCCCAGAAGGGAATTTTAAGGGGATAATTGCCCATTGGAAGGTTAGTTCTCTAAAATAAAACGTCTGCATGATAAATTTATCTTTTCAGGGCAATCAAATAAATAACAGGTTAATTTCCAATGCCAGTGTTGCATTGTGATAAACTTCTTGAATCAGCGTGCCATAAGCGTGTCATTTTCAGTGCGCGCACACACGCACACGCGTGCGCGCACTGCTCTATCATGACACTAATTCTCTGATACATGGACATTTTATTCTTTTTTGTATGTAATAAAACAAAAAATCCATGAGCACAGAAAAGTAATGGATGAATCTTGGTGCCTCAGCAGAGCCTTTCAATTGGTTTATAACCTGATAACTTGTAAACAGTTTTATTGAAGGAATATGCAGTGTTTAAGAGAATCAACAAAACAGAAACAGACAAAAAATAAAATGTATCATAAAACAGAACAGAGAATATTAAATGGATTGTTTATCCTACTACATATTTTGCAAATACAAACCTACTGTAACTGAAATTTTCTGTATGTGTTTAACTTGGTGTTTGTATTGCTTACATATTTAAAATAAAATATGATAGAGGAAGCATGATGTCTCTAATTGACTTTGCACAGCAGTGTTTGAGGTTTCTCTTTTGTGTTGTTGTTTGCTATAACACTTGTCTGGCTCTTTAACCAGAAGAACTTGCAATATTTTGAGAAACGGAATTGTCAGTATATGAGTAAATCAATTCTGATAGTTTCCCCCTTGTCTTTAGGGTTTTCTCATTCAGCATTTACCTTTGGTATAGAGAGCCATATCAGCCAGTCTAATATAAATGGTGCTCTGGTGCCACCAGCTGCTTTGATTTCCATCATCCAGAAAGGTCTGCAGTATGTAGAGGCTGAAGTCAGTATTAATGAGGTAAGGAGGTTTTTTGATGCCTACAAAAGCATTATGTGCTTGCTTACATTAAATTTGAATACTGTTTTTTTTTCTTAACTCTCTTGTGTCCTATTTATTTACTTTTACTTCAGATTCCTTACTGCTGGTGTTCACCATGTCTCCACTGGTGGAACCAGAATGGAGTGACATAACTGTGTAGGGGTTCTGCCCAGTGCAGCCACACAACACCAGGCATGGTGTGCTGGCTCATTGCTTAAAGGTCCGTTATCTGTAGAGTTTTTTTCCCTAATATAATGTTGTAGTTAATCCAGAAAAGTACGCACACTATAAAATTATAATACAAAAGAACAAGAACTCTTAACTTCTGTTTGAAGGTTTTCGTTCCATGGTGAACTGAGATTAAAGATAGGCAAACATGTAAATGTTTTGGGATTCAGATTGGAGATTAGCCCAAAAGCCTGGGAACTCATTCAATTTCTTTGATTTACTGCCTTCCCTTTCTACTTGGGGCAGTCTCCCTCTTACCATCACCTACCTACCAACAGACTCAGAAACTTCCTTATCTTTGAATTTTTGCTCACTTCTCAAGCAGTGGCTTCAGGATTTTCAGTAAATTGCTTTGATTGTTAGGATTTCCAAAGTATATGATGTATCTTTAATGAAAGTACTTGGGAAGCCCCGGTTTCAATAGAGAGGAGGGGCTACAGATTCTACCAACTATTGTAGCTACAGACCCTGTAAAGGTGGAGGGGAGAGAGGTAAAGAGCCATATAACTGTAACTGTTAAGGGGTTCACCATTGTAATGAAGGGGTGAGGGGAGCTCACTAAATGGGGAAAACATTTGAGTTTGGTTAGGACAGGAATGATGAATGTGCTGGGAGACTCCTATTTTGCCTGAATTGGCCTGAACTGACCTCTCGTAAGATCTATTAAACATGATGCTTCCATGATTATTCCATGAGTGTGTTTCCAGAAATGGAGGAAGATACATATCTTAAAGATTGTTCCTGTAAGGTGTCAGAATCTTGCAGTGCTGGCCTTTATATCTGTTAATTAAGCTATGGGAGGCAAACAGATTTTGCATCAATTCTGGTATCCTCGCAGTCTCCCTCAGGTCTTTGAATTGAATAGCGACAGCGTTCACAGCTTGAGTGAAAGAAATCCATTTCCTCAGGAAGGGTCATAAAAACAAAGCAAGTGCTGGGAACAGGAGCAGGAGAATCTCTGTTGATCATCAGGAATCCTTTCAGGTTCTAAAAATAGACCCTTGTAACACATTAGCTAGAGTACAAGAGACTATTTTTGACTGGGTTTTGTCCATTTCAGGATAAAATTATTTGTTTTAAAATGATGCTAACACTGTTTAAAAGGAAACAAAAACCACTCAGAGATCCAGTGATTTTGTTTATGGAAAATTTCATAGGACATAAGCCATAGCCTATACTTGCAGTGTTTGCAGCTCTTGAAACGTTTAGTTGGATTTTTGCTGCAATTATTCATATTCAGAAGCAGGTTACAAAAAGTTGCTTCAAATATAAGGCACATAACTTTTGGTCACAGAGCCTCTGCTGGGGGCCTACAATGGCTTGTTTACTCACTATATATAATGATCACTCCAGCTTTCGAGCAAAATTCCAGGCCTACCTTCAGAGAAATAAATGGTGATACGTACTGGATGTCATTTCTCTCTGCATTTGTGAATGGTTGCCTTTTTATTACAAAATTACAACTTTTAGAATGCATGGTTTTTCTTGGTATTTTTGTTGTTAATGACAGCTAACATTTTGGTATTGTCTTTTCTGTGTGTTTTTTTCCTCTTCCCTAATTAGGATGGTACCTTATTTGACGGTAGGCCAATAGAGTCTCTCTCACTGATAGATGCAGTAATGCCTGATGTGGTACAAACAAGGCAACAGGCCTATAGAGATAAACTTGCACAACAACAGGCAGCAGCAGCTGCTGCTGCAGCTGCAACTAACCAACAGGGATCTGCAAAAAATGGAGAAAATACTGCAAATGGAGAGGAGAATGGAGCACACACTATAGCAAGTAAGTTAAGGCAGAAAAAGATCACTTGTGTTCACAATTGTGTGGCTATATCCTTGTTATATAATACTAATACCTAGTTCTTATATAGCACTTTTCATCAGTAGATACAGCCTCTTAGTGTATCTGTAGAGTAACCTTCAGACAGTAAGTGCATCAGTGAGATAAGCGTGCTTGTATCTAACCCCCAGACTTGTGAAGAATAAGTTTATTTGTGATCTTTTAATCAGTTTCTCTTTAGAGTGTGTGGGGATGCAAACTTCTAAACTCTGGATCATAAATACTAATTTCCAGGCTGGCTCTTTAGTGCCACTGGGGATTACTGCTGTAACTTACCATCTATGAACTCCCTCAGGGTAGGGGAGCTCTCAGCTGGAATAAAGCTGTCAGAGGTGACTCTGCTGAGAACTGCTCTTTCCCAACCTCACCCCAGCATGGGTCGAAGGACGAGGATAGGCAGGAGGCCTCATTGGTTTAGTATTTGAACTGTGCTGTTTAGTTATGATTGGTCATGTAAATCATAATTTTGGATAAGTTTATTCTTATAATCATGTTCATACTGTGGAAGCTCACAGAAAAGACATTTAAAGTTTGCTTATTGCAAGCATTAATGGAAAGGCTTGACTGCATGAATGTTTGAGTGGAAAAAAATGTAAGAGGGCATAAGAGCAGCCAAAGAAAATTCATTTAAAATTTTGACCGAATTGTGCAATATTTGCCCAGCTTTACGGTAATATTTTATTAGTTTCTTTTGTTTATTATCTATAATAAATGAATCTGGAAAAACAAACAGCCTCCATGCTTTAATTTATACATTTTAAAACTCCATAGTAATATTTGCTTGTTTAAAAGTGAGTTGTAACCTCAAGCTTTAGAACTATCATATTAAGCTAGTGTAAAAATATGATATATCAGCAACCCCTACTGGCTAGAACACCAAATCATATTGACATTGATTCTGTTCAATCAATACAGTTTGTGGTGCTCTAACAGCTTCTTTGCTTCTAACACACACATCACTAAAACACCTTTACTATTAAATTAAACAATGTCTGTACAATGATTTTGTTTAAACAGTGACTTCCATGGATAAATGTGGAACAGTTTAGTGTTCACCACTCCATGTTTGTTTTGGCTTTCTCCAAAGATGTGAAATTTTTTTTTTTTTAAATAAGAAGGGATTGGTGGTGGTTGGCAATAACGCTGTGTTTTAAAGATAAATTACCCTGAGTATATTTTACAAAACAATGAGGATTCAGTATACCTCCACGTGGACAAGTAATATGTAGCCATAATTTGACATTAGTTGTCAATATAAGATAAACATCTTGGTTATCAGTGTACCATACAGTAAGAAAATGAAATGTCTGCCTGTTAATTAAGACCGTTTTCAGAAGTGAAGGGACTGAAATGTTTTTACGCTCATTTATAGCCATTAATTTAAAGATAAAATGCAGAAGTTTGATATTTCTTGTACAGTAGGGGCATTTGATTTCAAATTCATAAGATGATCAAACTCTTTTATTCATCCATTTAAGACAAGGCCAAACAGGGACAGTATGCTTTTTTAAATACAATTTTTACAGATTCCGGCAAAGATTTTTAGAAATAACTAGTAACTTTGGCTTCAGTTTTTGGGTGCCCAATATGAGACACCTTAAAGAGGCTTGGGGTGGGGGGAGGGGCATCCTTTGATGCTTTTTGTAATTCATTGTCCCTTGAAGCTTTCTCCAATTGGAGACCTGAAAAATCAAGGCACCTGAAATCACTGTTACTTTTGAAAACTTTAGCCTGTACTTTCTGTGAATTTACCCCCTTCAGAATAAACCTACCAGTTAATATTCAGCATATAGCAGATCAAACATATCACCCCAAGCTATAAAAATCCAATCTCTCTTTTGTTGTTTTCCATAATTCAGATAATCATACGGATATGATGGAAGTGGATGGAGATGTCGAAATCCCTCCTAACAAAGCAGTGGTCCTTCGTGGTCATGAATCTGAAGTATTCATTTGCGCCTGGAACCCCGTTAGTGACCTTCTTGCCTCAGGGTATGTTTTCACTAAAGGAAACAAAAACAGCAGTTCTTAATGCACCTGAGTGTTCATATACTTTACGAACACAGTACACTACGGTCCCTTAGACAGCATCTCTTCGGCTGCTATCTTGGAGTTGTTGACATTAGAACCTTTTTTCCTGTAGGGACAATTTTCCTTACAAGGTCTGAAGGCTTGACAATCAGCTTCCCAAAGATTCTAAGTTCACTCTGGTGAACTTTAAAGTGTGTGTGTGTGTGTGTGTCAAGAGAGTTATTAAAGAATGTGGTCTACTAGCAAACTGGAAATCCATTATAGAGACAATCCTGCTTGCATTTAAATCAATAGCAATCGTATCTTTGATTTCAGTGGGAGCAGAAGTGGGACCTAAATTCCATATTCTGTGCCCTGTGGCTGGCATGGTGACGAATCATTGTGATGAAGCATCACATGCCAGTTCCATGCTGTGAGATGAGAAAAACTCCATTATCCTTGAAGCAAGAATACATAAAAACAAATATAAATCTTACCTATACAATCACCTCCTCCGTAAGCAAACATTGCCTTCCCTCTACCTGATGTTGTCATCTTTCAGAGGACTGAAGTGGCCTCTTAATGGCATCCATGCACCTGCCAACATTTGCAACAAAAAATCTACAGTCTAATTAACATAAATTTGTGGGAAATTTACATAAATTTGTGTGGATTTACATAAATATAAGCATGAATACAGACATATAGTCTGTTTATCCCTCTCCTACCCATTCAGTTCTGTACATCCCAATTCTCACTCATTTTACACCCATTCTCTCTCTACACCTAGTCTCCACGCAGTCCCCAGACACAATTCACTCCGCATTCCACATCCACCCCACTCATTCCACGCTTCCAATCAGATTGGTCCTGCCCTTTGCCAAGATCAGACTAATCCTTTGACTCCCCTGTTAGCCCGCAGGTCACCAGCCCTGATTTATCTAATCCAGCCTTTCTTTCAACCTGGACCATTTTCTGGCCAAAGCTACATCCACCAAGGGCCTGGTTCCACAGTCTAACTCCCTGGACTGAGTGGAGGCAAAAAGAGCCAGGCAGGCATGGGGAACTGCAAAGCTAGGAGGAGCAGTTGTTTTCAGATAGCCCTCAGATCAAAAGACTGAGCTTTTCAGTATCATTCCCAGCCTTTTGTACGTAGGTGGGGATACGGGTGGGAGCAATGCTATCTCCCTGTGGGAACAAGCTGTTCCATCAACTATGTGACTGACTAGCTGGCCTTCCCCAAGATGTATTGGGGGGAGGGGGAAATAAAGCCAATCAGATTTTCCTCCTCCTAGTACCACAATGTGGCATTCACCCCTTCATTGTTCCTACCCTGGGCCTCTTTGGCCTCCTGAGGGGAACTGAATTGCAGCTTCCAGTGGCTGCCTCCCTGCTTGTATCAGAAAATGCAGAGTGGCAAGTTTTAGATTTCCAATGGCAGTGAAAACATTCGCTCAGGGTTGTAGTGATGAGAAATACAGCAATGTGTCTTTTTATGCCCTGGCCACTCAGGACATACAGCAAGACTAAAAACTGGAGACTCTCCAGTGGAGAGTAGGACTGTTGCAAGTATGCCCATGGACTCTGAGACCCTGAAGAAGGCAGTTAATCTTGCTGTGTCTCATCTGTAATAGTAGTAGTATAGTAATAGTTTGCCGACCTCACATGAATATTGTGAAGATTAAATCATTTAATGTTCAGAACACTCTATGTGGTACGTGTAAATCTATTACACTGTAGTATAGACCATTAGTGGTTGCTCTTACTATGTGGAACTAACTTTTTTTTCCCCTGGTGTGTTTTTGACTGATTTATGAAAAATGTATTAACATATAACTTCCTAAAATCAAGTTTCTAAAGAGGATACAACCCTATATGTCCATGCTTCTTTGAGGAGGACGCTTTCCTTTCTGTTGTTCTGAATTAATTTGATGTTATGTTGATTGCATAGATCTGGAGATTCAACAGCACGGATATGGAACCTCAGTGAAAACAGCACCAGTGGGTCCACACAGCTGGTACTCCGACATTGTATACGAGAAGGAGGGCAAGATGTACCAAGCAACAAAGATGTGACATCCCTAGATTGGAATGTAAGTGGAAATTACAAGTGCCCGAAATACTCTGAGGAAAAAAATATAATTTTACATAGTCAGATTCTAAGGGTACATCTGCACTGGAACTGGAGGTGTGATTTCCAACTCGGGTAGATGAATGCTTTGCTCAAGTTAACGGTGACATCGTAACTGCAGTGAGACAAGCTAACCACCCGTACCTAGGGTCTGAGGGCTTGTCTGTACATACAGCACATCGGCACAGCTGTATCGGTACAGCTGTGTTGCTTTAGCTGTTAGTGAAGATGTTACCTATGCAGATGGGTGAACTTCTATCAACAGGTACTCCACTTCCCCAAGAGACCATAGGTATGTCAACAGGAAAAGCCCTCCCATCAATATAGAGCTGTCTACGCCAGGATTTCAGCTGCTATAATTGTGGTGTTCGGGGGGTTGGATTTTCCCCATAAGCCTGTAGTGTAGACCACATTAGCAGCTAGCTCACCCATGCCACCACAGCTACACTGCTACTACACTAGCTTGATCAAACTTAGCATGCGTACATCATCGCGAGCTGGAAATGATGGCTCCGGCTGCAGCATACACGTACCCAAAATAACAGGGGCTTTGTATTTTCTGTTACTGCTGAAGTGCTTCTACTTTAGTGTTACCTTAGGATTATGATTTGTTTTCTTATATGCACTTCTTTTTAATATGCTACAGGTTCTGCACTCTATAGCATGACTCTTATGCAAAACATTTTCTATTTGAAGTTTGCTTTGTGCCCCTTAACTTTTGAATTGTGTAATAAATGAAATAACTTTTTTGCTGACAGAGTGAAGGTACACTTCTAGCAACTGGGTCATACGATGGATTTGCAAGGATATGGACTAAAGACGGTAATTTAAATGCTTTACATTTCCATTATATTTTCCTGCATAATGCTTCACAACATGTTTTTCTGTTCGTTTGTTTTTTCCCATTTCTTGAATGTAATAATTTCAATGTAAATTTTCAGGTAATCTTGCCAGCACTTTAGGGCAGCATAAAGGTCCTATATTTGCATTAAAATGGAACAAGAAGGGAAACTTCATTTTAAGTGCAGGAGTGGACAAGGTGAGATAATCTTTGGCTAATTAAAATTATTTATTTCATGGTTAAATTATACAATAACAAACAGTAAAAAAAATTTGGTAAGCACTTAGAGAATAAAGTCTTCGGAAGTATGGATTTATAAAGAACCAATCATGCTGGATAAACTTGATCATGTAATATAGAGCTGCATAATTGGTTGATGATTTGAATGCATTGGAAAAAATGGGCCTGGTTCTCTTAATTATATTAATGTAAATCAAAAGTAAGTCCTTTAAAGTCCGTGGCATTACAGCAGTGTAAAACCAATTTACCTGAAATTTGTAAAAGACTTGATACAGTACTTCAGAAACTCTTACCTTGAAATATAAATTCAAATTGGTTTGGACATGGCTCCTATCAGAGAGAATGGGCTGAAAGGTCATAGGTAAAGAATGAGAAATATCAATGTGGGGGAAGTGGCCAGTGCAAGGCAGCAGGGATCGTTACAAAACCAGGTTTTAGTTTATATCTTTAAGAAAAAAAAAGAATAGGTAAACAATACAGTAAGTTCATAGCTGTTGCTGAATTGAGAGGTTTTACAGACTGTTATTATGACAGAAGGTGGTGAAGAGTAGAAACTTAAAGAACTGAGAGGGATTGTTTAGGATTTTCTGGGTTTATAACTCAGAGTGAGGGTACAAAATTGTGCAAAAGTAAATGCAGGTTTTACTGTCAGGGAAAATTAGATCAGATTTGGTTAGATTGTGAACTATCTCCCAAAAGAAGAGTTAGAATCCTCATTGCTTCAGTCGTTTAAAACTAAACTGGAGAAAGTAACTCAATGTAAGAAAATATTCTGCATTGTCTGGGAGATGGAATACGCATGACCCTCCTTTTCCTGAGCTACTGTTTTTAAAAAAAAAAAAAATCAGGTCTGTTCATGCATCCTTTGAATGCACTGGCAAAATTCCCACAGACTTCCGTCACAGTAGAATCAGGTCCATAAGCTCTAATATAATTATTTTTAAAATATATTTGTTTTACCATGATAATTGATGTATTCATATTAAATATTTGTACATCAGAAAGATGACAGAGTATTGGCAAACTGCTCAAAGAAGAGTTCAGAAGAGGGTAACAGAAGTAATTAAGGATCTGAAGAATTGGATTTATGAGAGTAGAATTAAGAGTTATAAATACCTATAGCTCTTCTCAGCATCAGTAAGAGGGAGGACATAATGGCCTACAAATATTTGAAGTTAAAGGGATTAATTAGCATAAGACAAAAGGGTATAATTATGAGTAATGTGATGAAATTATAAAGGAAAAAAACAAGTTGCTGTCAGGAATTGCTTGCTTCTTGGCTTTTAGAATATATGTGGGTAGTCTTTGGAAGGAAGTAGTGGAAGACCCATTGCTTGGGATGTGTAAAACTAGAATTGATAAAACACTAAAAAATGTATACTAGTGACCAATTCTGGCCAGCAGGAAGATGGGGGTAGATGACTAATAGAAGTTAATGATGGAAAAGACCTATGATTTGTAGCAATTTGATAAGTTTGTTTATTGTTTAACTCAGACCACAATTATTTGGGATGCCCATACTGGAGAAGCCAAGCAGCAGTTTCCTTTTCATTCTGGTAAGTACTTCTCTGCAGCTGACAGCTCAGATTGCTCAAAAACAGAACAAAAATTTTTAAAAGGTCAATGTTCTGGGCTTTTTAAAATCTAATATACCTATTTAGAGCTTTTTAATTTTGATCTGATAGCGCACACACTGTCCAAGTAATATACCTTTGAAAAACTAACTGTGTGCATCTGCCACAGTTATTGATAACCTGTCTTTCAGTCTGTTGAGTTATATTTTGGGAAAAATTATGATTGATATGTATGATTGCAAACTAGCATGTTCTCCTTGGTAGCTGAAACATATAATGAAAACTATATCTGGGGGCTTTTTTTTTTTTTTTTTAAGAACTTAACCAAAATGAAGATCTGTTTGTGTTTTATATCTTTCTTTATTTATTTATTTAAATTTATTTATTTTTGTATATTTATTTAAAAATCAAAACAGACAGCTCCATTTAATTATTTCTTTTACTCCTGTTGGCTTGGGAAATGGTGCAGAGGAGACTGTGTGTCATTTGGCACCCCTTCAGAACTCCCTCATATTTCCATCTTTTTTACTCTTCTAACTTTATGGACTTAATGGCATGGCAACAATCAAAGGGGTCACAACTGTATAATATAAAGCATGCACAGCTACTTGGGGAGAGCTGTATGTGCTATTTGGAACAAGCTGCTAGCTCCTGTCAGCTGGGGTGCAAGGACCCTGATTACGTCTCAAATTTGAATGAGTTCATAGTGGTTTATTGTGCTATTAGACATCAATGTTTGCCTTGCCTTCTGTTTCATTTCAGATGTCTTCCCTATTTTTATAATGTCCTATTAAACTTAGTTGCATGTGTCTACATTAAATTGCATTTGCTGGCTACATTTCCCACTTTTCTGAAATGTTTAAAATCCTTTGTTAATTCTTTCAACTTGATTCAATCACTCCCTGTTGGAATTTGTTCCATTTTACAAGTTGATGCACTGAAGATTAACAAATCAAACCCTTACAAAGTATATATCATTATTTAAATATCTCTCCTTATTTTTCTAGCACCGGCACTAGATGTTGACTGGCAGAGTAACAACACATTTGCCTCTTGCAGCACAGATATGTGTATTCATGTGTGTAAATTAGGACAAGATAGACCCATCAAAACCTTCCAAGGTCACACAGTAAGTAGTAACTTGATTCCTATATACTAAATGAAGTTTTAAAATCTATTTATTATATAATTTCCTGGAAAATGTATGTTTGCTGTTTGATAGTATCGGTATATTTATTAATAGTATTAATCAGAGATCACGGTTGTACTGTGCTTCGTACTGTACGGATATATAACATTCAGTCAGTTCTTGGCAAGAGACAATAGGTAGATACTTCAAACAGATGGGGTAGGATGTACAAGGTAACAATAAGACATTTTTGATTAGTGTAATAAGCAGCAGTCAAAGCACATCAGCTGCCTTACCACTGTCAAGTGATTGTTAGGCACCACAACATAGAGGTACTTCAGACAGATTTGAAGGAAAGTAATATGATGGCTTTGACGTGTTCCCATGCAGAAGGCATGATGCGGGAGAAGGCACGAAGGTGCTTTTCAAAAATTGGCTATTGGGCAGTAAAGGTTGGTATCACAGGTGGAGTTGAAATGGGAGTTGATAGTATTTTGAAACATAACTATACAAGTACTCATTAACTGTCTAACTTTATTTTTGTAAGCTGTCATTCATAATGGAAATGAAGACTTCAATCTTACTCTCACTATTCAATTTTAGAATGAAGTAAATGCAATCAAATGGGATCCAACTGGTAATCTTCTGGCATCCTGTTCTGATGATATGACTTTAAAGGTAACTACAATTTTGAATAATGGTACATTTTCATAGTTATTGTACAATGCAACCTCTGTGTGTGTTTGTAGAGCTCTCACCTTTGCTAATTGGTAATTCAGTAATTTTAATGTCATTTTATTCTTTAACACTTACCCTTTTTTAACTGACAAACATTCCTAGAAAATATCTATTAATTAAAGACAGACTTGCAGTCAGAGGGCCAAGCCCTGTGAATTTATGCATTGACTTCATGGGAATTTGAGCATGATTTACTGTACTCACAAACTCTTAAGGTCAGAAGGGCCCAAGATGATCATCTAGTCTGATCCCCTGCACATCGCAGGCCACAGAACTTCACCCATCCACTTCTGTAATAGATCTCTGACCTATAACCGAATTATTAAAGTTCTCAAATTATGGCTTAAAGACTTTAAGGTACAGAGAATCCACCAGCAAGTGACCCGTGCCCCATGCTACAGAGGAAGGCAAAAAACCCCTAGAGCCTTTGCCAATCTGCCCGGAGGGGAAATTCCTTCTTGACCCCAAATATGGGGATCAATTCAACCCTAAGCATGTGGGCAAGACTCACTTGCCAGACACCCAAAAAAGAATTCTCTGGCTGGGTCTATACTGATGATGGCAAATTTGCCGCCATCAGATCGATGACTCTGGATCCACTGAGCGGTCTGCGTGGACCCGCTCAGTCGATCCAGAAATTGACAGAGGAAAACCACCCCCATGTGTGGCGTGGTGCTATGCCGACGGGAATGCTGTTCGTGACAGCACGCGGAACAGACGCAGCGAAGTCGACGGGAGATACGCAAGTGTTTTACGTCACTTGCATATCTCCCGTCGACTGCCGCCAAATCCGGAAGGTAAGTGTAGACCAGGCCTCTGTAATAACTGAGAGCCCACCCTATCTAACATCCCTTCACAGGCCATTGGCATATCTACCACCAGTAGTCAAAAATCAGTCAATTGCCAAACTAGGCTGTCTATCATACCACCCCCTCCATAAATTTATCAAGCACAGTTTTGAAGCCAGCTACATTTTTTGCCTCCACTTCTCCTCTTGTAGCTGTTTACATGATTGGGCCCATTAGTAATTGTTCCAATTCACACTTGTAGTTAGAGAGAGATTGCTCAGTCATGCTCAAAGAGAAATGTTACAATCAGTGTAGTGTACAGCTTATCTGGGACTGGACTACAGCTAGCTCCTTTGCTACTTTTCTTCATAGCTGTCTTAATATTATTAGTAGCATTTTCATAACACGTAGGAGCTCTAGATGCTGCACAGACATGGAATAGAAAGGCAGTCCCTGTCCTATGGAGCTTACAATTTAAGTATTAGGCAAGAGATAACATCTGGAAACAGACTGACTCATGGGGAAGTACAACAAAACAATTGGACGGTATTGATCATCATGACAGGTAGTTGTCTCAGCACATCAGCAGTCTGGTTTTTCTATGGGCATCATGGAAGAGGAGAGTTTTAAGGAGGTATTTGAAGAAGAATAACGAATTAGTTTTGTGGATGTTTACAAGGAGCTCCTCCCATGCACAAGGGCCAGCATTCAGCAAAGCATAAAGGGGTGTGAATGAAAATTAAACAAGTGAGTGGTAGAATCTCTTCTTGTGCAACTCTCTTTCCTAGTCTATTTCACGGTCTGCTTCCCATGAACGTACCAGTAAATGGATCTAAAATGACTTTCTCAACATGGTCATGTTTACCATTTTGCTTGCTGCCCAGTTTTCCTGAAAGATAGTCTGTGGTCCTCTGGCCTTGCTGACTTAACAGGACTTCTTGTTATGCGCCCGAAATAATTCACAGCCATGACACAATACAACACAACTTGTGTAACTGGAGGAAATTATGGAATTAAATAGAGGACTATAAAAGTTCTGTCATTGCATTGGGAGTAAGAGTTTAGATACCATGGTGGTAGGTACCTTAGAAAAGCTGAAGATGGACTTGAATTGACTTCAGTGCCCCTACCTGTCTTGTTTTAGAATTGATACTTTCCAGTATCATTTCATTGACCGATCTCATTATGTTAAGCTAGCAGATGTTTCAGGATATGGTCTGCTATTCCATTCCATACACTTGGCAATGCTTCACACAAAAGACTTGATACTGCAAAGTATTTGAGAGTGAGCAGTTATTCACCATTCTTCAGTTCCCTTAAGACCAGATTCTGATGCCATTCCTTACATTGAATGCTATCTTACTTTACAAAGAGTCCCACTGAAGATAGTAGAACTATTTATAGAGTTAAGATGTAGCTAAACTACAGTTAGGGTATGAGAGCATGGTCTTTAATGTTTTATATTTGTTAATACAGAGGCCATTGTCCCTTCAGACTCACTCTAGTACATTTTGATCATTATGAGTCTAACTGGGATTTTGGATGTACTCTTACTACACATTGATGCTTTTTCTTTTCCGAAGACTTTGTATAACAGAAATATGCAAATAGCTACTGCATATGTTTCAAACCAGAAAAACGCTGTTGTTTATATTTTTATTTATTTATTAAAAGGACCTAGTGTACTCTGCAGCTCATTCTCGATGTAGAGCCTCTCACCTCTAGGTTGCTGGTTCACATCTAAACTAGGTTGGCAGCAATCTCTTCATTACCATTTCACAAGCTGTTCAGTGGTCTTCCAGTGTAGTTACTATTGGACTGATATCTCCATCATTAAACCCACCATTGTGGTTAGCACACTTATTGGCCTTTCTTGGCAGAGAGTCCAAGCAGTGAATGGGAAAGAAGATTGAACTATTCATATTTAGAGGTGGTGTTTCCAGGTTTGGTTTGAGGCACATAGATGTGGTGGTGAGGGGAATCTGAGACTGATGATGCAATATGTTTTCAAACGTGGATAAAATGAAGGCATTAGGGTTCTTCCTGCAGAACCTTTTACTGGTTCTGAATGTTCTTTACAATGAGGGAAAGGGAACTAGATTTTATTTTTTTTATCCAGCTATTTTCAATCAGAAAAATAATAATTTATAACAATAAATCTTTCCTCTCTTCCCTCCCAGTGCCCGCTGTCTTTATCGGGACTCTGATTCAGGAGAGCATCTTAACTTTAAGCACATTTTTAAGTGCTCGCTGTAACAGAGATGGACTTAAGACCATGTTTAAATGCTTTCCCAAGTCAGAGCTAAAACAAGGCAAGCTAAAATGATACTAAATCAGATATAATTAATGGGAAAAAATTGCACTTGGACGAATAACTTGAATATCAAGTTTCACATCTATGCAAAGCTTTATAAACAATTCTTAATCAGTTTTTGTTAAGAAAACACAGATCCTTAAAGAAATACTATCTTGTTGGTTTATTATTTGTATTATGGTGGCATGTAGAAGCCCTACTCATGGATTGGGATCCTATTGTGCTGTACAAACACAGAACAAAAAAGGTGATCCCTGCCCAGTCTAAGTAAAGCCTTACTAGTCTTCCAAGTCGAACACTTAACAGTTTTGCATTATGCATATATTGTTCTGCTTGAAGAAGTATATTTTCTGCATCCTAACATAGTAGCAGGTAGTTTATTTAAAAAGAAGCTCAGTGATCTCTCTCTCTCTCTCTCTCTCTCTCT
The DNA here is from genome assembly GCA_007922155.1 of Mesoclemmys tuberculata. Classification (NCBI taxonomy): domain Eukaryota; kingdom Metazoa; phylum Chordata; order Testudines; family Chelidae; genus Mesoclemmys; species Mesoclemmys tuberculata. The sequence goes on from ML675649.1 coordinate 11,348,386, forward strand.
CTCTCTCTCTCTCTCACACTCACACACACACACACACACACACACACACACACACACACACACACAC